>CM073774.1:54183065-54740739 GCA_037158775.1 Hetaerina titia | reverse complement strand
TTTTTGCCTAAAACACTTCCAAGTCAGGCAACTGGTTCCACACTCTATATTTTTTCCCACCACTTATGTTTAATTTAGCTTTCTCGAAAACACCCAGGCCTTCGTTCTGTTTGAATTAATTCTCATTCAATGCCATTCACACTGATCATCTAATGTCCTTGAGGAATTGATTTGAGGGATGCTGAGTAATATTTTGGATAAAATATTAGCAAAAGCTTTTTTACCCAGTAGGGTTTAATGTGGTGAGATAAATAGATCATTGGAGCATGAAAATTAACGTAAAATGAAGTTTTTAGATATGTGGGTGTTGAGCAGGATTCTTAAAGCAGAATATACCGAAAGGAAAACAAACGAAGGAGAACTGAGCAATATAGGGATAAAGAAAGAATTACTGGAGAAAAACCAAAGGAGACAGAAAAGATAGTTGTAGGGCATTGTGGCTGGCTATATGCTATTGTAGGCCAAATGAGGGAATATTGTTTACGAGGAAGGAGTTGGAAGATATTAGACACATTGGACGGAATGAAGGGAGGAAGGTGGACTTAAAGATGGGCTTATTGTCGAGTGTCAGGTTTTGTATCCTCAGGGAAGGTTAAGAAGAGTATCGGGGTAGAGTCTTTGCTCATCCCGAACATATATTAAAAAGTAGAATAGCTAATATTAATAATGATATCTCACAAATACATATTTATTTTTGTGGGTGTGATATATGATTAACCAGGCTTACGGGGAGTCAGCCATGTCCAGAAACATGATCTTCCGGCGGCACAAAAGTTCGTGGAGGGCAGAGAAGAGGTCGACGACGAACCACGGCCTGGACGCCCATCAACGACACTCACCGACGAAAATGTGTAAAAGGTTCGTGATATAATGAACTCTGATCGTCGTCTTAGTGTTCGGATGATAGCAGAGCAGTGTAATGTGCCAAAAAAAATAGTGCACGAGATTATTAAGGACAAATTGCAGATGTGAAAAATTTGTGCAAAGTTGGTGCCGAAAGAGCTCAGTGATGATCAAAGACTCAATCGTTTGGAAATCGCGACACAACTTGCGGATCACTGCAAAAATGATCCACATTATTTAGAGAACGTTTCTGTTCCCGAAGATAAAGAGGAGATTAAAGGAACGCGATACGGGACTTTGGACGCCGTCAAAGAGGCCGTGACGACGTGTCTTCAAAAGGTTCCCGAAAAATCCTACGCGAGAGCGTTTCAGGAATGGAAACGCCGTTGGAACAAGTGTATCGACTCAAAAGGGTCCTATTTTTAAGAATATTAGCTTAAGATATGTAAAAGTGTAATAATTTTTTTTCCTGAGCTCACAACACTCATTTTCCGGACAAACCCTGTATATATGCTTATATATATATATAAGTTCTATATGAGTTCTGTTCCTAATTCCTCTTGAAAAAGGTGGTTGGACCACCGAAAATTCGAGAACCAATGAGTTTTTCCTCTTTTGTGTTTTGGTTTCTGTGTTTGTTATGACTTATCAGTGAATTTATATATATATATATATATATATATATATATATATATATATATATATATATATATATATACACACAGAATCAATAGAAATTTATACCACCAGCAGTATTTTAATTCTAGGGTTGTTTTATGCGACCCTCCATTCTCCTCTATTTAATGACAATTCCCTTAATTCTTGATACTTTATCTGTTTTTGTTCCTCCTTTAAAGTAAAAAGATTTAGAGGTTTCAGGGCAAACGAACGAAAAATAATTTCTAATGAATCCATTAATCCTCAAGGAATTTACAATCCATTTATTTTTTCTTTGCTCTAGAGTTCTCCATATGGTCAATTCCTTTTCTGCTCTTCTTTATACTTGCTCCTTTCTTACTTATTCTCTCCAATTAATCTTAAGTATTTTCTACCAAAACTATGTTTTAAAAGTTTCTATTCTTCACTAGTCAACGTTTCCAATGTTCCTAATCTCGGAACCATAGAGCGCCATTCTCCACAATAACGTTTTTACGAACTGCTTCCTTGATATCATTCTTATGTTCTTTATACCCAGTAGTTGCCTAATCTCAATGAAGGCCTTTTTTGCCTGATGTCAATTGAGTTTTCTCTGTCTGAATTTATACTGCTTTCCTAGTAGATGAAGGATTCAATTGCTTTAGCTTCACTCTTCGAATTGTAATATCTGCATTTAGCTTCTCTCACCCACACACATTAATTTTTGTTTTCACCTAGCTCTTGCTAATTTTATATATCCAGAAGAATTTCTCCCATAGTATTCAGGTTTGCGTACAAGTCCTCAGCGTCTCTGCCACTACTTTGACGTCGTCAGGGAACAGCATCATGTTTGTTTGTTCCCCATTCACCTTGACTCCTTTGATAACCAATGACTTTGTTTCCTTTATTACCTCACCAAGATATATGTAGGTGAGGGGTTGCATCCTTGTATTACATCTATGATTATTTTGGCTTACACTTTTCTTCCATTTTTCATTATCATGGTTCCTTGTGGAGGTGATAGATTAGCTTTCCGTCTCTTTAGGCCAATGCAAGCGTTTGTAGTATCTTGAACACTTTGTTCCAGGCGACATTTTCGAAGGGGTTCTCCAAGTCCACGAATGTCACATATAATGGCTTGTGTACAAGGATCCATTTTTAAAACTGAGTCCTCAAGCAGAACATTATCTCTCTTCCTCCTCGATTTTTCCTGAATCCAAGTTCGTTTTCCGAGAGGCTTTCTTCTATATCTTCTTCTATTCGTTGGCTGATTATCCAAGTAACTATCTTTGATGCGTGACAATTCAGAATCAAATGTTCTCAACTCTACTCGAAGTCCTCAAGTAGTCTTCCACTGGCGTAGATAATTTTAAATATTTCAAATGGGGAACACCGAGTTGATCCCTTTGATATTTTCTTCATTTGTTTAATCAACTCCCAGTGTCCCATTGTTCCTCAAGTCTTTAACGGCTCGGAGACATTCACTTCTCAGTATCTTCGGTCCCAATTGTCTTTTTCTCTTTCATTTTATTCTTTAGCTAAGTCTCCTTCTAGTTGTTTGAGACCTTGATCGAGATTTTCAACGTGTTACTTCAATCTCCTCCTAATGTGTTCATCTTCACTCTGTATCTTTCCATTAGCACCTCGGACATTGTGGATTTTTTTGGACCGAAGCTTGGGCTACAAAGGCAGACACGCAGCCTCTGGTCTACCTATCACCTCTTACTTAATAAATCATACGGGAATAAAGACGATTCGAATAAACATAGCCTATAAAAGTGTACAACGATGCACTACGGGCTAATATTTGTGACGCGGTATTTAATTTAAATAATTGAATAAATATTCCCCTATACCGCACACTAGGGATGGCCGCGACTCTACTTGTTTAGGGCGCCAGGCTGGTGTTTGCCAGCCGCAGAGTCGCGCCGCTCGATGCTCACCTGACCAGAGACTCTTCGCCTCGAAGGCGGTTCTGCGACCTTTCTGATGCCCCGGGGTGGGCCTCCTCTCGCGCCAGGAAATCGCGAAACAACCCGAAAAAGGAAGGGGGGCGCGCCAATGCATGATTACCACTCCCACGTTGCGACAAATAGGATTTTATTCAACGAGGAAGTATATAACAATGCCATATTGTGGCGATACACTCCGGGTCCAAACAACGCAGCTGCCCGACATACTCGCATGCGGTCGCACCGTTACTCCATTCCAATGGGCCGTTGGCCCGTACATCCACGCGACATAGTTTTCCACAATCGTCGGGCCATCGCGACTATGCCATGCAACGCTGGCGGCACCCACGGTCGACGTCACGTAAGGGCCGATCACTCACGGCGCGCACCGCACCTACCCTGGGTGTCGCAGGCTGGTGGTGATCGCTGCATACCGGTGCCTGCGACGGGCTGCTGGAGATCTCGGTGAGCTGGGACCCGTCGGCGCGTAATGGCCGCCGCCACTCGGAGCCCGCCACTTGTTGGTCGCTCGAGCTGGGGCCCTTCGGCGCGTGTTGATCGTCGCCGCTCGGATCCCGACATTTGTTGATCGCTCGTCACTAAGCCGCCGGCTGTTGAGAGCAGGCCTCAGCGAGGCCCTGGTGCACTGGAGATGACCCGCCGCAGTGCTAACCCAGTATGCCAACCTTTCCTACGTTGGCTGCGCGGACTCCTCGACGAGAGTTGTTCTGGTCTATCTCCTCCGGCGGCCCGCGAATCAATCGCTGCTGCACGTGGCGACCGGCACTCCCTGCACTCGGCGTGCTCGTCCTTCTTTTTTTTTAGCTAGTGGACTGTTGGCGCCACAAGATGGCACTACGCGGCTCTCCGGCTCGCGAGATGGGCGCGCGTACGCGGATCGGACAGGTGACGCTGCCCCACCCGCAACGTCACATACCCCCTCCCTAAGCCGGACACTCGTCCGAGTGGACGCTTATAACAATCGTATGGCCTATTACTCCTCGCGAACTCCTTCCGCTCTCGTTCTCTCATTTCTAGACTGATTACAATCATGTGCGCATATCCTTAATTACATAAAGGTACAAAATTCGCTCGCGAGCTCCTTTCACAATCATAAGTAACAACAGAATTTCTAATTTGGTTATCTCATCTATAGCAAAATAAAATGATTCTACGAATCGCTGGTTTGGCATACGATTAACGACTTCAACAAAATCCCAAAAAAAACAAAATCTCAAGTGATAGTACCAAAAAAAAAGAAAAGGAAAACTCGCGGCCAAAAAAAAAATAAAAAAAAGATGGTCCTCCCCCGACCTATACCACTCCTCTACGTCCCTGGCCCTTCTTCCTCCCTTTTTTCCAAAATGGGTGCCACGGACCCTTTTTTGCTCTCCAACTCTTCTCAGCAGACCTCGTGTCAATTGAAAAGAGGTTTTTCAAATCCGCTCCTACTATCACTTGATGAGAAGACAGAAAATCAGCGGCTTTCCACTGCATCTTCTTTGCCTTGTCATCGATAGCGACCATCACGTCTAGGTAACCCAAAATCTTGGCTGGTACAGGTGTCCTTGACATCGACACTTGAGTCATTGACCCCTTTAGCCTTGACTTAAACCTTCTCACAATTTCAGGACCTACTATGGTCACTTGAGCCCCAGGGTTGAAGAGTGCCACGTACTCTTGTCCCCCTATTAGGACTGAGACTTGGTCTCGATTCTCTGCCGTCACACTCGCTAAACTCACTCTAGGCGTGGACTCCACGCCGCTTCCCCCTCCCTGAACCGGACATAACTGATCAGGTTTGTCCTTGATGGTTAAAGGATATCTCACCCTCTCACCCAACTCGTTATGGCCCGTCCCTTTGTCGGAAGAAAATTGATCCAGAGTGAACAGTAATCGAGGCAATAACTCATAATTGCGCTCCTGTTCTGATTTCTGGCTCGCGTGATGCGACTGGGCAGAATCTTCATGCCACGCATTTCTCGGCGTGCTTTCTGGTATCGCCGAGAAGTTCTGAGGCCTCTCCATCACACGCTCACTCTTTAATTGCTCTGGTGGCTGGAGACAGACTGACCTGCTCGATCCTGCCAAAGACTTGACCATTTCATCTTCTTTCGATTCGCCGGATTGGTGGAGCGGAGCTGACTCCGTCGACCAATGCGCCTTCCGTCCCATGCACGGTTGATTCCATGGGCGCAGACGGGCTGGCCCGTTCGGCTCATAGAAATCAACGGCGGGATAATTTACATCAGCTTCGCAGTGGAGGTCGGGGTTCCGACTCGACTGCTCAGCTGGAGAGCCTTTCCTAATGGCTCCACTGTGAGGGCCAGATCAATAGAGGTTGGCTGTCCACCTCGATCTTAAGATTTCTTGATTTTTGATCTTGGCCAACGCTTCAGATGGCTGGTGGATATTGGCTGTCCAACTCGACCCAGAAGCAGAAGCTTCATGTGACCCATCTGACTCCATTTCTAATCCTTTCCTCATACCATTACTTACCCTACTATTTACATTTTCTACACTATTTATATCTTCTAAAATTAAATTTTGTTCGCAGAAGTTGGCTGGCCGACTCAGCTGTTCCAAATTCAATTCGCGGTTTCCTAACCTACTTAACCTATTACTAAAATTACTTACATCTATTTCAGCATGTTTGTGCTCGACGGATTTGTTTTCGGGGAAGCCGCTTGGGCTAGGCGACTCCCCGCATGTCCGTTTTCCTGCCGAGTAAACAGGTGCCTACAATTGGGGCAATTAATTGCCAACGACCCTCCCTTGCCAAAGAGTTGGCACTTATCTTGTTTTCCACCCTGTCGACTGGGGCAATTGAAACTAATGTGCCCTCTCGCTCCACAGCTGAAGTACTGGAGTTTCGGGCACGAATTTGCCCTATGTCCCGTCTCTCCACAGGAATAGAAGGCTCCGATAAAGCCTGGTCCCCGTTCTGCCATGGCCGATGACCTGGGCGAACCAGGTCTCGTCATGGCTCGGCTACTCCATCGGCTTGTAAAGCCTGTCCCCGAGGAACTAGATGTGACCAGCCTCAAAGAGGACGGCTCTCCATTTTTCCTGGAACTGGGCGATATTCTCCCTCCTCCATCTGTATTAGAATTCCGCAACTCTGCTAGTCACTGAAAAGCTCGTTTCTTCTTCTTTTCTATATGGCCCATAAATAACCACATTTTCCGTACTCTCTTACGTTAACAAGGTCAATTCGTGGCCCAGGACACCCATGTTCCTTCAATCTCCTCCTAATGTGTTCATCTTCACTCTGTATCTTTCCATTAGCACCTCGGACTTTGTGGGATTTTTTTTGACCGAAGCTTGGGCTAAAAAGGCAGACACGCAGCCTCTGGTCTACCTACAACTTCTGACCTACTATGTCATACAGGGATAGAGAGGATTCGAATAAACATAGCCTATAAAAGTGTACAAAGATGCACTACGGACTAGTATCAATAACAAAATACCCGTTTTATTCCGTCCAACATACCTATTTTATTTACCACCCAATCTCCTTTAGCCTATATGCATCCATCTTTCTTGCCTTCTTTGGATTTTATCCAGCAAACCATTCTCCTCTTCCGCAGAGTCCGGCACATCATCAACTGTTCTTTTTATCTCCATTTTATCTCTTCCATTACTCTCTAAAACACTTTTGAATACCTCGAAAGCACTCAATTAGTCTTTCATCAACGTGTCCTGAGATATGAAATATCGCAAACAGAAATAATCCAATAGAATTTAATTATTGTATTGAAATGCATTTTTCCCGAACTCGGAGTACTAAGCATCACATACTCTTTTTTAGTAGTTAAAAGCCAATTAATATACAAAATGATGTGATGTCACAACAATGGTTCAGGGAAAAATGGCGTCCGCGGTAGTCGTTGCTACGGAAACTACAGGAAACATTTAACCATTTCACAATGGGGAACCTAATGTGTAAGTACATTTTTTCATTTTCTTTTAAGTTTTTCTTAAAATATTAGTATATTTTACTTAAATACAGCTAAAATTTATAAATTGAGTGCACTCGATTTAACAGTAGCAGAAAATGAAAATAAATGGATTAAAATTCCTATTCTCGTATTATGAGACGAAACGCTGTCAATGCGAACGCTAGAAATAATAACCCGGAAAAAACCTTCACTTCCTTAACACGTTCTTCGTACTTATAAATGAATTAGGAATATTGTTAATGAAATAATAACGGTGTTCTATTAATGATGATGAAGGAAAGCTGTGATTATTCAAAGATGTAATCTTCCGACTTGTTCATTACAGGCTGCTTTAAATGCAAAAGTGATGCAGAGGAAGGAGGCAAATCTGAATCAACTCGGCGACTAGAGGAAGGAAGAAGTTTAGTACGTGAAGATGGTTTCGATATAGGTGTTGATAAAGGACTCGAAGGAGGTGTCGAAATAGCGGTCGAAGGATGGGTCAACATCAGGAGAACTAGATCATTTCAGGAGAGAACTGTTGCGGATAAAACAAAGCCCAGAAAACCAAAGTATGCCCGCAGTTGGCACGCGTTTGTGCGGGAAAAAACGAATTTGATCCCAGGTTTCGCAGACGTTGCTGGCAAAAGACTGGTTCTCCAGGCCAAAGTGTTGACTGCGGGGGTGGATCTGGCCTCAGACCATGAAGATGCCCCCAGAGCTGAAGACCAACAGGCTCTGGGAGTGAATGCGTCGGAGTCTTTGGTCTCACAAAATGATTTACCTCGCAGAGGTGAAAACCTACAGGCTTTGGGAATGAATGAATCGGAGGCTTTAGCCGCACAACCCGAAGGTGCTCGAGGAGGTGAAGAACAGCGGGCTTTGAGATTGGATGCATGGGAGGCTTTGGCCCGTGGACCCAATCAAGTTGCTGCCGGAGGAGCGAGGGGTCGGAATGGGCTCGAAAAATTGACCGTTGTAAGGCGTAGACGATCGTTTGATGGGGGGGCGGGTGTGCCATTAACCAGAGGACTTCATCGTTCGCACAGCTGGCACGGTGATCCGACGAGATATGAGCTGGCCCCTCAACCAAATCATGTTCCTAGTGTACATGGTGATTGCTAGAATATTAGTTAAGCTTTTTGTGAATGTATTTAATAACAATAATAGGTGTAATCTCACAATAATAATAATTTCATTATAAAATTAAGTTAAGTAGAAAAAATTTGAAAAAAAATATTAATTTATTGATGGAAAATATTTTAATAAATGTAACCTTAATACAAATAAAATTGTGAAAGCCTTGAAAGAATTGAAGTGATCATTTCAAAATTACTCCTGGTTATTCAATATTGTACGAAATCACTCGACGAGTCTAAACTATTAAAAAGTAACACTTTTTTGTTGCATAAAACTGAACCCTATTTTCCAATTACATGTTCAGATAAAAGACATAAAATGGTCCAACAAAGGATTAGAATTGATTGATTCATGATAGTATTCCCAAAATTACGTGTACTTATTCACCCTTAGCCTTCCATCTCTCTAATCTGCCCATATCATTTAGCTAGAAAGACCGAGTCGCCAAGTCGTGAAAAACCATGCACAATATCAAAGTTTTTACGGGCCTTTTGTTAACAACCTTACTCCGAATCCCTGTCATAAATTCTCTCCTATTAAAATCTCCTGTTGACAGCGACTTTGCCAAACAATTCTTTTTATTTGCCTACTACCGTGACCATTTTTGCCTAAAACACTTCCAAGTCAGGCAACTGGTTCCACCCTTTATATTTTTTCCCACCACTTATGTTTAATTTAGCTTTCTCGAAAACACCAAGGCCTTCGTTCTGTTTGCATTAATTCTCATTCAATGCCATTCACACTGATTATCTAATGTCCTTGAGGAAATGATTTGAGGGATGCTGAGTAATAATTTGGATAAAATATTAGCAAAAGCTTTTTTACCCAGTAGGGTTACATGTGGTGAGATAAATAGATAATTTGAGCATGAAAATTAACGTAAAATGAAGTTGTTCGATATGTGGGTGTTGAGCAGGATTCTAAAAGAAGAATAAACCGAAACGAAAACAATCGAAGGAGAACTGGGCAATATAGGGATGAAGAAAGAATTGCTGGAAGAAAACCAAAGGAGACAGAAAAGATAGTTGAAGAGCATTGTGGCTGGCTATATGATATTGTAGGCTAATTGAGGGAATAATGTTTACGAGGAAGGAGTTGGAAGATAATAGGCATATTGGACGGAATGAGGGGAGGAAGGTAGACTTAAAGTTGGGCTTATTGTCGAGTGTCAGGTTTTGTATCCTCAAGGAAGGCTAAGAAGATTATCGGGGTAGAGATTTTGTTCATCCCGAACATACATTAAACGGTAGAAAAGCTAATATTAATAATGATACATCTCTAATAGCTAATATTAATAATGATATCTCACAAATATATATTTATTTGTATGGGTAGATATTTGATTAACTAGGCATACGGGCAGACAGCCATGTCCAGAAACATGATCTTTCACTGGCAAGAGATAATCGTGGAAGGCAGAGATGAGGTCGACGACGAACCACGGCCTGGACGCCCATCAACGACATTCACCGACGAAAAGTGCGAAAAGTTCGCGATATACTGAAATATGATCGTCGTCTTAGTGTTCGGATGATAGCAGAGCAGTGTAACGTCCCAAAAAAAATAGTGCACGAGATTATTAGGGACAAATTGCAGATGTGAAAAATTTGTGCAAAGTTGGTGCCGAAAGTGCTTAGTGATGATCAAAGACTCAATCGTTTTGAAATCGCGACACCACTTGCGGATCACTGCAAAAATGATCCACATTTTTTAGAAAACGTTTCTGTTCCCGAAGATAAAGAGGTGTTTAAAGGAACGCGATACGGGACTTTGGAAGCCTTCAAAGAGGCCGTGACGACGGCCTTCAAAAGGTTCCCGAAAATGCCTTCGAGGGAGCGTTCTAGGAATAGGAACGCCGTTGGAACAATTATATCGACTAACAAGGGTCCCATTTTGAGGAATATAAGCTTAAGGTATGTAAAATCGCAATAATTTTTTTTCCTGAACTAAGTACACTAACTTTCCGGACAAACCCTGTATATATGAATACATATATATATATATATATATATATATATATATATATATATATATATATATATATATACACACACACAGAATCAATACAAATTTATACCACCATCAGTATTTTAATTCTAGGGTTTTTTTGCTGCGACCCTCCATTCTCCTATATTTAATGACAATTCCCTTCATCCTTGATACTTTTTCTGTTTATGTACCTCCTTTAAAGTAAAAGGGTTTAGAGGTTTCAGGTCAAAAAAACGAAAAATAATTTCTAACGAATCCATTATTTCTCCAGGAATGTAAAATCCATCTATTTTTTCTTTGCTCTAGAGTTCTACATATGGTCCATTCCTCTTCTGCTCTTCTTTATACTTACACCTTCCTTACTTATTCTCTCCATTTAATCTTAAGTATTTTCCTCCGAAACCATGTTTAAAGGTTTCTAGTCTTTGCTAGTCAACTTTTTCAATGTTCCTAATCTCGGAACCATAGAGCGCCATCCTCCATAAGAACGTTTTGACGAACTGCTTCCTTGATTACATTTTTATGTTCTTTAAACCAAGTAGTTGCCACATCTGAATGAAGGCCTTGTATGCCTGATGTCAATTGAGCTTTCTCCGTCTAAAGTTATACTACTTTCCTAGTAGATGAAGGATTCAATTGCCTTAGCTTCAGTCTTCGAGCTGTAATATCTGCATTTAGCTTCTCTCACCTACACACATAAATTTTTTTTTCCCCTGGCTGATGCTAATTTTATATATCCAGAAGAATTTCTCCCATAGTATTCAGGTTTGCGTACATGTCCTCGTCGTCTCTGCTACTACTTCGACGTCATCTGCGAAAAGCTATTTGTTTGTTTGTTCCCCATTCACCTTGACTCCTTTGATAACCAATTACTTTGTTTCCTTTATTACCTCTCCAAGATATATGCAGGTGAGAGGTTACATCCTTGTATTACTCCTATGATTATTTTGGCTTATACTTTTTTTCCATTTTTCATTAACATGGTTCCTTGTGGAGGTGATAGATCAGCTTTCCGTCTCTTTAGGCCAATGCAAGCGTTTCTGGTATCTTGAACACTTTGTTCCAGGCGACATTGTCGAAGGGGTTCTCCAAGTCCACGAATGTCACATATAATGGCTTGTGTACAAGGATCCATTTTTCGACCTAATCCTGAAGGAGAACATTATCTCTCTTCCTCCTCGGTTTTTCCTGAATCCAAATTGGTTTGCCGAGTGGCTTTCTTCTATATCTTCTTCTATTCGTTGGCTTAATATCCAAGTAACTATCTTTGATGCGTGACGATTCAGAATCAAATGTTCTCAACTCTACTCGAAGTCCTCAGCTAATCTTCCACTGGCGTAGATAATTTTAAAAATTTCAAATAGGGAACACTTTGAATTGGTCCATTTGATATTTTCTTCATTTGTTTAATCAACTCCCGGTGTCCCATTGTTCCTCAAGTCTTTAACGGCTCGGAGACATTCACTTCTCAGTATCTTCGGTCCCAATTTTCTTTTTCTCTTTCATTTTATTCTTTAGCTAAGTCTCCTTCTAGTTGTTTAAGCCCTTGATCGAGATTTTCAACGTGTTCCTTCAATCTCCTCCTAATGTGTTCATCTTCACTCTGTATCTTTCCATTAGCACCTCGGACTTTGTGGGATTTTTTTTGACCGAAGCTTGGGCTTCAAAGGCAGACACGCAGCCTCTGGTCTACCTATAACCTCTGACTTAATAAGTCATACGGGAATAAAGAGGATTCCAATGGACATAGCCTATAAAAGTGTACAACGATGCACTACGGTCTAATATTTGTGACGCGGTATTTAATTTAAATAATTGAATAAATATTCCCCGATACCGCGCACTGGGGATGGCCGCGACTCTACTTGTTTAGGGCGCCAGGCTGGTGTTTGCCAGCCGCAGAGTCGCGCCGCTCCATGCTCACCTGACCGGAGACTATTCGCCTCGAAGGCGGTTCTGCGACCTTTCTGATGCCCCGGGGTGGGCCTCCTCTCGCGCCTGGAAATCGCGAAAAAACCTGAAAAAGGAAAGGGGGGTGCGCCAATGCATGATTACCACTCCCACGTTGCGACAAATAGGAGTTTATTCAACTAGGAAGCATATAACAGGGCCATATTGTGGCGATACACTTCGCGTCCACACAACGCAGCTGGCCGACACACTTGCATGCGGTCACACCGTTACTCCATTCCCATGGCCCGTTGGCCCGTACATCCTTGCGACATAGTTTTCCAAAATCGTCGGGCCATCGGGACTATGCCATGCAACGCTGGCGGCACCCACGGTCGACGTCGCGTAAGGGCCGATCACTCACGGCGCGCACCGCACCTACCCTGGGTGTCGCAGGCTGGTGGTGATCGCTGCATACCGCTGCCATCGACGGGCTGCTGGAGATCTCGGTGAGCTGGGACCCGTCGGCGCGTAATGGCCGCCGCCACTCGGAGCCCGCCACTTTTTGATCGCTCGGGCTGGCGCCCTTCGGCGCGTGTTGATCGTCGCCGCTCGGAGCTCACCATTTGTTGATCGCTCGTCACCAAGCCGCCGGCTGTTGAGGGCAGGCCTCAGCGAGGCCCTGGTGCACTGGAGATGACCCGCCGCAGTGCTAACCCAGTGTGCCAACCTTTCCTACGTTGGCTGCGCGGACTCCTCGACGAGAGTGGTTCTGGTCTATCTCCCCCGGCGGCCCGCGACTCAATCGCTGCTGCACGTGGCGACCGGCACTCCCTGCACTCGGCGTGCTCGTCCTTCTTTTTTTTTAGCTAGTGGACTGTTGGCGCCACAAGATGGCACGACGCGGCTCTCCGGCTCGCGAGATTGGCGCGCGTTCGCGGATCGTTCAGGTGACGCTGCGCCACCCGCAACGTCACATACCCCCTCCCTAAGCCGGACACTCGTCCGAGTGGACGCTTATAACAATCGTATGGCCTATTACTCTTCGCGAACTCAATCCGCTCTCGTTCTCTCATTTCTAGACTGATTACAATCATGTGCGCACATCCTTAATTACATAAAGGTACAAAATTCGCTCGAGAGCTCCTTTCACAATCATAAGTAACAACAGAATTTCTAATTTGGTGATCTCATATATAGCAAAATAAAATGATTCTACGAATCGCTGGTTTGGCATACGATTAACGACTTCAACAAAATCCCAAAAAAAACAAAATCTCAAGTGATAGTACCAAAAAAAAAAAGGAAAGGAAAACTCGCGGCCAAAAAAAAATAAAATAAAATAAAAAGATGGTCCTCCCCCGACCCATACCACTCCTCTACGTCCCTGGCCCTTCTTCCTCCCTTTTTTCCAAAATGGGTGCCACGGACCCTTTTTTGCTCTCCAACTCTTCTCAGCGGATCTCGTGTCAATTGAAAAGAGGTTTTTCAAATCCACTCCTACTATCACTTGATGGGAAGACAGGAAATCAGCGGCTTTCCACTGCATCTTCTTTGCCTTGTCATCGATAGTGACCATCACGTCTAGGTAACCCAAAGTCTTGGCTGGTACAGGTGTCCTTGACATCGACACATGAGTCATTGACCCCTTTAGCCTTGACTTAAACCTTCTCACAATTTCAGGACCTACTATGGTCGCTTGAGCCCCAGCGTCGAAGAGTGCCACGTACTCTTGTCCCCCTATTAGGACTGAGACTAGGTCTCGATTCTCTGCCGTCACACTCGCTAAACTCACTCTAGGCGTGGACTCCACGCCGCTTCCCCCTCCCTGAACCGGACATAACTGATCAGGTTTGTCCTTGATGGTTACAGGATATCTCACCCTCTCACCCAACTCGTTATGGCCCGTCCATTTATCGGAACACAACCGATCCTGAGTGAACAGTAATTGAGGCAATAACTCATAATTGCGCTCCTGTTCTGATTTCTGGCTCGCATGATGCGACTGGGCAGAATCTTCATGCCACACATGTCTCGGCGTGCTTTGTGGCATCGCCGAGAAATTCTGAGGCCTCTCACTCACACACTCACTCTTTAATTGCTCTGGTGGCTGGAGACAGACTGACCTGCTCGATCCTGCCAAAGACTTGACCATTTCATCTCCTTTCGATTCGACGGATTGTTGGAGCGGAGCTGACTCCGTCGAAAAATGCGCCTTCCGTCCCATGCGCGGTTGATTCCATGGGCGGAGACGGGCTGGCCCGTTCGGCTCGGAGAAATCAACAGCGGGACAATTTACATCAGCTTCGCAGTGGAGGTCGGCTGTCCGACTCGACTGCTCAGCTGGAGAGCCTTTCCTAATGGCTCCATTGTGTTGGCCAGATCGATAGAGGTTGGCTGTCCACCTCGATCTTAAGATTTCTTCATTTTTGATCTTGGCCAACGCTTCAGATGGCTGGTGGATATTGGCTGTCCAACTCGACCCAGAAGCAGAAGCTTCATGTTGCCCATCTGACTCCATTTCTAGTCCTTTCCTCATGCCATTACTTACCCTACTATTTACATTTTCTACACTATTTATATCTTCTAAAATTAAATTTGGTTCGCAGAAGTTGGCTAGCCGACTCGGCTGTTCCAAATTCAATTCGCGGTTTCTTATCCTATTTAACCTAATACTAAAATTACTTACATCTATTTCAGCATGTTTGTGCTCTACGGATTGGTTTGCGTGGAAGCCGCTTGGGCTAGGCGACTCCCCGCTTGTCCGTTTTCCTGCCGAGTAAACAGGTACCTTCAATTGGGGCAATTAACTGCCAACGACCCTCCCTTGCCAAAGTGTTGGCACTTATCTTGTTTTCCACCCTGTCGACTGGGGCAATTGACACTAATGTGCCCTCTCGCTACAAAGCTGAAGTACTGGACTTTCGGGCACGAATTTTCCCTAAGTCCCGTCTCTCCACAGGAATAGCAGGCTCCGATAAAGCCTGGTCCCCGTTCTGCCATTGCCGATGACCTGGCCGAACCTGGTCTCGTCATGGCTCGGCTACTCCATCGGCTTGTAAAGCCTATCCACGAGGAACTGGACGTGACCGGCCTAAAAGAGGACGGCTCTCCATTTTTCCTGGAACTGGGCGATATTCTCCCTCCTCCATCTGTATTTGAATTCCGCAACTCTGCTAGTCACTAAAAAGCTCGTTTCTTCTTCTTTTCTATATGGCCCATAAATCACCTTATTTTCCGTACTCTCTTACGTCAACAAGGTCAATTCGTAGCCCAGGGCACCCATGTTTCTTCAATCTCCTCCTAATGTGTTCATCTTTACTCTGTATCTTTCCATTAGCACCTCGGACTTTATGGGATTTTTTTTGACCGAAGCTTGGGCTAAAAAGGCAGACACGCAGCCTCTGGTCTACCTATAACTTCTGACCTAGTATGTCATACAGGGATAAAGAGGATTCGAATAAACATAGCCTATAAAAGTGTACAAAGATGCACTACGGACTAGTATCAATAAAAAAAATACCCGTTTTATTCCGTCAAAAAATACCTATTTTATATACCACAAATCTCGTTTAGCCTATATGAATCCATCTTTCTTGCCTTCTTTGGATTTTATCCAGCAAACCATTCTCCTCTTCCGCAGAGGCCGGCACTTCATCAACTGTTCTTTTTATCTCCATTTTATCTCTTCCATCACTCTCTAAAACACTTTTGAATACCTCGAAAGCACACAATTAGTCTTTCATCAACGTTTCCTGATATATGAAATATCGCAAACAGATATAATCCAATAGAATTTAATTATTGTATTGAATTGCGTTTTTCCCGAACTCGGAGTACTAAGCATCATATATTCTTTTTTAGCAGTTAAAAGCCAATTAATATATGAAATGATGTGATGTGACAACAATGGTTCAGGGAAAAATGGCGTCCCCGGCAGTCGTTGCTACGGAAAATACAGGAAACATTTAAACATTTCACAATGGGGAACCTAATGTGTAAGTACATTTTTTAATCTATTTAAGTTTTTCTTAATACATTAGTATATTTTCTACATAATTCCGGTTAAAATTCAATAAATTAAGTGCACTCGATTTAACGGGTAGCAGAAAATGAAAATAAATGGATTAAAATTCCTATTCTCGTACAGTGAGACGAAACGCTGTCAATGCGAACGCTATAAATAATAACCCGGACAAAAGCGTTCACTTCCTTAACACGTTCTTCGTACTTATATATGAATTAGGATTATTGTTTATGAAATAATATCGGTGTTTTTTTAGTGATGATGAAGGAAAGCTGTGATTATTCAAAGATGTAATCTTGCGCCTTGTTCATTGCAGGCTGCTGTAAATGCAAAAGTGATACAGAGGAAGGAGGCAAATCTGAATCGACTCGGCGACGAGAGGAAGGAAGAAGTTTAGTACGTGAGGAAGGTTTCTATATAGGTGTTGATAAAGGACTCGAAGAAGGTGTCGAAGTTGCGGTCGAAAGATGGGTCAACATCAGGAGAACTAAATCATTTCAGGAGAGAACGGTTGCGGATAAAACAAAGCCCAGAAAACCAAAGTATGCCCGTAGTTGGCACGCGTTTATGCGGGAAAAAACGAATTTGATCCCAGGTTTCGCAGACGTTGCTGGCAAAAGACTGGTACTCCATGCCATAGTATTGACTGCGGCGGTGGATCTGGCCTCAGACCATGAAGATGCCCCCAGAGCTGAAGACCAACAGGCTCTGGGAGTGAATGCGTCGGAGTCTTTGGTCTCACAATATGAATTACCTCGCAATGGTGAAAACCTACAGGCTTTGGGAATGAATGAATCGGAGGCTTTAGCCGCAACACCCGAAGTTGCTCGAGGAGGTGAAGAACAGCGGGCTTTGAGATTGGATGCATGGGAGGCTTTGGCCCCTGGACCCAATCAAGTTGCTGCCGGAGGAGCGAGGCGTCGGAATGGGCTCGAAAGATTGACCGTTGTAAGGCGTAGACGATCGTTTGATGGGGGGGCGGGTGTGCCATTAACCAGAGGACTTCATCGTTCGCACAGCTGGCACGGTGATCCGAGGAGATATGAGCTGGCCCCTCAACCAAATCATGTTCCTAGTGTACATGGTGATTGCTAGAATATTAGTTAAGCTTTTTGTGGAATTATTTAATAATATTAATAGGTGTAATCTCACAATAATAGTAATTTCATTATAAATATAATTTAAAATAGAAAAAATTTGAAAAAAAATGTTAATTTAATGATGGAAAATAAGTTAATAAATGTAACCTTAATACAAATAAAATTGTGAAAGCCTTGAAAGAAATGGAGTGATCATTTCAAAATTAATCCTGGTTATTCAATATTGTACGAACTCACTCGACGAGTCTAAACTATTAAAAAGTAACACTTTTTTTGGTGCATAAAACTGAACCCTATTTTCCAAATACATGTTCAGATAAGAGACATACAATGGTCCAAAAAGGATTAGAATTGATTGATTTATGATTGTATTCCCAAATTACGTGTACTTATCCACCATTAGCCTTCCATCTCTCTAATTTGCCCATATCATTTAGCTACAAAGACCGAGTCGCCAAGTCGTGAAAAACCATGCACCATATCAAAGTTTTCACGGACCTTTTGTTAAAAACCTTACTCCATATCCCTGTCATAAATTCTCTCCTATTAAAATCTCCTGTTGAAAGCGACTTTGCCAAACACTTCTTTTTATTTGCCTACTACCGTGACGATTTTTGCCTAAAACACTTCCAAGTCAGGCAACTGGTTCCACCCTCTATATTTTTTCCCACCACTTATGTTTAATTTAGCTTTCTCGAAAACACCAAGGCCTTCGTTCTGTTTGCATTAATTCTCATTCAATGCCATTCACACTTATTATCTAATTTCCTTGAGGAAATGATTTGAGGGATGCTGAGTATTAATTTTGATAAAATATTAGCATAAGCTTTTTTACCCAGTAGGGTTTCATGTGGTGAGATAAATAGATCATTGGAGCATGAAAATAACGTAAAATGAAGTTGTTCGATATGTGGGTGTTGAGCAGGATTCTTAAAGGAGAATAAACCGAAAGGAAAACAATCGAAGGAGAACTGGGCAATAAAGGGATGACAAAAGAATTACTGGAAGAAAACCAAAGGAGACAGAAAAGATAGTTGTAGGGCATTGTAGCTGGCTATATGCTATTGTAGGTGAAATGAGGAAATAATGATTACGAGGAAGGAGATGGACGATAATAGACACATTGGACAGAATGAAGGGAGGAAGGTGGACTTAAAGATTGGCTTATTATCGAGTGTCAGGTTTTGTATCCTCAGGGAAGGTTAATAAGAGTATCGGGGTAGAGTCTTTGCTCATCCCGAACATATATTAAAGAGTAGAATAGCTAATATTAATAATGATGCTTCACAAATACATAATATTAAAAATGATATCTCACAAATACATATTTATTTGTATGGGTGTGATATATGATTAACCAGGCTTACGGGGAGTCAGCCATGTCCAGAAACATGATCTTCCGGTGGCACAAATGTTCGTGGAGGGCAGAGAAAAGGTCGACGACTAACCACGGCCTGGACGCCCTTCAACGAAACTCACCGACGAAAATGTGTGAAAAGTTAGTGATATAATGAACTCTGTTCGTTGTCTTATGTTCGGATGATAGCAGAGCAGTGTAATGTGCCAAAAAAAATAGTGCACGACTTTGTTAGGGACCAATTGCAGATGCGAAAAATTTTTTCAAAGTTGGTACCGAAAGCGCTTAGTGATGATCAAAGACTCAATCGTTTGGAAATCGCGACACAACTTGCGGATCACTGCAAAAATGATCCACATTTTTTAGAAAACGTTTCTGTTCCCGAAGATAAAGAGGAGTTTAAAGGAACGCGATACGGGACTTTGGACGCCGTCAAAGAGGCCGTGACGACGTGCCTTCGAAAGGTTCCCGCAAATGCCTTCGCGGGAGCGATGCAGGAATGAGAACGCAGTCGTAAGATGACAAGGGTCCTATTTTAGGGATTTATAGCTTAAAGTATGTAAACGTGCAATAAATTTTTTTCCTGAACTCAGTACTCTTACTTTCCGGACAAACCCTTTATACATGCATATATATATATATATATATATATATATATATATATACACACAGAATCTATACAAATTTTTACCACCATCAGTATTTTTATTCTGGGGTTGTTTGGCTGCGACCCTCCATTCTCCTCTATTTAATGACGATTCCCTTCATCCTTGATACTTTTCCTGTTTATGTACTTTCTTTAAAGTAAAAGGATTTAGAGGTTTCAGGCCAAATAAACGAAAAATAATTTCTAATGAATCCATTATTCCTCAATGACTATACAATCCATCTATTTTTTCTTTGCTCTAGAGTTCTCCATATGGTACATTCCTCTTCTGCTCTTCTTTATACTTACCCCTTCCTTACTTATTCTCTCCATTTAATCTTAAGTATTTTCCTCCGACACCATGTTTTAATGGTTTTTCTTCTTTGCTAGTCAACTTTCCCAATGTCCCTAATTTCATAACCACAGAGATACATCCTCCAAAAGAACGTTTTGACGAACTGCTTCCTTGATATCATTCTTACGTTCTTTAAACCCAGTAGTTACCTCATCTCAATGAATTCCTTTGTTGCCTGATGTCAATCGAACTTTTTCCGTCTGAAGTTATACTACTTTCCCAGTAGATGAAGGATTCAATTGCTTTAGTTTCACTAATCGAATTAAAATATCTGCATTTAGCTTCTCTCACCCACACACATTAATTTTTGTTTTCCCCTAGCTGATGCTAATTTTATATTTCCAGAAGAATTTCTCCCATAGTATTCAGGGTAACGTACAAGTCCTCAACGTCTCTGCCACTACTTTGACGTCGTCCGCGAACAGCTGCATGTTTGTTTGTTCCCCATTCACCTTGACTCCATTGATGACCAATTACTTTGTTTCCTTTATTACCTCTCCAACATATATGCAGGTGAGAGGTTGCATTCTTGTATTACTCCTATTATTATTTTGGCTTATACTTTTCTTCCATTTTTCATTTATATGGTTCCTTGTGGAGGTGATAGATTAGCTTTCCGTCTCTTTAGGCCAATGCAAGCGTTTCTAGTATCTTGAACACTTTCTTCCAGGCGACATTTTCGAAGGGGTTCTCCCAGTCCACGAATGTCACATATAATGGCTTGTGTAAAAGGATCCATTTTCCGACCTGAATCCTCAAGCAGAACATTATCTCTCTTCCTCCTCGATTTTTCCTTAATCCGAGTTGGTTTCCCGAAAGGCTTTCTTCTATATGCCTTCCATTCGTCGGCTGATTATCCAAGTAACTATCTTCGATGCGTGAGAATTCTGACTCAAATATTCTCAACTCTACTCGAAGTGCTCAGCTAATCTTCCACTGGCGTAGATAATTTTAAATATTTCAAATGGGGAACACTTTGAATTGGTCCCTTTGATAATTTCTTCATTTGTTTAATCAACTTCCCGTGTCCCATTGTTCCTCAAGTCTCTAACGGCTTGGAGAAATTCACTTCTCTGTATCTTCGGTCCCAATTGTCTTTTTTTCTTTCCTTTAATCTTTAGCTAAGTCATCTTCTAGTTGTTCCAGCCCTTGATCGAGATTTTCAACCTATTCCTTCAATCCCCTCCTAATGTGTTCATCTTCACTCTGTACCTTTCCATTAGCACCTCGGACTTTGTGGGATTTTTTTTGACCGGAGCTTGGGCTACAAAGGCAGACACGTAGCCTCTGGTCTACCTATAACCCCTGACCTAATATGTCATACGGGGATAAAGAGAATTCGAATAAACATAGCCAATAAAAGTGTACAACGATCCACTACGGACTAGTATCAATAACAAAATACCCGTTTTATTCCGTCAAAAAATACCTATTTTATTTACCACAAAATCTCGTTTAGCCTATATGCATCCATCTTTCTTGCCTTTTTTGGACTTTATCCAGCAAACCACTCTCCTCTTCCGCAGACTCCGGCACTTCATTACTGTTCTTTTTATCTCCATTTTATCTCTTCCATCACTCTCTAAAACACTTTTGAATACCTCGAAAGCACTCAATTAGTCTTTCATCAACTTTTCCTGAGATATGAAATATCGCAAACAGATATAATCCAATAGAATTAAATTATTGTATTGAATTGCATTTTTCCCGAACTCGGAGTACTAAGCATCATATATTCTTTTTTAGCAGTTAAAAGCCAATTAATATATAAAATGATGTGATGTGACAACAATGGTTCAGGGAAAAATGGCGTCCGCGGCAGTCGTTGCCACGGAAACTACAGGAAACAATTAAACATTTCACAATGGGGAACCTAATGTGTAAGTACATTTTTTCATCTTCTTTTAAGTATATCTTAATATATTAGTATATTTTCTATTTAAATAGAGCTAAAATTTAATAAATTGAGTGCAATAGATTTATCGGGTAGTAGAAAATGAAAATAAATGGATTAAAATTCCTATTCTTGTACTGTGAGACGAAACGCTGTCAATGCGAACGCTAGAAATAATTACGCGGACAAAAGCGTTCACTTCCTTAACACGTTTTCGTAATTATAAATGGATTAGGATTATTGTTTATGAAATAATAACGGTGTTCTTTTAGTGATGATGAAGGAAAGCTGTGATTATTCAAAGATGTAATCTTGCGCCTTGTTCATTGCAGGCTGCTGTAAATGCAAAAGTGAGACAAAGGAAGGACGCAAATCTGAATCGACTCGGCGACTAGAGGAAGGAAGAAGTTTAGTACGTGAAGAAGGTTTCGATATAGGTGTTGATAAAGGACTCGAAGAAGGTGTCAAAGTGGCGGTCGAAGGCTGGGTCAACATCAGGAGAACTAGATCATTTCAGGAGAAAACGGTTGCGGATAAAACAAAGCCCAGAAAACCAAAGTATGCCCACAGTTGGCACGCGTTTGTGCGAGAAAAAACGAATTTGATCCCAGGTTTCGCAGACGTTGCTGGCAGAGGACTGGTACTCCAGGCCATAGTATTGACTGCGGCGGTGGATCTGGCCTCAGACCATGAAGATGCCCCCAGAGCTGAAGACCAGCAGGCTCTGGGAGTGAATGCGTCGGAGTCTTTGGTCTCACAACATGAATTACCTCCCAATGGTGAAAACCTACAGGCTTTGGGAATGAATGAATCGGAGGCTTTAGCCGCACAACCCGAAGGAGGTGAAGAACAGCGGGCTTTGAGATTGGATGCATGGGAGGCTTTGGACCGTGGACCCAATCAAGTTGCTGCCGGAGGAGCGAGGCGTCGGAATGGGCTCGAAAGATTGACCGTTATAAGGCGTAGCAGATCGTTTGATGGGGGGGGCGGATGTGCCATTAACCAGAGGACTTCATCGTTCCCACAGCTGGCACGGTGAACCGAGGAGATATGAGCTGGCCCCTCAACCAAATCATGTTCCTAGTGTACATGGTGATTGCTAGAATATTAGTTAAGCTTTTTGTGGATGTATTTAATAACAATAATAGGTGTAATCTAACAATAATAATAATTTCATTATAAATATAATTTAAAATAGAAAAAATTCGAAAAAAAAATGTTAATTTAATGATAGAAAATAAGTTAATAAATGTAATCTTAATACAAATAAAAATGTGAAAGCCTTGAAAGAATTGAAGTGATCATTTCAAAATTAATCCTGGTTATTCAATATTGTACGAACTCACTCGACGAGTCTTTATTATTAAAAAGTAACACATTTTTGGGTGCATAAAACTGAACCCTATTTTCCATTTACATGTTCAGATAAAAGACATACAATGGTCCCACAAAGGATTAGAATTGATTGATTGATGATGGTATTCCTACAATTACGTGTACTTATTCACCCTTAGCCTTCCATCTCTCTAATCTGCCCATATCATTTAGCTACAAAGACCGAGTCGCCAAGTCGTGAAAAACCATGCACCATATCAAAGTTTTCACGGGCCTTTTGTTAACAACCCTACTCCGAATCTCTGTCATAAATTCTTTCCTTTTAAAATCTCCTGTTGAAAGCGACTTTGCCAAACAATTCTTTTTATTTGCCTACTACCGTGACCATTTTTGCCCAAAACACTTCCAAGTAAGGCAACTGGTTCCACCTTTTATATTTTTTCCCACCAATTAGGTTTACTTTAGCTATCTCGAAAACACCAAGGCCTTTGTTTTGTTTGCATTATTTCTCAGTCAATGCCATTCACACTGATTATATATAGATGATAGGGATGCTGAGTAATAATTTGGATAAAATATTAGCAAAAGCTTTTTTACCCAGTAGGGTTTCATTTGGTGAGATAAATAGATCTTTGGAGCATGAAAATTAACGTAAAATGAAGTCTTTCGATATGTGGGTGTTTAGCAGAATTCTTAAAGCAGAATAAACCAAAAGGAAAACAATCGAAGGAGAACTGGGCAATATAGGGATGAAGAAAGGATTGCTGGAAGAAAACCAAAGGAGACAGAAAAGATATTTTAAGAGCATTGTGGCTGGCTATATGATATTGTAAGCTAATTGAGGGAATAATGTTTACGAGGAAGGAGTCAGAAGATAATAGGCATATTGGACGTAATGAACGGAGGAGGGTGGACTTAAAGATGGGCTTATTGTCGAGTGTCAGGTTTTGTATCCTCAGGGAAGGTTAAGAAGAGTATCGGGGTAGAGTCTTTGCTCATCCCGAACATATATTAAAGAGTAGAATAGCTTATATTAATAATGATACTTCACAAATATCTAATGTTAAAAATGATATCTCACAAATACATATTTATTTGAATGGGATTGATATTTGATTAACCAGGCTTACGGGGAGCCAGCCATGTCCAGGAACATGATCTTTCGGCAGCAACAGATGTTCGTGGAGGGCAGAGAAGAGGTCGACGACGAACCACGGCCAGGACGCCCATCAACGACATTCACCGACGAAAATGAGCATAACGTTCGTGATATAATGAACTCTGATCGTCGTCTTAGTGTTCGGATGATAGCAGAGCAGTGTAATGTCCCAAAAAAAAAGTGCACGAGATTATTAGGGACAAATTGCAGATGTGAAAAATTTGTGCACAGTTGGTGCCGAAAGTGCTCAGTGATGATCAAAGACTCAATCGTTTGGAAATCGCGACACCACTTGCGGATCACTGAAAAAATGATCCACATTTTTTAAAAAACGTTTCTGTTCCCGAAGATAAAGAGAAGATTAAAGGAACGCGATACGGGACTTTGGACGCCGTCAAAGAGGCCGTGACGACGGGTCTTTGAAAGGTTCCCGAAAATGCCTTCGCGGGAACGTTCTAGGAATGGGAACGCCGTTGGAACAAGTGTATCGACTCACAAGGGTACTATTTTGAGGAATATTACCTTAAGATATGTAAAAGTGTAATAATTTTTTCCTGACCTCAGTACACTCATTTTCCGGACAAACCCTGTATATATGCATATATATATATATATATATATATATATATATATATATATATATATATATATATATATATATATATATACACACACACAGAATCAATACAAATTTATACCACCATCAGTATTTTATATCTAGGGTTGTTTTGCTGCGACCTTCTATTCTCTTCTATTTAATGACAATTCCCTTAATCCTTGATACTTTATCTGTTTATGTTCCTCCTTTAAAATAAAAAGATTTAGAGGTTTCAGGTCAAACGAACGAAAAATAATTTCTAATGAACCCATTAATCCTTAAGGAATGTGCAATCCATTTATTTTTTCTTTGTTCTAGAGTTCTCCATATGGTCCATTCTTCTTCTGCTCTTCTTTATTCTAACTCCTTCCATACTTATTCTCTCCATTTATTCTTAAGTATTTTCCACCAACACTATGTTTTAAAAGTTTCTATTCTTCACTAGTCAACTTTTCCAATGTTCCTAATCTCGGAACCATAGAGCGCCATTCTCCACAAGAACGTTTTGACGAACTGCTTCCTTGATATCATTCTTATGTTCTTTAAACCCAGTAGTTCCCTAATCTCAATGAAGGCCTTTTTTGCCTGATGTCAATTGAGCTTTCTCCGTCTGAAGTTATACTGCTTTCCTAGTAGATAAAGGATTCAATTGCTTTAGTTTCACTATTCGAATTAAAATATCTGCATTTAGCTTCTCTCATCCACACCATTAATTTTCGTTTTCCCCTTGCTGATGATAATTTGATCTTTCCAGAAGTATTTCTCCCATAGTATTCACGGTTGCGTACAAGTCCTTACGCATCTCTGCATCTACTACGACGTCATCTGCGAACAGCTGTATGTTTGTTTGTTCCCCATTCACCTTGACTCCTTTGATAACCAATTACTTTGTTTCCATTATTACCTCTCCAAGATATATGCAGGTGAGAGGTTGCATCCTTGTATTACTGCAATGATTATTTTGGCTTACACTTTTCTTCCATTTTTCATTAACATGGTTCCTTGTGGAGGTGAAAGATCAGCTTTCCGTCTCTTTAGGCCAATGCAAGCGTTTCTAGTATCTTGAACACTTTGTTCCAGGCGATATTGTCGAAGGGGTTCTCCAAGTCCACAAATGTCACATATAATGGCTTGTGTACAAGGATCCATTTTTCGACCTGAATCCTCAAGCAGAACATTATCTCTCTTCCTTCTCGGTTTTCCTGAATCCGAATTGGTTTGCCAGGAGGTTTTTTTCTATATCTTCTTCTATTCGTTGGCTTATTATCCAAGTAACTATCTTTGATGCGTGACAATTCAGAATCAAATGTTCTCAACTCTACTCGAAGTCCTCAGCTAATCTTCCACTGGCGCAGATAATTTTAAATATTTCAAATAGGGAACACTTTGAATTGGTCCCGTTGATATTTTCTTCATTTGTTTAATCAACTCCCGGTGTCCCATTGTTCCTCAAGTCTCTAACGGCTCGGAGACATTCACTTCTCAGTATCTTCGGTCCCAATTGTCTTTCTCTCTTTTCTTTTATTCTTTAGCTAAGTCTCCTTCTAGTTGTTTGTGCCCTTGATCGAGATTTTCAACGTGTTCCTTCAATCTCCTACTAATGTGTTCATCTTCACTCTGTATCTTTCCATTAGCACCTCGGACTTTGTGGATTTTTTTTGACCGAACCTTGGGCTACAAAGGCAGACACGCAGCCTCTGGTCTACCTATAACCTCTGACTTAAAAAGTCATACGGGAATAAAGAGAATTTGAATAAACATAGCCTATAAAAGTGTACAACGATGCACTACGGATAAATATTCCCCTATACCGCGCACTGGGGATGGCCGCGACTCTACTTGTTTAGGGCGCCAGGCTGGTGTTTGCCAGCCGCAGAGTCGCGCCGCTCGATGCTCACCTTACCGCAGACTTTTCGCCTCGAAGGCGGTTCTGCGACCATTCTGATGCCCCGGGGTGGGCCTCCTCTCGCGCCTGGAAATCGCGAAACAACCCGAAAAAGGAAAGGGGGGCGCGCCAATGCATGATTACCACTCCCACGTTGCGACAAATAGGAGTTTATTCAACGAAGAAGCATATAACAATGCCATATTGTGGCGATACGTTCCGCCTCCACACAACGTAGCTGCCCGACACACTCGCATGCGGTCGCACCGTTACTCCATTCCCATGGCCCATTGGCCCGTACATCCACGCGACATAGTTTTCCACAATCGTCGGGCCATCGCGACTATGCCATGCAACGCTGGCGGCACCCACGGTCGACGTCGCGTAAGGGCCGATCACTCACGGCGCGCACCGCACCTACCCTGGGTGTCGCAGGATGGTGGTGATCGCTGCATACCGGTGCCTGCGACGGTCTGCTGGAGATCTCGGTGAGCTGGGACCGGTCGGCGCGTAACGGCCGCCGCCACTCGGAGCCCACCACTTTTTGATCGCTCGAGCTGGGGCCCTTCGGCGCGTGTTGATCGTCGCCGCTCGGAGCCCGCCATTTGTTGATCGCTCGTCACCAAGCCGCCGGCTGTTGAGAGCAGGCCTCAGCGAGGCCCTGGTGCACTGGACATGACCCGTTGCACTGCTAACCCAGTGTGCCAACCTTTCCTACGTTGGCTGCGCGGACTCCTCGACGAAAGTTGTTCTGGTCTATCTCCTCCGGCGGCCCGCGACTCAATCGCTGCTGCACGTGGCGACCGGCACTCCCTGCACTCGGCGTGCTCGTCCTTCTTTTTTTTTAGCTAGTGGACTGTTGGCGCCACAAGATGGCACCCCGCGGCTCTCCGGCTCGCGAGATGGGCGCGCGTACGCGGATCGGAAAGGTAACGCTGCGCCACCCGCAACGTCACATACCCCCTCCATAAGCCGGACACTCGTCCGAGTGGACGCTTATAACAATCGTATGGCCTATTACTCCTCGCGAACTCATTCCGCTCTTTCGTTTTCTCATTTCTAGACTGATTACAATCATGTGCGCACATCCTTAATTACATAAATGTACAAAATTCGCTCGCGAGCTCCTTTCACAATCATAAGTAACAAAAGAATTTCTAATTTGGTTATCTCATCTATAGAAAAATAAAATGATTCTACGAATCGATGGTTTGGCATACGATTAACGACTTCAAAAAAATCCCAAAAAAAAACAAAATCTCAAGTGATAGTACCAAAAAAAAAGAAAAGGAAAACTCGCGGCAAAAAAAATAAAAAAAAGATGGTCCTCCCCCGACCTATACCACTCCTCTACGTCCCTGGCCTTTCTTCCTCCCTTATTTCCAAAATGGGTGCCACGGACCCTTTTTTGCTCTCCAACTCTTCTCAGCGGACCTCGTGTCAATTGAAAAGAGGTTTTTCAAATCCGCTCCTACTATCACTTGATGAGAAGACAGAAAATCAGCGGCTTTCCACTGCATCTTCTTTGCCTTGTCATCGATAGTGACCATCACGTCTAGGTAACCCAAAGTCTTGGCTGGTACAGGTGTCCTTGACATCGACACTTGAGTCATTGACCCCTTTAGCCTTGACTTAAAACTTCTCACAATTTCAGGACCTACTATGGTCACTTGAGCCCCAGAACGAAGAGTGCCACGTACTCTTGTCCCCCTATTAGGACTGAGACTTGGTCTCGTTTCTCTGCCGTCACACTCCCTAAACTCACTCCAGGCGTGGACTCCACGCCGCTTCCCCCTCCCTGAACCGGGCATAACTGATCAGGTTTGTCTTTGATGGTTACAGGATATCTCACCCTCTCACCCAACTCGTTATGGCCTGTCCATTTATCGGAACACAACCGATCCTGAGTGAACAGTAATTGAGGCAATAACTCATAATTGCGCTCCTGTTCTGATTTTTGGCTCGCTTGATGCGACTGGGCAGAATCTTCATGCCACGAATGTCTCGGCGTGATTTGTGGCATCGCCGAGAAGTTCTGAGGCCTCTCACTCACACACTCACTCTTTAATTGCTCTGGTTGCTGGAGACAGACTGACCTGCTCGATCCTGCCAAAGACTTGACCATTTCATCTTCTTTCAATTCGACGGATTGGTGGAGCGGAGCTGACTCCGTCGACCAATGCGCTTTCCGTCCCATGCGCGGTTGATTCCATGGGCGGAGACGGGCTGGCACGTTCGGCTCGGAGAAATCAACGGCGGGAAAATTTACATCATCTTCGCAGTGGAGGTCGGCTTTCCGACTCGACTGCTCAGCTGGAGAGCCTTTCCTAATGGCTCCATTGTGTTGGCCAGATCGATAGAGGTTGGCTGTCCACCTAGATCTTAAGATTTCTTCATTTTTGATCTTGGCCAACGCTTCAGATGGCTGGTGGATATTGGCTGTCCAACTCGACCCAGAAGCAGAAGCTTCATGTTGCCCATCTGACTCCATTTCTAGACCTTTCCTCATGCCATTACTTACCCTACTATTTACATTTTCTACACTATTTACATCTTCAAAAATTAAATTTGGTTATCAGAAGTTGGCTAGCCGACTCGGCTGTTCCAAATTCAATTCGCGGTTTCTTATCCTACTTAACCTATTAGTAAAATTACTTACATCTATTTCAGCATGTTTGTGCTCGACGGATTGGTTTGCGTGGAAGCCGCTTGGGCTAGGCGACTCCCCGCATGTCCGTTTTCCTGCCGAGTAAACAGGTGCCTACAATTGGGGCAATTAATTGCCAACGACCCTCCCTTGCCAAAGAGTTGGCACTTATCTTGTTTTCCACCCTGTCGACTGGGGCAATTGACACTAATGTGCCCTCTCGCTCCACAGCTGAAGTACTGGACTTTCGGGCACGAATTTGCCCTATGTCCCGTCTCTCAACAGGAATAGCAGGCTCCGATAAAGCCTGGTCCCGTTCTGCCATGGCCGATGACCTGGGCGAACCTGGTCTCGTCATGGCTCGGCTACTCCATCGGCTTGTAAAGCCTATCCCCGAGGAACTGGACGTGACCAGCCTGAAAGAGGACGGCTCTCCATTTTTCCTGGAACTGGGCGATATTCTCCCTCCTCCATCTGTATTTGAATTCCGCAACTCTGCTAGTCACTGAAAAGCTCGTTTCTTCTTCTTTTCTATATGGCCCATAAATCACCTCATTTGCCGTACTCTCTTACGTTAACAAGGTCAATTCGTGGCCCAGGACACCCATGTTTCTACAATCTCCTCCTAATGTGTTCATCTTCACTCTGTATCTTTCCATTAGCACCTCGGACTTTGTGGGATTTTTTTTGACCGAAGCTTGGGCTAAAAAGGCAGACACGCAGCCTCTGGTCTACCTATAACCTCTGACCTAATATGTCATACAGGGATAAAGAGGATTCGAGTAAACATAGCCTATAAAAGTGCACTACGGACTAGTATCAATAAAAAAATACCCGTTTTAATCCGTCCAACATATCTATTTTATTTACCACCCAATCTCCTTTAGCCTCTATGCATCCATCTTTCTTGCCTTCTTTGGATTTTATCCAGCAAACCATTCTCCTCTTCCGCAGAGTCCGGCACTTCATCAACTGTTCTTTTTATCTCCATTTTATCTCTACCATCACTCTGTAAAACACTTTTGAATACCTCGAAAGCACTCAATTAGTCTTTCATCAACGTATCCTGAGATATGAAATATCGCAAACAGATATAATCCAATAGAATTTAATTATTGTATTGAATTGCGTTTTTCCCGAACTCGGAGTACTAAGCATCATATATTCTTTTATAGCAATTAAAAGCCAATTAATATATAAAATGATGTATCGTCACAACAATGGTTCAGGGAAAAATGGCGTCCGTGGTAGTCGTTGCTACGGAAACTACAGGAAGCATTTAACCATTTCACAATGGGCAACCTAATGTGTAAGTACATTTTTTCAAATTATTTTAAGTTTATCTTAATATATTGGTGTATTTTCTACTTAAATACAGCTAAAATTTAATAAATTGAGTGCACTAGATTTATCCGGTAGTAGAAAATGAAAATAATTGGATTAAAATTCCTATTCTCGTACTGTGAGACGAAACGCTGTCAATGCGAACGCTAGAAATAATAACCCGGAAAAAAGCGTTCACTTCCTTAACACGTTTTCGTACTTATAAATGGATTAGGATTATTGTTTATGAAATAATAACGGTGTTCTATTAGTGATGATGAAGGAAAGCTGTGATCATTCAAAGATGTAATCTTGCGCCTTGTTCATTGCAGGCTGCTTTAAATGCAAAAGTGATACAGAGGATGGAGGCAAATCTGAATCGACTCGGCGACTAGAGGAAGGAAGAAGTTTAGTACGTGAAGAAGGTTTCGATATAGGTGTTGATAAAGGACTCGAAGGAGGTGTCGAAGCAGCGGTCGAAAGATGGGTATACATCAGGAGAACTAGATCATTTCAGAAGAGAACTGTTGCGGATAAAACAAAGCCCAGAAAACCAAAGTATGCCCGCAGTTGGCACGCTTTTGTGCGGGAAAAAACGAATTTGATCCCAGATTACGCAGACGTTGCGGGCAGAGGACTGGTACTCCAGGCCATAGTATTGACTTCGGCGGTGGATCTGGCCTCAGACCATGAAGATGCCCCCAGAGCTGAAGACCAAAGGGCTCTGGGAGTGAATGCGTCGGAGTCTTTGTTCTCACAACTTGAATTACCTCGCAGAGGTGAAAACCTACAGGCTATGGGAATGAATGAATCGGAGGCTTTAGCCGCACAACCTGAAGGTGCTCGAGGAGGTGAAGAACAGCGGGCTTTGAGATTGGATGCATGGAAGGCTTTGGCCCCTGGACCCAATCAAGTTGCTACCGGAGGAGCGAGGAGTCGGAATGGGCTCGAAAGATTGACCGTTATTAGGCGTAGCAGATCGTTTGATGGGGGGGCGGGTGTGCCATTAACCAGAGGACTTCATCGTTCGCACAGCTGGCACGGTGATCCGAGGAAATATGAGCTGGCCCGTAAACCAAACCAGGTTCCTAGAGTACATGGTGATTGCTAGAAAATTAGTTAAGCTTTTTGTGGATGTATTAAATAACAATAATTCGTGTAATCTCACAATAATAAAAATTTTATTATTAAAATAATTTAAGTAGAAAATATTTTGAAAAAAATTGTTAATTTAATGATGGAAAATAAGTTAATAAATGTAACCTTAATACAAATAAAATTCTGAAAGCCTTGAAAGAAATGGAGTGATCATTTAAAAATTAATCCTGGTTATTCAATATTGTACGAACTCACTCGACGAGTCTAAACTATTAAAAAGTAACACTCTTTTTGGTGCATAAAACTGAACCCTATTTTCCATTTACATGTTCAGATAAAAGACATACAATGGCCCAACAAAGGATTAGAATTGATTGATTCATGAAAGTATTCCCAAAATTGCGTGTACTTATTCACCCTTTGCCTTCCGTCTCTCTAATCTGCCCATATCATTTAGCTACAAAGACCGAGTCGCCAAGTCGTGAAAAACCAAGCACCATCTCAAAGTTTTCACGGGCCTTTTGTTAACAACCTTACTCCGAACCCCTTCCATAAATTCTCTCCTATTAAAATCTCCTGTTGACAGCGACTTTGCCAAACAATTCTTTTTATTTGCCTACTACCGTGACCATTTTTGCCTAAAACACTTCCAAGTCAGGCAGCTGGTTCCACCTTCTATATTTTTTCCACCAATTATGTTTAATTTAGCTATCTCGAAAACACCAAGGCCTTTGTTTTGTTTGCATTAATTCTCATTCAATGGCATTCACACTGATTATCTAATGTGCTTGAGGAATTGATGACAGGGATGCTGAGTAATAATTTGGATAAAATATTAGCAAAATCTTTTTTACCCAGTAATGTTTCATGTGGTGAGATAAATAAATCATTTGAGCATGAAAATTAACGTAAAATGAAGTTTTTCGGTATGTGGGTGTTAAGCAGGATTCTAAAAGAAGAATAAACCGAAACGAAAACAATCGAAGGAGAACTGGGCAATATAGGGATGAAGAAAGAATTGATGGAAGAAAACCAAAGGAGACAGAAAAGATAGTTGAAGAGCATTGTGGCTGGCTTTATGCTATTGTAGTCTAAATGAGGGAATAATGTTTACGAGGAAGGAGTTGGAAGATAATAGACATATTGGACAGATGAAGGGAGGAAGGTGGACTTAAAGATGGGCTTATTATTGAGTGTCAGGTTTTGTATCCTCAGGGAAGGTTAAGAAGAATATCGGGGTAGAGTCTTTGCTCATCCCGAACATGTATTAAAAAGTAGAATAGCTAATATTAATAATGATGCTTCTCAAATAGCTAATATTAATAATAATATCTCACAAATACATATTTATTTGTATGGGTGTGATATTTGATTAACCTGGCTTACGGGGAGCCAGCCATGTCCAGAAACATGATCTTTCGGTGGCACAAGATGTTCGTGGAGGGCAGAGAAGAGTTCGACGACGAACCACGGCCTGGACGCCCATCAACGACATTCACAGACGAAAAAGTGCGAAAAGTTCGCGATATACTGAAATCTGATCGTCGTTTTAGTGTTCGGATGATATCAGAGCAGTGTAATGTTCCAAAAAAAATAGTGCACGAGATTATTAGGGACAAATTGTAGATGTGAAATATTTGTGCAAAGTTGGTGCCGAAAGTTCTCAGTAATGATCAAAGACTCAATCGTTTGGAAATCGCGACACCACTTGCGGATCACTGAAAAAATGATCCACATTTTTTAGAAAACCCTTCTGTTCCCGAAGATAAAGAGGAGTTTAAAGGAACGCGTTACGGGACTTTGGATGTTCTTTAAACCCAGTAGTTCCCTAATCTTAATGAAGGCCTTTTATGCCTGATGTCAATTGAGCTTTCTCCGTCTGAAGTTATACTGCTTTCCTAGTATATGAAGGATTCAATTGCTTTAGTTACTATTCGAATTGTAATATCTGCATTTAGCTTCTCTCATCCGCACCATTAATTTTCGTTTTCCCCTTGCTGATGCTAATTTTATACTTCCAGAAGTATTTCTCCCATAGTATTCAGGGTTGCGTACAACTCCTTACGCGTCTCTGCTTTTAATTCGACGTCATCTGCGAACAGCTGTATGTTTGTTTGTTCCCCATTCACCTTGACTCCTTTGATAACCAATTACTTTGTTTCCTTTATTACCTCTCCAAGATATATGCAGGTGAGAGGTTGCATCCTTGTATTACTCCTATGATTATTTTGGCTTACACTTTTCTTCAATTTTTCATTATCATGGTTCCTTGTGAAGGTGATAGAATAGCTTTCCGTCTCTTTAGGCCAATGCAAGTGTTTCTAGTATCTTGAAAACTTTGTTCCAGGCGACATTGTCGAAGGGGTTATCCAAGTCCACGAAAGTCACATATAATGGCTTGTGGACAAGGATCCATTTTTCGACCTGAATCCGCAAGCAGAACATTATCTCTCTTCCTCCTCGGTTTTTTCTGAATCCGAATTGGTTTGCCGAGAGGCTTTCTTCTATATCTTCTTCTATTCGTCGGCTGAATATTCAAGTAACTATCTTCGATGCGTGAGAATTCTGACTCCAATATTCTCAACTCTACTCGAAGTCCTCAGCCAATCTTCCACTGGCATAGGTAATTTTGAATATTTCAAATAGGGAACACTTTGAATTGGTCCCTTCGATATTTTCTTCATTTAATTAATCAACTCCCGGTGTCTTATTCTTCCTTAAGACTCTATCGGCTCGGAGACATTCACTTCTCAGAATCTTCGGTCCCAATTGTCTTTTTCTCTTTCATTTTATTCTTTAGCTAAGTCACCTTCTAGTTTTCGAGCCCTTGATCGAGATTTTCAACATGTTCCTTCAATCTCCTCCTAATGTGCTCATCTTCACTCTATATCTTTCCATTAGCACCTCGGACTTTGTGGGATTTTTTTTGACCGAAGCTTGGGCTACAAAGGCAGACACGCAGCCTCCGGTCTACCTATAACCTCTGACTTAATAAGTCATACGGGAATAAAGAGGATTCGAATGGACATAGCCTATACCAGTGTACAACGATGCACTACGGACTAGTATCAATAACAAAATACACGTTTTATTCCGTCAAAAAATACCTATTTTATTTACTACCCAATCTCCTTTAGCCTACATGCATCCATCTTTCTTGCTTTCTTTGGATTTTATCCAGCAAACCATTCTCCTCTTCCGCGGAGTCCGGCACTCCATCAACTGTTCCTTTTATCTCCATTTTATCTCTTCCATCACTCTCTAAAAAACTTTTGAATACCTCGAAAGCACTCAATTAGTCTTTCATCAACGTTTCCTGAGATATGAAATAACAGATATTATCCAATAGAATTTAATTATTGTATTGAATTGCATTTTTACCGAACTCGGAGTACTAAGCATCATATATTCCTTTTTTAGCAGTTAAAAGCCAATTAATATATAAAATGAAGTGATGTGACAACAATGGTTCAGGGAAAAATGGCGTCCGCGGTAGTCGTTGCTACGGAAACTACAGGAAACATTTAACCATTTCACAATGGGGAACCTAATGTGTAAGTACATTTTTTCATCTTCTTTTAAGTATATCTTAATATATTAGTATATTTTCTATTTAAATAGAGCTAAAATTTAATAAATTTAGTGCACTCCATTTAACGGGCTGTAGAAAATGAAAATAAATGGATTAAATTTCCTATTCTCGTACTCTGAGACGAAACGCTTTCAATGCGAACGCTAGAAATAATAATCCGGAAAAAACCTTCACTTCCTTAACACGTTCTTCTTACCTTTCAATGAATTAGGATTATTGTTTATAAAATAATAACGGTGTTCTTTTAGTGATTATGAAGGAAAGCTGTGATTATTCAAAGATGTAATCTTCCGCCTGGTTAATTGCAGGCTGCTGTAAATGCAAAAGTGATACAGAGGAAGGAGGCAAATCTGAATCGACTCGGCGACTAGAGGAAGGAAGAAGTTTAGTACGTGAAGAAGGTTTAGATATAGGTGTTGATAAAGGACTCGAAGAAGGTGTCGAAGTAGCAGTCGAAGGATGGGTCAACATCAGGAGAACTAGATCATTTCAGGAGAGAGCGGTTGCGGATAAAACAAAGCCCAGAAAACCAAAGTATGCCCGCAGTTGGCACGCGTTTGTGCGGGAAAAAACGAATTTGATCCCAGGTTTCGCAGACGTTGCTGGCAGAAGACTGGTACTCCAGGCCATAGTATTGACTGCGGCGGTGGATCTGGCCTCAGACCATGAAGATGCCCCCAGAGCTGAAGACCAACAGGCTCTGGGAGTGAATGCGTCCGAGTCTTTGGTCTCACAACATGAATTACCTCGCAATGGTGAAAACCTACAGGCTTTGGGAATGAATGAATCGGAGGCTTTAGCCGCACAACCCGAAGGTGCTCGAGGAGGTGAAGAACAGCGGGCTTTGAGATTGGATGCATGGGAGGCTTTGGCCCGTGGACCCAATCATGTTGCTGCCGGAGGAGCGAGGCGTCGGAATGGGCACGAAAGATTGACCGTTGTAAGGCGAAGCAGATCGTTTGATGGGAGCGCGGGTGTGCTATTAACCAGAGAACTTCATCGTTCCCACAGCTGGCACGGTGATCCGAGGAGATATGAGCTTGCCCCTCAACCAAATCATGTTCCTAGTGTACATGGTGATTGCTAGAATATTAGTTAAGCTTTTTGTGGATGTATTTAATAACAATAATAGATGTAATCTCACAATAATAATAATTTCATTATAAATATAATTTAAATTAGAAAAAATTTAAAAAAAAATGTTAATTTAATGATGGAAAATAAGTTAATAAATGTAACCTTAATACAAATAAAATTGTGAAAGCCTTGAAAGAAATGGAGTGATCATTTCAAAATTAATCCTGGTTATTCAATATTGTACGAACTCACTCGACGAGTCTAAACTATTAAAAAGTAACACTTTTTTTGGTGCATAAAACTGAACCCTATTTTCCATTTACATGTTCAGATAAAAGACATACAATGGTCCAACAAAGGATTAGAATTGATTGATTCATGATACGTGTACTTATCCACCCTTAGCGTTCCATCTCTCTAATCTGCCCATATCATTTAGCTACAAAGACCGAGTCGCCAAGTCGTGAAAAACCATGCACCATCTCAAAGTTTTCCCGGGCCTTTTGTTAACAACCTTACTCCGAATCCCTGTCATAAATTCTCTCCTATTAAAATCTCCTGTTGAAAGCGACTTTGCCAAACAATTCTTTTTATTTGCCTACTACCGTGACCATTTTTGCCTAAAACACTTCCAAGTCAGGTACTGGTTCCACCTTCTATATTTTTTCCCACCAATTATGTTTAATTTAGCTTTCTCGAAAACACCAAGGCCTTCGTTCTGTTTGCATTAATTCTCATTCAATGCCATTCACACTGATTATCAAATGTCCCTGAGGAATTGATTTAAGGGATCCTGAGTAATAATTTGGATTAATAATTAGCAAAAGTTTTTTACCCAGTAGGGTTTCATGTGGTGAGATAAATAGATCATTGGAGCATGAAAATTAACGTAAAATGAAGGTTTTCGATATGTGGGTGTTGAGCAGGATTCTAAAAGCAGAATAAACCGAAAGGAAAACAAACGAAAGAGAACTGGGCAATATAAGGATGAAGAAAGAATTGCTGGAAGAAAACCAAAGGAGACAGAAAAGATACTTGAAGAGCATTGTGGCTGGCTATATGCTTTTGAAGGCTAAATGAGGGAATAATGTTTACGAGGAAGGAGTTGGAAGATATTAGACATATTGGACGGAATGAAGGGAGGAAAGTGGACTTAAAGATGGGCTTATTGTCGAGTGTCAGGTTTTGTATCCTCAGGGAAGGTTAAGAAGAGTATTGGGGTAGAGTCTTTGCTCATCCCGCACATATGCTAAACAGTAGAATAGCTAATATTAATAATGATACTTCACAAATACCTAATATTAAAAATGATATCTCACTGAAACATTTTGATTTGTATGGGTGTGATATATGATTAACCAGGCTTACGGGGAGTCAGCCATGTCAAGACACATGGTCTTCGGGTGGCACAAATGTTCGTAGAGGGCAGAGAAGGGGTCGACGACGAACCACGGCCTGCAAGGACATACACAGACGAAAATGTGCGAAACGTTCGTGATATTATGAACTCTGATCGTCGACTTAGTGTTCGGATGATAGCAGAGCAGTGAAATGTGCCAAAAAAAATAGCGCATAAGATTATTAGGGACCAATTGAAGATGCGAAAAATTTGTGCAAAGTTGGTACCGAAAGCGCTCAGTGATGATCAAAAACTCAATCGTTTGGAAATCGCGACACAACTTGCGGATCGCTGCAAAAATGATCTACAGTTTTTAGAGAACGTTTCTGTTTCCGAAGATAAAGAAAAGATAAAAGGAACGCGATACGGGACTTTGGACGCCGTCAAAGAGGCCGTGACGACGTGTCCTCGAAAGGTTTCCGAAAATGCCTTCGCGAGAGCGTTCCAGGAATGGGAACGCCGGTGGAACAAGTGTATCGACTCACAAGGGTCCTATTTTGAGGAATATTAGCTTAAGATATGTAAAAGTGTAATAATTTTTTTTCCTGAGCTCAGTACACTCATTTTCCGGTCTAACCCTGTATAAATGCATATATATATATATATATATATATATATATATATATATATATTATATATATATATATATATATATATATTATGTATATTCTATATTATATATATATATATATATATATAATGTATATTCTATATATAATATATATATATATATATATATTCAGGTCAAACGAACGACAAAAAATTTCTAATGAATTTATTAATCCTCAAGGAATGTAAAATCCATCTATTTTTTCTTTGTTCTTGAATTAATCATATGGTCCATTCCCCTTCTGTTCTTCTTTATACTTACTCCTTCCTTACTTATTCTCTCCATTTAATCTTAAGTATTTTCCACCAACACTAAGTTTTCAAAGTTTCTATTCTTCACTAGTCAACTTTTCCAATATTCCTAATCTCGGAACCATAGAGCGCCATCCTCCACAAGAACGTTTTGACGAACTGCTTCCTTGATATCATTCTTATGTTCTTTATACCCAGTAGTTGCCTAATCTCAATGAAGGCCAAGGCTCAAGGGTCCTATGTTGAGGAATATTAGCATAAGATATGTAAAAGTGTAATAATTTTTTTTCCTGAGCTCAGTACACTCATTTTCCGGACAAACCCTGTATATATGCATATATATATATATATATATATATATATATATATATATATATATATATATATATATATATATATATACACACACACAGAATCAATACAACTTTAGACCACCATCAGTATTTTAATTCTAGGGTTGTTTTGCTGCGACCCTCCATGCTCCTCTATTTAATGACAATTCCTTAATCCTTGATACTTTATCTGTTTATGTTCCTCCTTTAAAGTAAAAAGATTTAGAGGTTTCAGGTCAAACGAACGAAAAATAATTTCTAATGAATCCATTAATCCTCAAGGAATGTACAATCCATTTATTTTTTCTTTGCTATAGAGTTCTCCATATGGTCCATTCCTCTTCTGCTCTTCTTTATACTTACTCCTTCCTTTCTTATTGTCTCCATTTAATCTTAAGTATTTTCCTCCAACACTATGTTTTAAAAGTTTCTATTCTTCACTAGTCAACTTTTCCAATGTTCCTAATCTCGGAACCATAGAGCGCCATCCTCCACAAGAACGTTTTGACGAACTGCTTCCTATATATATTTCTTATGTTCGTAATAGATTATAGAGTCGCCAAATCCTGAAAAATTATGCACCATATCAAAAGTTTTCACTGGCCTTTTGTTAACAACCTTACTCCGAAATCCTGTCATTAATTCTCTCCTATTGAAATCTCCTGTTGAAAGCGACTTTGCCAAACAATTCTTTTTATTTGCCTACTACCGTGACCATTTTTGCCTAAAACACTTCCAAGTCAGGCAACTGGTTCCACCTTCTATATTTTTTCCCACCAATTATGTGTAATTTAGCTTTTTCGAAAACACCAAAGCCTTTGTTTTGTTTGCATTCATTCTCATTCAATAGCATTCACACTGATTATCTAATGTGCTTTAGGAATTGATGACGGATATGTTGAGGAATAATTTGGATAAAATATTAGCGAAAGCTTTTTTACCCAGTAGGGTTTCATGTGGTGAGAAAAATAGACCATTGAAGCATGAAAATTAACGTAAAATGAAGGTTTTCGATATGTGGGTGTTGAGCAGGATTCTTAAAGCAGAATAAACCGAAAGGAAAATAAACGAAAGAGAACAGGGCGATGTAGGGATGAAGAAAGAATTGCTGGATGAAAACCAAAGGAGACAGAAAAGATAGTTGAAGAGCATTGCGGCTGGCTATATGCTATTGTAGGCAAAATGAGGGAATAATGTTTACAAGGAAGGAGTTGGAAGATAATAGACATATTGGACGGAATGATGGGAGGAAGGTGGACTTAAAGATGGGCTTATTGTCGAGTGTAAGGTTTTGTATCCTCAGGGAAGGTTAAGAAGAGTATCGGGGTAGAGTCTTTGCTCATCCCCAACATATATTAAACAGTAGAATAGCTAATATTAATAATGATACTTCACAAATACCTAATATTAAAAATGATATCTCACAAATACATATTTATTTGTATGGGTGTGATATATGATTAACCAGGCTTATGGGGAGTCAGCCATGTCAAGAAACATGATCTTCCGGTGGCACAAATGCTCGTGGAGGGCAGAGAAGTGGTCGACGACGAACCACGGCCTGCAACGACACTCACCGACGAAAATGTGCGAAAAGTTCGTGATATAATGATCTCTGATCGTCGTCTTAGTGTTCGGATGATAGCAGAGCAGTGTAATGTGCCAAAAAAAAATAGTGCACGAGATTATTAGGGACCAATTGCAGATGCGAAAAATTTGGGCAAAGTTGGTACCGAAAGAGCTCAGTGATGATCAAAGACGCAATCGTTTGGAAATCGCGACACAATTTTCGGATCACTGCAAAAATGATCCACATTTTTTGGAGAACGTTTCTGTTCCCGAAGATAAAGAGAAGATGAAAGGAACGCGATACGGGACTTTGGACGCCGTCAAAGAGGCCGTGACGACGTGTCTTCGAAAGGTTCCCTATAATCCTTTGCGGGAGCGTTGCAGGAATGGGAACGCCGTTGGAACAAGTGTATCGACTCACAAGGGTCCTATTTTGAGGCATATTAGCTTAAGATATGTAAGAGTGCAATAATTTTTTTTTCCTCAGCTCAGTACACTAATTTTCCGGACAAACCCTTTATATATGCATATATATATATATATATATATATATATATATATATATATATATATATACATATATATATATATATACACTTTTTTGGAAAACCCACAAACGTGTAATGTAAATTCACTGATAAGTCATAACAAACACAGAAACCAAAACACAAAAGAGGAAAAACTCACTGGTTCTCGAATTTTCGGTGGTCCAACCACCTTTCTCAAGAGGAATTAGGAACAGAACTGAGGAAGAGGAGGGCCCGAAAGCAGTGGTAGGAAGGAGAATGGGAAATGGGGGAAAAGAGGGGAAAAGAGGGGAAAAGAAAGGAAAAGGGGGGGAAAAAAGGGGGGAAGGCATTCGAGGTGAGGAGTCCTCTCTCTCCCTTCCCCTTCTCCTTCCTACCACTGCTTTCGGGCCCTCCTCTGCCTCAGTTCTGTTCCTAATTCCTCTTGAGAAAGGTGGTTGGACCACCGAAAATTCGAGAACCAGTGAGTTTTTCCTCTTTTGTGTTTTGGTTTCTGTGTTTGTTATGACTTATCAGTGAATTTATATATATATATATATATATATATATATATATATATATATATATATATATATATATATATATATATATATATGTACACACGAGGATCATCCGTAAAGTAGTACCCGTTCGTGAAATAAAGACACAAAAGTAAATATTATCAAACATAAAAAATTTTATTTGAAAGAGGATACTTTAAACTACTTCTCAACATAATCTCCAAGCAAATTAAGGCATTTGTCATAACGTGTGACAAGTTTCTGTATTCCTGCTGCATAGTCCTTCGCCGCCAGCTCATTGGGATACAGGGTCACTCCTTCTTTAAGTTCTTCATCGCTGTCAAATCTTTTTCCTGCCAAAAATTCTTTAAGCTTTGTGAAGAGATGAAAATCTGAAGGGGCCAAGTCCGGGCTATACGGTGGATGGTCGAAAGTTTCCCATTTGAATTGCTGCAAAAGTTTTTGTGTTATCCCAGCTGCATTAGGCCTGGCATTTTAATGAACGAGAATGACACCAGTAGACAATAGACCTCGCCGCCGATTTTTTATTGCCCGCCGTAATTTCTTTAATGTTTCACAATACGCATTGGCATTAATAGTGTCTCCACGGGCCATAAAATCAATAAGCAATACTTCTCGTCGATCCCAGAAAATGGTTGCCACGAGTTTCCTGGTGGACAGAACTGTCTTGAATTTTTTTGGTTTGTTTGGTGAATGAGCATGATGCCACTCCATTGACTGTCGTTTTCTCTCAGGTGATGCATAACAAACCCATGTTTCGTCACCAGTAATTATGCGAGTCAAGAAAGAGTCTCCTTCATCAGAATAACGTCCCAAAAACGTCAGTGCTGCAGCCATACGCTTGGTTTTGTGCTCATCTGTAAGCATGCGAGGGACCCATCTTGCACAAATTTTTGCATAATGCAGATGGTGTTTAACAATTTCATGAACAATTGTTCGAGAAACATTTGGAAAATGCTCACAGATGTCATCAATTGTGACGCGCCGATCGTTCCTCACGAATTCGTCAACTCACCAGTTGGTCTGCAATGACAGACGGTCTCCCCGAACGCTCATCGTCGTGTGTGTTCCCCCTCCCCAAGTTGAAGTTGCGACACCACCGCCGAACAGACGACTCGTCCATTACATTGTCTCCATGCACCTCCTTTAATTGGCGATGAATATCACATGGGCGAACGTTTCTTGCATTGAGGAATTTAATCACTGCCCTCACTTCACAACTGGCGGCGTTCTCAATTTTTTTAAACATTGTGAAGTTTCACAGAAAAAACACAGGCAATGCTTCTTGGCGTCACGCAACTTGGCTCAGAGAAGGCAGACAAGCCACTGAAGCTATCTGACCTCGTCCAGCGGCTACTCGCGTCGTCAGGCACTTCATGCGGCAAAAACGGGGACTACTTTCCGGATGACCCTCGTATATATATACACACACAGAATCAATACAAATTTATACCACCATCAGTATTTTAATTCTAGGGTGGTTTTTGCTGCGACATTCCATTCTCCTCTATTTAATGACAATTCCCTTAATCCTTGATCTGTTTATATTCCTCCTTTAAAGTAAAAAGATTTTAGAGGTTTCAGGTCAAACGAACGAAAAATAATTTCTAATGAATCCATTATTCCTCAAGGAATGTACAATCCATTTATTTTTTCTTTGCTCTAGAATTCTCCATATGGTCCATTCCTCCTTCTGCTATTCTTTATACTTACTCCTTCCTTACTTATTCTCTCCATTTAATATTAAGTATTTTCAACCAACACTATGTTTTAAAAGTTTCTATTCTTCACTAGTCAACTTTTCCAATGTTCCTAATCTCGGAACCATAGAGCGCCATCCTCCACAAGAACATTTTGACGAACTGCTTCCTTGATATCATTCTTATGTTCTTTAAACCCAGGTAGTTGCCTAATCTCAATGAAGGCCTTTTTGGCCTGATGTCAATAGAGCTTTCTCCGTCTGAAGTTATACTGCTTTCCTAGTAGATAAAGGATTCAATTGCTTTAGTTTCACTATTCGAATTAAAATATCTGCATTTAGCTTCTCTCATCCACACAATTAATTTTCGTTTTCCCCTTGCTGATGCTAATTTTATATTTCCAGAAGTATTTCTCCCATAGTATTCAGGAATGCGTACAAGTCCTTATGCGTCTCTGCCACTACTTCGACGTCATCTGCGAACAGCTGTATGTTTGTTTGTTCCCCATTCTCCTTGACTCCTTTGATAACCAATTACTTTGTTTCCTTTATTACCTCTCCAAGATATATGCAGGTGAGAGGTTGCATCCTTGTATTACTCCTATGATTATTTTGGCTTACACTTTTCTTCCATTTTTCATTAACATGGTTCCTTGTGGAGGTGATAGATTAGCTTTCCGTCTCTTTAGGCCAATGCAAGCGCTTCTAGTATCTTAAACACTTTGTTACAGCCGACATTGTCGAAGTGTTTCTCCCAGTCCACGAATGTCACATATAATGGCTTGAGTACAAGGATCCATTTTTCGACCTGAATCCTCAAGCAGAACATTATCTCTCTTCCTCCTCGGTTTTTCCTGAATCCGAATTGATTTGCCGAGAGGCTTTCTTCTATATCTTCTTCTATTCGTTGGCTGATTATCCAAGTAACTATCTTTGATGCGTGACAGTTCAGAATCAAATGTTCTCAACTCTACTAGAAGTCCTCAAGTAGTCTTCCCCTGGCGTAGATAATTTTAAATATTTCAAAAAGGGAACACTTTGAATTGGTCCTTTGATATTTTCATCATTTGTTTAATCAACTCCCAGTGTCCCATTGTTCCTCCAGTCTCTAACGGCTCGGAGATATTCACTTCTCAGTATCTTCGGTCCCAATTGTCTTTTTCTCTTTCATTTTATTCTTTAGCTAAGTCATCTTCTAGTTGTTTGAGCCCTTGATCGAGATTTTCAACGTGTTCCTTCACTCCCCTCCTAATGTGTTCATCTTCACTCTGTACCTTTCCATTAGCACCTCGGACTTTGTGGGATTTTTTTTGACCGAAGCTTGGGCTACAAAGGCAGACACGCAGCCTCTGATCTACCTATAACCTCTGACTTAATAAGTCATACGGGGATAAATTAATTAATTAATAACTTAATAAGTCATCCGGGGAACGCCGTTGGAACAAGTGTATCGACTCACAAGGGTCCTATTTTGAGGAATATTAGCTTAAGATATGTAAAAGTGTAATAATTTTTTTCCTGAGCTCAGTACATTCATTTTCCGGACAAACCCTGTATATATGCATATATATATGCATATATATATATATATATATATATATATATACAAAATTATACCACCATCAGTATTTTAATTCTAGGGTTGTTTGGCTGCGACCCTCCTTTCTCCTCTATTTAATGACAATTCCCTTAATCATTGATACTTTATCTGTTTATGTTCCTCCTTTAAAGTAAAAAGATTTAGAGGTTTCAGGTCAAACGAACGAAAAATAATTTCTAATGAATCCATTAATCCTCAAGGAATGTACAATCCATTTATTTTTTCTTTGCTCTTGAGTTCTCCATATGGTCCATTCCTCTTCTGCTCTTCTTTATACTTGCTCCTTCCTTACTTATTCTCTCCAATTAATCTTAAGTATTTTCCACCAACACTATGTTTTAAAAGTTTCTAATCTTTATTAGTCAACTTTCCCAATGTTCCTAATCTCGGAACCATAGAGCGCCATCCTCCACAAGAACGTTTTGACGTACTGCTCCCTTGATATCATTCTTATGTTCTTTAAACCCAGTAGTTGCCTAATCTCAATGAAGGCCTTTTTTGCTTGATGTTAATTAAGCTTTCTCTGTCTGAAGTTATGCTGCTTTCCTAGTAGATGAATAATTCAATTGCTTTAGTTTCACTATTCGAATTAAAATATCTGCATTTAGCTTCTCTCATCCACACCATTAATTTTCGTTTCCCCCTTGCTGATGCTAATTTTATATTTCCAGAAGTATTTCTGCCATAGTATTCAGGGTTTCGTAAAGGTCCTTACGCGTCTCTGCCACTACTTCGACGTCATCTGCGAACTGCTGTATGTTTGTTTGTTCCCCATTCACCTTGACTCCTTTGATAACCAATTACTTTGTTTCCTTTATTACCCCTCCAAGATATATGCAGGTGAGAGGTTGCATCCTTGTATTAATTCTATGCCTATTTTGGCTTACACTTTTCTTCCATTTTTCATTAAAATGGTACCATGTGGAGGTGATAGATTAGCATTCCGTCTCTTTAGGCCAATGCATGCGTTTCTAGTATCTTGAACACTTTGTTCCAGGCGACATTGTCGAACGGGTTCTCCAAGTCCACGAATGCCACATATAATGGCTTGTGTACAAGGATCCATTTTTCGAACTGACTCCTCAAGCAGAACATTATCTCTCTTCCTCCTCGGTTTTTCCTGAATCCGAATGGGTTTGCCGAGAGGCTTTCTTCTATATATTGTTCTATTCGTTGGCTGATTATCCAAGTAACTATCTTTGATGCGTGACAATTCAGAATCAAATGTTCTCAACTCTACTCGAAGTCCTCAAGAAGTCTTCCACTGCGGTGGTAATTTTAAATATTTCAAAAAGGGAACATTTTGAATTGGTCCCTTTGATATTTTCTTCATTTGTTTAATCAACTCTCGGTGTCCCATTGTTCCTCAATTCTCTAACGGCTCGAAGACATTCACTTCTCAGTATCTTCGGTCCCAATTGTCTTTTTCTCTTTCATTTTATTCTTTAGTTAAGTCACCTTCTAGTTGTTCGAGCCCTTGATCGAGAATTTCAACGTGTTCTTTCAATCTCCTCCTAATGTGTTCATCTTCACTCTGTATCTTTCCATTAGCACCTCGGACTTCGTGGATTTTTTTCGACCGAAGCTTGGGCTACAAAGGCAGACACGCAGCCTCTGGTCTACCTATAACCTCTGATCTAATATGTCATACAAAGACAAAGAGAATTCGAATAAACATAGCCTATAAAAGTGTACAACGATGCACTACGGACTAGTATCAATAACAAAATACCCGTTTTATTCCGTCCAACATACCTATTTTATTTACCACCCAATTTCTTGAATTCTGAAAAATTTTGTGCAAAGTTTGTGCCGAAAGTGCTCAGTGATGATCAAAGACTCAATCGTGAGGAAATCGCGACACCACTTGCGGATCACTGCAAAAATGATCCACATTTTTTAGAAAACGTTTCTGTTCCCGAAGATAAAGAGGAGTTTAAAGGAACGCGATACGGGACTTTGGACGCCGTCAAAGAGGCCGTGACGACGTCCCTCGAAAGGTTCTAAAAAATGCCTTCGCGGGAGCGTTCCAGGAATGGGAACCCCGTTGGAGCAATTGTATCGACTGACAAGGGTCCTATTTTGAGGAATATTAGCTTAAGGTATGTAAAAGTGTAATAATTTTCTTTCCTGAACTCAATACACTTACTTTCCGGACAAACCCTGTATATATGTGCATATATATATATATATATATATATATATATATATATATATATATATATACACAAAGAACCAATACAAATTTATACCACCATCAGTATTTTTATTCTAGGGTTGTTTTGTTGCTATCCTCCATTCTTCTCTATTTATTGACAATTCCCTTCATCCTTGATAATTTTTCTGTTTATTTACCTCCTTTAAAGTAAAAGGATTTAGAGGTTTCAGGTCAAACGAACGAAAAATAATTTCCAATGAATCCATTAATCCTCAAGGAATGTACAATCCATTTATTTTTTCTTTGCTCTAGAGTTCTCCGGTTCTGCGCTAACTAATCAAGGCTAAAGGGGTCAATGATTCAAGTGTCGATGTCAAGGACACCTGTACCAGCCAAGACTTTGGGTTACCTCGACGTGATGGTCGCTATCGAAGACAAGGCAAAGAAGATGCAGTGGAAAGCCGCTGATTTTCTGTCTTCCCATCAAGTGATAGTAGGAGCGGATTTGAAAAACCTCTTTTCAATTGACACGAGGTCCGCTGAGAAGAGTTGGAGAGCAAAAAAGGGTCCGTGGCACCCATTTTGGATAAAGGGAGGAAGAAGGGCCAGGGACGTAGAGGAGTGGTATAGGTCGGGGGAGGACCATCTTTTTATTTAATTTTTTTTTTGGCCGCGAGTTTTCCTTTTCTTTTTTTTTTGGTACTATCACTTGAGATTTTGTTTTTTTTGGGATTTTGTTGAAGTCGTTAATCGTATGCCAAACCAGCGATTCGTAGAATCATTTTATTTTGCTATAGATGAGATAACCAAATTAGAAATTCTGTTGTTACTTAATATTGTGAAAGGAGCTCGCGAACGAATTTTGTACCTTTATGTAATTAAGGATATGTGCACATGATTGTAATCAGTCTAGAAATGAGAGAACGAGAGCGGAATAAGTTCGCGAGGAGTAATAGGCCATACGATTGTTATAAGCGTCCACTCAGACGAGTGTCCGGCTTAGGGAGGGGGTATGTGACGTTGCGGGTGGCGCAGCGTCACCTGTCCGATCCGCGTACGCGCGCCCATCTCGCGAGCCGGAGAGCCGCGTGGTGCCATCTTGTGGCGCCAACAGTCCACTAGCTAAAAAAAAAGAAAGACGAGCACGCCGAGTGCAGGGAGTGCCGGTCGCCACGTGCAGCAGCGATTGAGTCGCGGGCCGCCGGAGGAGATAGACCAGAACAACTCTCGTCGAGGAGTCCGCGCAGCCAACGTAGGAAAGGTTGGCACACTGGGTTACCACTGCGGCGGGTCATCTCCAGTGCACCAAGGCCTCGCTGAGGCCTGCTCTCAACAGCCGGCGGCTTGGTGACGAGCGATCAACAAATGGCGGGCTCCGAGCGGCGACGATCAACGCGCGCCGAAGGGCCCCAGCTCGAGCGATTAACAAGTGGCGGGCTCCGAGTGGCGGCGGCCATTACGTGCCGACGGGTCCCAGCTCACCGAGATCTCCAGCAGCCCGTCGCAGGCACCGGTATGCAGCGATCGCCACCAGCCTGCGACACCCAGGGTAGGTGCGGTGCGCGCCGTGAGTGATCGGCCCTTACGCGACGTCGACCGTGGTTACCGCCAGCGTTGCATGGCATAGTCGCGATGGCCCGACGATTGTGGAAAACTATGTCGCGTGGATGTACGGGTCAACGATCCATGGGAATGGAGTAACGGTGCGACCGCATGCGAGTGTGTCGGGCAGCTGCTTTGTGTGGACGCGAAGTGTATCGCCACAATATAGCTCTGTTATATGCTTCCTCGTTGAATAAACTCCTATTTGTCGCAACGGGGGGGTGGTAATCATGCATTGGCGCGCCCCTCTTTCCTTTTTCGGGTTGTTTCGCGATTTCCAGGCGCGAGAGGAGGCCCACCCCGGGGCATCAGAAAGGTCGCAGAACCGCCTTTGAGGCGAAGAGTCTTCGGTCAGGTGAGCATCGAGCGGCGCGACTCTGCGGCTGGCAAACACCAGCCTGGCGCCCTAAACAAGTAGAGTCGCGGCCATCCCCAGTGCGCGGTATCGGGGAATATTTATTCAATTATTTAAATTAAATACTGCGTCACAAATATTAGTCCGTAGTGCATCGTTGTACACTTTTATAGGCTATGTTTATTCGAATCCTATTTATTGCCGTATGACTTATTAAGTCAGAGGTTATAGGTAGACCAGAGGCTGCGTGTCTGCCTTTGTAGCCCAAGGTTCGGTCAAAAAAAAAGTCCGAAGTGCTAATGGAAAGATACAGAGTGATGATGAACACATTAGGAGGAGATTGAAGGAACACGTTGAAAATCTCGATCAAGGGCTCAAACAACTAGAAGGAGACTTAGCTAAAGAATAAAATGGAAGAGAAAAGGACAATTGGGACAGGTGATACTGAGAAGTGAATGTCTCCGAGCCGTTAAAGACTTCAGGAACAATGGGACACCGGGAGTTGATTAAACAAATGAAGAAAATATCAAACGAACCAATTCAAAGTGTTCCCTATTTGAAATAATTAAAATTACCTAATCCAGTGGAAGATTAGCTGAGGACTTCGAGTCGAGTTGAGAATTTTTGAGTCAGAATTCTCACGCATCGAAGATAGTTACTTGAATAATCAGCCGACGAATAGAAGTCATATAGAAGAAAGACTCTTGGCAAACCCATTCGGATTCAGGAAAAACCGAGGAGGAAGAGAGATAATGTTCTGCTTGAGGATTCAGGTCGAAAAATGGATCCTTGTACAAAAGCCATTGAACCCCTTCGACAATGTAGCCTGGAAAAAAGTATTCAAGATACTAGAAATAGTGGCATTGGCCTAAAGAGACGGAAAGCTGATCTTTCACCTATACAAGGAACCATGTTAATGAAAAATGGAAGAAAAGTGTAAGCCAAAATAATCATTGGAGTAACAGCTGTTCGCAGATGACGTCGAAGTAGATGCAGAGACGCGTAAGGACCTTTACGAAACCCTGAATACTATGGGAGAAATACTTCTGGAAATATAAAATTAGCATCAGCAAGGGGAAAACGAAAATTAATGGTGTGGATGAGAGAAGCTAAATGCAGATATTACAATTGGAATAGTGAAACTAAAGCAATTGTATCTTTCATCTACTAGGAAAGCAGTATAACTTCAGACGGAGAAAGCTCAATTGACATCAGGCAAAAAAGGCCTTCATTGAGATTAGGCAACTACTGGGTTTACATCTTCATCTACAAAATACCCCGCAAGCCGCCGCTAGGGCGTGTGGCGGGGGGTGTTAGGTCACCACCCAAAAAAGGAAAAATATAATATAATATAACTCTCCCATAAAGTTAACCCATAGTGCCTCTTCCAGCTTGCCAAATTAAATTTGTATACCAGGATGTCATTGATGAAATAAGGAGTGGGAGGGTTACTGCTGCAACAATAGAAATACGAAATATTCCTATTTTAAAAGAGCAAATATTCAAATTATACAAGGTGGCACCAATGAATATGTAGAAGAAAAACAGATTGTCATAGAATTCAATCTCGAAATAAATACATGAATGCTCTGAAGATATTAATGTCTTTTCCTGCAACAAAATACATGAAAGGTGTTAGTTCGACATTTTATACTCCACCTGCAATATATAAACGAATGCCAAGAACGAAAAATAACGACTTATCCTTGGTTCTACACCCTTTTCCACTTTTCGATATTTTTACGAGGCGTTTGCTTTGAAAAGATTTCCCGCAACTCTGGCTGCTGTTGTCCTGCTATTATTGTAGCTTGTAGACCCTAAAATTGTGCTCTGGAGAAATCTTAGTGCTCATAAAATCAATGATATCAAAGAATAATAAAATCAAAGAACATAAGAATGATATCAAGGAAGCAGTTCGTCAAACCGTTCTTGTGGAGAATGGCGATCTATGGTTCCGAGATTAGGAACATTGGAAAAGTTGACTAGTGAAGAATAGAAACTTTTAAAACATATTGTTGGTGGAAAATACTTAAGATTAAATGGAGAGAATAAGTATGGAAGGAGTTAGAATAAAGAAGAGCAGAAGAGGAATGGACAATATGGAGAACTCTAGAGCAAAGAAAAAATAAATGGATTGTACATTCCTTGAGGATTAATGGATTCATTAGAAATTATTTTTCGTTCGTTTGACCTGAAACCTCTAAATCCTTTTACTTTAAAGGAGGTAAATAAACAGAAAAATTATCAAGGATGAAGGGAATTGTCCATAAATAGAGAAGAATGGAGGATAGCAGCAAAACAACCCTAGAATAAAAATACTGATGGTGGTATAAATTTGTATTGGTTCTGTGTGTGTATATATATATATTTGCACATATATTCAGGGTTTGTCCGGAAAGTAAGTGTATTGAGTTCAGGAAAGAAAATTATTACACTTTTACATACCTTAAGCTAATATTCCTCAAAATAGGACCCTTGTCAGTCGATACAATTGCTCCAACGGGGTTCCCATTCCTGGAACGCTCCCGCGAAGGCATTTTTTAGAACCTTTCGAAGGACGTCGTCACGGCCTCTTTGACGGCGTCCAAAGTCCCGTATCGCGTTCCTTTAAACTCCTCTTTATCTTCGGGAACAGAAACGTTTTCTAAAAAATGTGGATCATTTTTGCAGTGATCCGCAAGTGGTGTCGCGATTTCCTCACGATTGAGTCTTTGATCATCACTGAGCACTTTCGGCACAAACTTTGCACAAAATTTTCAGAATTCAAGAAATTGGGTGGTAAATAAAATAGGTATATTGGACGGAATAAAACGGGTATTTTGTTATTGATACTAGTCCGTCGTTCATCGTTGTACACTTTTATAGGCTATGTTTATTCGAAATCTCTTTGTCTTTGTATGACATATTAGGTCAAATGTTATAGGTAGACCAGAGGCTGTGTGTCTGCCTTTGTAGCCCAAGCTTCGGTTAAAAAAAATCCGCAAAGTCCGAGGTGCTAATGGATAGATACAGAGTGAAGATGAACACATTAGGAGGAGATTGAAGTAACACGTTGAAAATCTCGATCAAGATCTCAAACAACTAGAAGGAGACTTAGCTAAAGAATAAAAGGAAAGAGAAAAAGACAATTAGGACCGAAGGTACTGAGAAGTGAATGTCTCCGAGCCGTTAAAGACTTGAGGAACAATGGGACACTGGGAGTTGATTAAACAAATGAAGAAAATATCAAAGGGAACAACTCAGTGTTCCCTATTTGAAATATTTAAAATTATCTACGCCAGTGGAAGACTTCTTGAGGACTTCGAGTAGAGTTGAGAACATTTGATTCTGAGTTGTCACGCATCATAGATAGTTACTTGCATAATCAGCCAACGAATAGAAGAAGATATAGAAGAAAGCCTCTCATAAAACGAACTCGGATTCAGGAAAAATCGAGGAGGAAAAGATATAATGTTTTGCTTGAGGACTCAGGTTGAAAAATGGATCCTTGTACACAAGCCATTATATGTGACATTCGTGGACTTGGATAACCCCTTCCACAATATCGCCTGGAACAAAGTGTTCAAGATACTAGAAACGCTTGCATTGGCCTAAAGAGACGGAAAGCTGATCTTTCACCTCCACAAGGAACCATGTTAATGAAAAATGGAAGAAAAGTGTAAGCCAAAATAATCATTGGAGTAATACAAGGATGCAACCTCTCACCTGCATATATCTTGGAGAGGTAATAATGGAAACAAAGTAATTGGTTATCAAAGGAGTCAAGGTGAATGGGGAACAAACAAACATACAGCTGTTCGCAGATGACGTCGAAGTAGATGCAGAGACGCGTAAGGACTTCTACGCAACCGTGAATTCTATGGGAGAATTTCTTCTGGAAATAAAAATTATCATCAGCAAGGGGAAAACGAAAATTAATGGTGTGGATGAGAGAAGCTAAATGCAGATATTACAATTGGAATAGTGAAACTAAAGCAATTGAATCTTTCATCTACTAGGAAAGCAGTATAACTTCAGACGGAGAAAGCTCAATTGACATCAGGCAAAAAAGGCCTTCATTGAGATTAGGCAACTACTGGGTTTAAAGAACATAAGAATGATATCAAGGAAGCAGTTCGTCAAACCGTTCTTGTGGAGAATGGCGCTCTATGGTTCCGAGATTAGGAACATTGGAAAAGTTGACTAGTGAAGAATAGAAACTTTTAAAACATAGTGTTGGTGGAAAATACTTAAGATTAAATGGAGAGAATAAGTATGGAAGGAGTACGTAAAAAGAAGAGCAGAAAAGGAATGGACCATATGATTAATTCAAGAACAAAGAAAAAATAGATGGATTTTACATTCCTTGAGGATTAATAAATTCATTAGAAATTTTTTGTCGTTCGTTTGACCTGAATATATATATATATATATTTATTATATATAGAATATACATTATATATATATATATATATATATATATATATATATATATATATATATATATGCATTTATACAGGGTTAGACCGGAAAATGAGTGTACTGAGCTCAGGAAAAAAAAATTATTACACTTTTACATATCTTAAGCTAATATTCCTCAAAATAGGACCCTTGTGAGTCGATACACTTGTCCCAACGGCGTTCCCATTCCTGGAACGCTCTCGCGAAGGCATTTTCGGAAACCTTTCGAGGACACGTCGTCACGGCCTCTTTGACGGCGTCCAAAGTCCCGTATCGCGTTCCTTTTATCTTTTCTTTATCTTCGGAAACAGAAACGTTCTCTAAAAACTGTAGATCATTTTTGCAGCGATCCGCAAGTTGTGTCGCGATTTCCAAACGATTGAGTTTTTGATCATCACTGAGCGCTTTCGGTACCAACTTTGCACAAATTTTTCGCATCTTCAATTGGTCCCTAATAATCTTATGCGCTATTTTTTTTGGCACATTTCACTGCTCTGCTATCATCCGAACACTAAGTCGACGATCAGAGTTCATAATATCACGAACGTTTCGCACATTTTCGTCTGTGTATGTCCCTGCAGGCCGTGGTTCGTCGTCGACCTCTTCTCTGCCCTCTACGAACATTTGTGCCACCCGAAGACCATGTGTCTTGACATGGCTGACTCCCCGTAAGCTTGGTTAATCATATATCACACCCATACAAATCAAAATGTATTTGTGAGATATCATTTTTAATATTAGGTATTTGTGAAGTATCATTATTAATATTAGCTATTCTACTGTTTAGCATATGTGCGGGATGAGCAAAGACTCTACCCCGATACTCTTCTTAACCTTCCCTGAGGATACAAAACCTGACACTCGACAATAAGCCCATCTTTAAGTCCACTTTCCTCCCTTCATTCCGTCCAATATGTCTAATATCTTCCAACTCCTTCCTCGTAAACATTATTCCCTCATTTAGCCTACAATAGCATATAGCCAGCCACAATGCTCTTCAAGTATCTTTTCTGTCTCCTTTGGTTTTCTTCCAGCAATTCTTTCTTCATCCTTATATTGCCCAGTTCTCTTTCGTTTGTTTTCCTTTCGGTTTATTCTGCTTTTAGAATCCTGCTCAACACCCACATATCGAAAACCTTCCTTCTACGTTAATTTTCAAGCTCCAATGATCCATTTATCTCACCACATGAAACCCTACTGGGTAAAAAACTTTTGCTAATTATTAATCCAAATTATTACTCAGGATCCCTTAAATCAATTCCTCAGGGACATTTGATAATCAGTGTGAATGGCATTGAATGAGAATTAATGCAAACAGAACGAAGGCCTTGGTGTTTTCGAGAAAGCTAAATTAAACATAATTGGTGGAAAAAAATATAGAAGGTGGAACCAGTACCTGACTTGGAAGTGTTTTAGGCAAAAATGGTCACGGTAGTAGGTAAATAAAAAGAATTGTTTGGCAAAGTCGCTTTCAACAGGAGATTTTAATAGGAGAGAATTTATGACAGGGATTCGGAGTAAGGTTGTTAACAAAAGGCCCGGGAAAACTTTGAGATGGTGCATGGTTTTTCACGACTTGGCGACTCGGTCTTTGTAGATAAATGATATGGGCAGATTTGAGGGATGGAAGGCTAAGGGTGAATAAGTACACGTAATTTTGGGAATACTATCATGAATCAATCAATTCTAATCCTTTGTCTGACCATTGTATGTCTTTTATCTGAACATGTAAATGGAAAATAGGGTTAAGTTTTATGCACCAAAAAAAGTGTTACTTTTTAATAGTTTACACTCGTCGAGTGAGTTCGTACAATATTGAATAACCAGGATTGATTTTGAAATGATCACTCCATTTCTTTCAACGCTTTCACAATTTCATTTGTATTAAGGTTACATTTATTAACTTATTTTCCATCATTAAATTAACATTTTTTTTCAATTTTTTTCTAATTTAAATTATATTTATAATGAAATTATTATTATTGTGAGATTACATCTATTATTGTTATTAAATACATCCACAAAAAGCTTAACTAATATTCTAGCAATCACCATGTACACTAGGAACATGATTTGGTTGAGGGGCAAGCTCATATCTCCTCGGATCACCGTGCCAGCTGTGGGAACGATGAAGTCCTCTGGTTAATGGCACACCCGCGCTCCCATCAAACGATCTGCTTCGCCTTACAACGGTCAATTTTTCGAGCCCATTCAGACGCCTCGCTCCTCCGGCAGCAACTTGATTGGGTCCAGGGGCCAAAGCCTCCCATGCATCCAATCTCAAAGCCCGCTGTTCTTCACCTCCTCGAGCAACTTCGGGTGTTGCGGCTAAAGCCTCCGATTCATTCATTCCCAAAGCCTGTAGGTTTTCACCATTGCGAGGTAATTCATATTGTGAGACCAAAGACTCCGACGCATTCACTCCCAGAGCCTGTTGGTCTTCAGCTCTGGGGGCATCTTCATGGTCTGAGGCCAGATCCACCGCCGCAGTCAATACTATGGCATGGAGCACAATTCCTCTGCCAGCAACGTCTGCGAAACCTGGGATCAAATTCGTTTCTTCCCGCACAAACGCGTGCCAACTGCGGGCATACTTTGGTTTTCTGGGCTTTGTTTTATCCGCAACCGTTCTCTCCTGAAATGATCTAGTTCTCCTGATTTTGACCCATCCTTCGACCGCTACATCGACACCTCCTTCGAGTCCTTTATCAACACCTATATCGAAACCTTCTTCACGTACTAAACTTCTTCCTTCCTCTAGTCGCCGAGTCGATTTAGATTTGCCTCCTTCCTCTGTATTACTTTTGCATTTACAGCAGCCTGCAATGAACAAGGCGCAAGATTACATCTTTGAATAATCACAGCTTTCCTTCATCATCACTAAAAGAACACCGTTATTATTTCATAAACAATAATCTTAATTCATTTATAAGTACGAAAACGTGTTAAGGAAGTGAACGCTTTTTTCCGGGTTATTATTTCTAGCGTTCGCATTGACAGCGTTTCGTCTCACAGTTCGAGAATAGGAATTTTAATCCATTTATTTTCATTTTCTACAGCCCGTTAAATCGAGTGCACTCAATTTATTAAATTTTAGCTGTATTTAAGTAGAAAATATACCAATATATTAAGATAAACTTAAAATAATTTGAAAAAATGTACTTACACATTAGGTTGCCCATTGTGAAATGGTTAAATGCTTCCTGTAGTTTCCGTAGCAACGACTACCGCGGACGCCATTTTTCCCTGAACCATTGTTGTGACATCACATCATTTTATATGTTAATTGGCTTTTAACTGCTAAAAAAGGATATATGATGCTTAGTACTCCGAGTTCGGGAAAAACGCAATTCAATACAATAATTAAATTCTATTGGATTATATCTGTTTGCGATATTTCATATCTCAGGATACGTTGATGAAAGACTAATTGAGTGCTTTCGAGGTATTCAAAAGTGTTTTAGAGAATGATGGTAGTGATAAAATGGAGATAAAAAGAACAGTTGATGAAGTGCCGGACTCTGCGGAAGAGCAGAATGGTTTGCTGGATAAAATCCAAAGAAGGCAAGAAAGATGGATGCATAGAGGCTAAAGGAGATTGGGTGGTAAATAAAATAGGTATCTTGGACGGAATAAAACGGGTATTTTTTTTATTGATACTAGTCCGTAGTGCATCTTTGTACACTTTTATAGGCTATGTTTATTCGAATCCTTTTTATCCCTGTATGACATACTAGGTCAGAAGTTATAGGTAGACCAGAGGCTGCGTGTCTGCCTTTTTAGCCCAAGCTTCGGTCAAAAAAAATCCCACAAAGTCCGAGGTGCTAATGGAAAGATACAGAGTGAAGATAAACACATTAGGAGGAGATTGAAGAAACATGGGTGCCCTGGGCTGCGAATTGACCTTGTTAACGTAAGAGAGTACGGAAAATGAGGTGATTTATGGGCCATATAGAAAAGAAGAAGAAACGAGCTTTTTTGTGACTAGCAGAGTTACGGAATTCAAATACAGATGGAGGAGGGAGAATATCGTCCAGTTCCAGGAAAAATGGAGAGCCGTCCTCTTTTAGGCCGGTCACGTCCAGTTCCTCGTGGATAGGCTTTACAAGCCGATGGAGTAGCCGAGCCATGACGAGACCAGGTTCGCCCAGGTCATCGGCAATGGCAGAACGGGGACCAGGCTTTATCGGAGCCTGCTATTCCTGTGGAGAGACGGGACATAGGGAAAATTCGTGCCCGAAAGTCCAGTACTTCAGCTTTGGAGCGAGAGGGCACATTAGTGTCAATTGCCCCAGTCGACAGGGTGGAATACAAGATAAGTGCCAACTCTTTGGCAAGGGAGGGTCGTTGGCAATTAATTGCCCCAATGGTAGGCACCTGTTTACTCGGCCGGAAAACGGACAAGCGGGGAGTCGCCTAGCCCAAGCGGCTTCCACGCAAACCAATCCGTCGAGCACAAACATGCTGAAATAGATGTAAGTAATTTTAGTACTAGGTTAAGTAGGATAAGAAACCGCGAATTGAATTTGGAACAGCCGAGTCGGCTAGCCAACTTCTGCGAACCAAATTTAATTTTAGAAGATATAAATAGTGTAGAAAATGTAAATAGTAGGGTAAGTAATGGCATGAGGAAAGGACTAGAAATGGAGTCAGATGGGCAACATGAAGCTTCTGCTTCTGGGTCGAGTTGGACAGCCAATATCCACCAGCCATCTTAAGCGTTGGCCAAGATCAAAAATGAAGAAATCTTAAGATCGAGGTGGACAGCCAACCTCTATCGATCTGACCAACACAATGGATCCATTAGGAAAGGCTCTCCAGCTGAGCAGTCGAGTCGGACAGCCGACCTCCACTGCGAAGCTGATGTAAATTGTCCCGCCGTTGATTTCTCCGAGCCGAACGGGCCAGCCCGTCTCCGCCCATGGAATCAACCGCGCATGGGACGGAAAGCGCATTGGTCGACGGAGTCAGCTCCGCTCCACCAATCCGTCGAATTGAAAGAAGATGAAATGGTCAAGTCTTTGGCAGGATCGAGCAGGTCAGTCAATCTCCAGCAACCAGAGCAATTAAAGAGTGAGTGTGTGAGTGAGAGGCCTCAGAACTTCTCGGCGATGCCACAAATCACGCTGAGACATGCGTGGCATGAAGATTCTGCCCAGTCGCATCACGCGAGCCAGAAATCAGAACAGAAGCGCTATTATAACCTCTTACTTAATAAGTCATACGGGAATAAAGACGATTCGAATAAACATAGCCTATAAAAGTGTACAACGATGCACTACGGGCTACTATTTGTGACGCAGTATTTAATTTAAATAATTGAATAAATATTTCCCGATACCGCGCACTGGGGATGGCCGCGATTCTACTTGTTTAGGGCGCCAGGCTGGTGTTAGCCAACCGCAGAGTCGCGCCGCTCGATGCTCACCTGACCGGAGACTCTTCACCTCGAAGGCGGTTCTGCGACCTTTCTGATGCCTCGCGCCTGGAAATCGCGAAACAACCCGAAAAAGGAAAGGGGGGCGCGCAAATGCATGATTACCACTCCCACGTTGCGACAAATAGGAGTTTATTCAACGAGGAAGCATATAACATGGCCATATATTGGCGATACACTTCGCGTCCACACAACGCAGCTGCCCGACACACTCGCATGCGGTCGCACCGTTACTCCATTCCCATGGCCCGTTGGCCCGTACATCCACACGACATAGTTTTCCACAATCGTCAGGCCATCGCGACTATGCCATGCAACGCTGGCGGCACCCACGGTCGACGTCGCGTAAGGGCCGATCACTCACGGCGCGCACCGAACCTACCCTGGGTGTCGCAGGCTGGTGGTGTTCGCTGCATACCGGTGCCTGCGACGGGCTGCTGGAGATCTCGGTGAGCTGGGACCCGTCGGCGCGTAATGGCCGCCGCCACTCTGAGACCGCCACTTGTTGATTGCTCGAGCTGGGGCCCTTCGGCGCGTGTTGATCGTCGCCGCTCGGAGCCCGCCATTTGTTGATCGCTCGTTACCAAGCCGCCGGCCTTTGAGAGCAGGCCTCAGCGAGGCCCTGGTGCACTGGAGATGACCCGCCGCAGTGCTAACCTAGTGTGCCAAACTTTCCTACGTTGGCGGCGCGGACTTCTCGATGAGAGTGGTTCTGGTCTATCTCCTCCGGCGGCCCGCGACTCAATCGCTGCTGCACGTTGCGACCGGCACTCCCTGCACTCGGCGTGCTCGTCCTTTTTTTTAGCTAGTGGACTGTTGGCACATAAATACATAATTACATAAAGGTACAAAGTTCGCTCGCGAGCTTCTTTCAAAATCATAAGTAACAACAGAATTTCTAATTTGGTTATCTCATCTATAGTAAAAAAAATGATTCTACGAATCGCTGGTTTGGCATACGATTAACGACTTCAACAAAATCCCAAAAAAAAAAAAATCTCAAGTGAGAGTACCAAAAAAAAAGAAAAAAACTCGCGGCCAAAAAAAAATAAAATAAATAAAAAGATGGTCCTCCCCCGACCTATACCACTCCTCTACGTCCCTGGCCCTTCTTCCTCCCTTTTTTCCAAAATGGGGGCCACGGACCATTTTTTGCTCTCCAACTCTTCTCAGCGGACCTAGTGTCAATTGAAAAGAGGTTTTTCAAAACCGCTCCTACTATCACTTGATGGGAAGACAGAAAATCAGCGGCTTTCCACTGCATCTTCTTTGCCTTGTCATCGATAGTGACCATCACGTCTAGGTAACCCAAAGTCTTGGCTGGTACAGGTGTCCTTGACATCGACACTTGAGTCATTGACCCCTTTAGTCTTGACTTAAACCTTCTCACAATTTCAGGACCTACTATGGTCACTTGAGCCCCAGATCGAAGAGTGCCACGACTCTTGTCCCCCTATTAGGACTGAGACTTGGTCTCGTTTCTCTGCCGTCACACTCGCTAAACTCACTCCAGGCGTGGACTCCACGCCGCTTCCCCCTCCCTGAACCGGGCATAACTGATCAGGTTTGTGTTTGATGGTTACAGGATATCTCACCCTCTCACCCAACTCGTTATGGCCTGTCCATTTATCGGAACACAACCGATCCTGAGTGAACAGTAATTGAGGCAATAACTCATAATTGCGCTCCTGTTCTGATTTTTGGCTCGCTTGATGCGACTGGGCAGAATCTTCATGCCACGCATGTCTCGGCGTGCTTTGTGGCATCGCTGAGAAGTTCTGAGGCCTCTCACTCACACACTCACTCTTTTTATTTGCTCTGGTGGCTGGAGACAAACTGACCTGCTCGATCCTGCCAAAGACTTGACCATTTCATCTTCTTTCGATTCGACGGATTGGTGGAGCGGAGCTGACTCCGTCGACCAAGGCACCTTCAGTCCCATGCGCGGTTGATTCCATGGGCGGAGACGGGCTGGCCCGTTCGGCTCGGAGAAATCAACGGCGGGACAATTTACATCAGCTTCGCAGTGGAGGTCGGCTGTCCGACTCGACTGCTCAGCTGGAGAGCCTTTCCTAATGGCTCCATTGTGTTGGGCAGATCGATAGAGGTTGGCTGTCCACCTCGATCTTAAGATTTCTTCATTTTTGATCTTGGCCAACGCTTCAGATGGCTGGTGGATATTGGCTGTCCAACTCGACCCAGAAGCAGAAGCTTCATGTGGCCTATCTGACTCCATTTCTAGTCCTTTCCTCATACCATTACTTACCCTACTATTTACATTTTCTACACTATTTACATCTTCAAAAATTAAATTTGGTTCGCAGAAGTTGGCTGGCCGACTCGGCTGTTCCAAATTCAATTCGCGGTTTCCTAACCTACTTAACCTATTACTAAAATTACTTACATCTATTTCAGCATGTTTGTTCTCGACGGATTTGTTTGCGGGGAAGCCGCTTGGGCTAGGCGACTCCCCGCATGTCCGTTTTCCTGCCGAGTAAACAGGTGCCTACAATTGGGGCAATTAATTGCCAAAGACCCTCCCTTGCCACAGAGTTGGCACTTATCTTGTTTCCCACCCTGTCGACTGGGGCAATTGACACTAATGTGCCCTCTCGCTCCAAAGCTGAAGTACTGGACTTTCAGGCACGAATTTGCCCTATGTCCCGTCTCTCCACAGGACTAGCAGGCTCCGATAAAGTCTGGTCCCCGTTCTGCCATTGCCGATGACCTGGGCGAACCTGGTCTCGTCATGGCTCGGCTACTCCATTGGCTTGTAAAGCCTGTCCCCGAGGAACTTGACGTGACCGACATCAAAGAGGACGGCTCTCTATTTTTCCTAGAACTGGGCGACATTCTCCCTCCCCCAACTGTATTTGAATTCCGCAACTCTGCTAGTCACTGAAAAGCTCCTTTCTTCTTCTTTTCTATATGGCCCATAAATCACCTCATTTTCCGTACTCTCTTACGTGAGCAAGGTCAATTCGTGGCCCAGAACACCCATGTTTCTTCAATCTCCTCCTAATATGTTCATCTTCACTCTGTATCTTCCAATTAGCACCTCGGACTTTTTGGGATTTTTCTTGACCGTAGCTTGGGCTACAAAGGCAGACACGCAGCCTCTGGTCTACCTATAACCTCTGACCAGCTGACTAGCCCACACACATTAATTTTTGTTTTCCCCTAGCTGATGCTAATTTTATATTTCCAGAAGTAATTCTCCCATAGTATTCAGGGTTGCGTACAAGTCCTTACGCGTCTCTGCCACCACTTTGACGTCTTCTGCGAACAGCTGCATGCTTGCTTGTTCCCCTTTCACCTTGACTCCTTTGTTAACCAAGTACATTTCTTCCTTTATTACCTCTCCAAAATATATGCAGGTGAGAGGTTTCATCCTTGTATCACTCCTATGATTTTTTGGCTTACACTTTTCTTCCATTTTTTTTTAACATGGTTCCTTATGGAGGTGATAGATTAATTTTCCGTCTCTTTAGCCCAATGTAAGCGTTTTTAGTATCGTGAACACTTTGTTCCAGGCGACATTGTCGAAGGAGTTCTCCAAATCCACGAATGTCACATATAATGGCTTGTTTACAAGGATCCATTTTTCGACCTGAGTCCTCAAGCAGAACATTATCTCTCTTCCTCCTCGATTTTTCCTTAATCCGAGTTGGTTTTCCGAAAGGCTTTCTTCTATATGACTTCTATTCGTCAGCTGATTATTCAAGTAACTATCTTCGATGCGTGAGAATTCTGACTCAAATATTCTCAACTCTACTCGAAGTCCTCAGCTAATCTTCCACTGGCGTAGGTAATTTTAAATATTTAGAATAGGGAACACTTTAAATTGGTCCCTTTGATAATTTCTTCATTTGTTTAATCAACTCCCGGTGTCCCATTGTTCCTCAAGACTCTAACGGCGCGGAGACATTCACTTCTCAGTATCTTCGGTCCCCATTGTCTTTTTCTCTTTAATGTTATTCTTTAGTTAAGTTACCTTCTAGTTGTTCGAGCCCTTGATCGAGATTTTCAACGTATTCCTTCAATCTCCTCTTAATGTTTTCATCGTCACTCTGTATCTTTCCATTAGCACCTCGGTTTTTGTGGGATTTTTTTTGACCGAAGCTTGGGCTACAAAGGCAGACACGCAGCCTCTGGTCTACCTATAACCTCTGACCTAATATGTCATACAGGGATAAAGAGGATTCAAATAAACATAGTCTATAAAGGAGTACAACGATCCACTACGGACTAGTATCAATAGCAAAATACCCGTTTTATTCCGTCAAAAAATACCTATTTTATTTACCACACAATCTCGTTTAGCCTATATGCTTCCATCTTTCTTGCCTTCTTTGGATTTTATCCAGCAAACCATTGTCCTCTTCCGCAGAGTCCGGCACTTCATCAACTGTTCCTTTTATCTCCATTTTATCTCTTCCATCACTCTCTAAAACACTTTTGAATACCTCGAAAGCACTAATTAGTCTTTCATCAACGTTCCTGAGATATGAAATATAACAAACAGATATAATCCAATGGAATTTAATTATTGTATTGAATTGCATTTTTCCCAAACTCCGAGTACTAAGCATCATATATCCTTTTTTAGCAATTAAAAGCCAATTAATATATAAAATGATGTTATGTGATAACAATGGTTCAGGGAAAAATGGCGTCCGCGGTAGTCGTTGTTACGGAAACTACAGGAAACATTAAAACATTTCACAATGGGGAACCTAATGTGTAAGTACATTTTTTCATCTTCCTTTAAGTATATCTTAATATATTAGATTTTCTATTTAAATACAGCTAAAATTTAAAAAATTGACTGCACTCGATTAAACGGGTAGTAGAAAATGAAAATAAATGGATTAAAATTCCTATTCTCGTACTCTGAGACGAAACGCTGTCAATGCGAACGCTAGAAATAATAACCCGGACAAAAGCGTTCACTTCCTTAACACGTTCTTTGTACTTATAAATGAATTATGATTATTGTTTATGAAATAATAACGGTGTTCTTTTAGTGATGATGAAGGAAAGCTGTGATTATTCAAAGATGTAATCTTGCGCCTTGTTCATTGCAGGCTGCTGTAAATGCAAAAGTGATACAGAGGAAGGAGGCAAATCTGAATCGACTCGGCGACTAGAGGAAGGAAGAAGTTTAGTACGTGAAGGAGGTTTAGATATAGGTGTTGATAAAGGACTCGAAGAAGGTGTCGAAGTAGCGGTCAAAGTATGGGTCAACATCAGGAGAACTAGATCATTTCAGGAGAGAACGGTTGCGGATAAAACAAAGCCCAGAAAACCAAAGTATGCCCGCAGTTGGCACGCATTTGTGCGGGAAAAAACGAATTTGATCCCAGGTTTCGCAAACGTTGCTGGCAGAGGAATTGTGCTCCATGCCATAGTATTGACTGCGGCGGTGGATCTGGCTTCAGACCATGAAGATGCCCCCAGAGCTGAAGACCAACAGGCCCTGGGAGTGAATGCGTCGGAGTCTTTGGTCTCACAACATGAATTAACCCGCAGAGGTGAAAACCTACAGGCTATGGGAATGAATGAATCGGAGGCTTTAGCCGCACAACCTGAAGGTGCTCGAGGAGGTGAAGAACAGCGGGCTTTGAGATTGGATGCATGGAAGGCTTTGGCCCCTGGACCCAATCAAGTTGCTGCCGGAGGAGCGAGGAGTCGGAATGGGCTCGAAAGATTGACCGTTATAAGGCGTAGCAGATCGTTTGATGGGGGGGCGGGTGTGCCATTAACCAGAGGACTTCATCGTTCCCACAGCTGGCACGGTGATCCGAGGAAATATGAGCTGGCCCGTCAACCAAATCATATTCCTAGTGTACATGGTGATTGCTAGAATATTAGTTAAGCTTTTTGTGGATGTATTAAATAACAATAATTCGTGTAATCTCACAATAATAAAAATTTTATTATTAAAATAATCTAAGTAGAAAATATTTTGAAAAAAATTGTAAATTTAATGATGGAATATAATTTAATAAATGTAAACTTAATACAAATAAAATTGTGAAAGCCTAGAAAGAAATGGAGTGATCATTTTAAAATTAATCCTGGTTATTCAATATTGTACGAACTCACTCGACTAGTGTAAACTATTAAAGAGTAACACTCTTTTTGGTGCATAAAACTGAACCCTATTTTCCATTTACATGTTCAGATAAAAGACATACAATGGCCCAACAAAGGATTAGAATTGATTGATTCATTAAAGTATTCCCAAAATTACGTGTACTTATTCATCCTTTGCCTTTAGTCTCTCTAATCTGCCCATATCATTTAGCTACAAAGACCGAGTCGCCAAGTCATGAAAAACCATGCACCATCTCAAAGTTTTCACGGGCCTTTTGTTAACAACCTTACTCCGAACCCCTTCCATAAATTCTCTCCTATTAAAATCTCCTGTTGAAAGCGACTTTGCCAAACATTTCTTCTTATTTGCCTACTACCGTGACCATTTTTGCCTAAAACACTTCCAAGTCAGGTACTGGTTCCACCCTCTATATTTTTTCCCACCAATTATGTTTAATTTAGCTTTCTCGAAAACACCAAGGCCTTCGTTCTCTTTTCATTAATTCTCATTCAATGCCATTTACACTGATTATCTAATGTCCTTGAGGAAATGATTTGAGGGATGCTGAGTAATAATTTGGATAAAATATGGGTAAAAGCTTTTTTACCCAGTAGGGTTTCATGAGGTGAGATAAATAGATCATTGCAGCATGAAAATTTACGTAAAATAAAGTTGTTCGATATGTGGGTGTTGAGCAGGATTCTTAAAGCAGAATAAACCGAAAGTAAAACAAACAAAGGAGAACTGGGCAATATAGGGATGAAGAAAGAATTACTGGAAGAAAACCAAAGGAGACAGAAAAGATAGTTGAAGAGCATTGTGGCTGGCTATATGCTATTGTAGGCTAAATGAGGGAATAATGTTTACGAGGAAGGAGTTGGAAGATATTAGAAACATTGGACGGAATGAAGGGAGGAAGGTGGACTTAAAGATTGGCTTATTGTCGAGTGTAAGGTTTTGTATCCTAAGGGAAGGTTAAGAAGAATATCGGGGTAGACTCTTTGCTCATCCCGAACATATATTAAACAGTAGAATAGCTAATATTAATAATGATACTTCACAAATACCTAATATTAAAAATGATATTTCACAAATACATATTTATTTGTATGGGTGTGATATATGATTAACCACGCTTACGGGGAGTCATCCATATCCAGAAACATGATCTTCCGGTGGCACAAATGGTCGTGGAGGGAAGAGAAGAGGTCTACGACGAACCACGGCCTGGACGCCCATCAACGAATCTCACCGACGAAAATGTGTAAAAAGTTCGTGATATAATGAACTCTGATCGTCGTCTTAGTGTTCGGATGATAGCAGAGCAATGTAATGTGCCAAAAAAAATAGTGCACAAGATTATTAGGGACTAATTGCAGATGCGAAAAATTTGTGCAGAGTTGGTACCGAAAGCGCTTAGTGATGAAAAAAGACTCAATCGTTTGGAAATCGCAACACAACTTGCGGATCACTGCAAAAATGATCCACATTTTTTAGAGAACGTTTCTGTTCCCGAAGATAAAGAGGAGATTAAAGGAACGCGATACGGGACGCCGTCAAAGAGGCCGTGACGACGTGTCTTCGAAAGGTTCCCGAAAATTCCTTCGCGAGAGCGTTTCAGGAATGGGAACGCCGTTGGAACAAGTGTATCGACTCAAAAGGGTCCTATTTTGAGGAATATTAGCTTAAGATATGTAAAAGTGTAATAATTTTTTTACCTGAGCTCAGTACACTCATTTTCCGGACAAACCCTGTATATATGCATATATATATATATATATATATATATATATATATATATATATATATATATATATATATATATACACACACAGAATGAATACAAATTTATACCACCATCAGTATTTTAATTCTAGGGTTGTTTGGCTGCGCCCTCCTTTCTCCTCTATTTAATGACAATTCCCTTAATCCTTGATACTTTATCTGTTTATTTTCCTCCTTTAAAGTAAAAAGATTTAAAGGTTTCAGGTCAAACGAGCGAAAAATAATTTCTAATGAATCCATTAATCCTCAAGGAATGTACCATCCATTTTTTTTTTCTTTGTTCTAGAGTTCTCCATATAGTCCATTCCTCTTCTGCTCTTCTTTATTCTAACTCCTTCCATACTTATTCTCTCCAATTAATCTTAAGTATTTTCCACCAACTCTATGTTTTCAAAGTTTATATATTTCACTAGTCAACTTTTCCAATGTTCCTAATCTCGGAACCATAGAGCGCCATCCTCCACAAGAACGTTTTGACAATCTGCTTCCTTGATATCATTCTTATGTTCTTTAAACCCAGTAGTTGCCTAATCTCAATGAAGGCTTTTTTTACCTGATGTCAATTGAGCTTTCTCTGTCTGAATTTATACTGCTTTTCTAGTAGATGAAGGATTCAATTTATTTAGCTTCACTCTTCGAATTGTAATATCTGCATTTAGCTTCTCTCACCTACACACATTAATTTTTGTTTTAACCTAGCTCTGGCTAATTTTATATTTCCAGAAGGATTTTTCCCATAGTATTCAAGTTTGCGTACAAGTCCTCAGCGTCTCTGCCACTACTTTGACGTCGTCCGCGAACAGCATCATGTTTGTTTGTTCCCCATTCGACTTAATTCTTTTGATAACCAATGACTTTGTTTCCTTTATTACCTCTCCAAGATATATTTAGGTTAGAGGTTGCATCCTTGTATTACCCCTATGATTATTTTGGCTTAAACTTTTCTTCCATTTTTCATTATCATGGTTCCTTCTAGAGGTGATAGATTAATTTTCCGTCTGTTTAGGCCAATGCAAGCGTTTCTAGTATCTTGAACACTTTGTTCCAGGCGATATTGTCGAAGGGGTTCTCCAAGTCCACGAATGTCACATATAATGGCTTGTGTACAAGGATCCATTTTTCGACCTGAGTCCTCAAGCAGAACATTATCTCTCTTCCTCCTCGATTTTTCCTGAATCCGAGTTCGTTTTCCGAGAGGCTTTCTTCTATATCTTCTTCTATTCGTTGGCTGAATATCCATGTAACTATCTTTGATGCGTGACAATTCAGAATCAAATGTTCTCAACTCTACTCGAAGTCCTCAAGTAGTCTTCCACTGGCGTAGATAATTTTAAATATTTAAATAAGGGAACACTGAGTTGGTCCCTTTGATATTTTCTTCATTTGTTTAATCAACTTCCAGTGTCCCATTGTTCCTCAATTCTCTAACGGCTCGGAGACATTCACTTCTCAGTATCTTCGGTCCCAATTGTCTTTTTCTCTTTCATTTTATTCTTTAGCTAAGTCTCCTTCTAGTGTTTTGAGACCTTGATTGAGATTTTCAACGTGTTACTTCAATCTCCTCCTAATGTGTTCATCTTCACTCTGTATCTTTCCATTAGCACCTCGGACTTTGTGGATTTTTTTTAACCGAAGCTTGGGCTACAAAGGCAGACACGCAGCCTCTGGTCTACCTATAACCTCTGACCTAATATGTCATACAAAGACAAAGAGAATTCGAATAAACAGCGCCTATAAAAGTGTACAGCGATGCACTACGGACTAGTATCAATAACAAAATACCCGTTTTATTCCGTCCAACATACCTATTTTATTTACCACCCAATTTCTTGAATTCTGAAAAATTTGTGCAAAGTTTGTGCCGAAAGTGCTCAGTGATGATCAAAGACTCAATCGTGAGGAAATCGCGACACCACCTGCGGATCACTGCAAAAATGATCCACATTTTTTAGAAAACGTTTCTGTTCCCGAAGATAAAGAGGAGTTAAAAGGAACGCGAAACGAGACTTTGGACGCCGTCAAAGAGGCCGTGACGACGTCCCTCGAAAGGTTCTCAAAAATGCCTTCGCGGGAGCGTTCCAGGAATGGGAACCCCGTTGGAACAATTGTATTGACTGACAAGGGCCCTATTTTGAGGAATATTAGCTTAAGGTATGTAAAAGTGTAACAATTTTTTTTCCTGAACTCAGTACACTTATTTTCCGGACAAACCCTGTATATATGTGTATATATATATACACACGCAGAACCAATTCAAATTTATACCACCGTCAGTATTTTTATTCTAGGGTTGTTTTGCTGCTATCCTCCATTCTTCTCTATTTAATGACAATTCCCTTCATCCTTGATAATTTTTCTGTTTATTTACCTCCTTTAAAGTAAAAGGATTTAGAGGTTTCAGGTCCAACGAACGAAAAATAATTTCTAATGAATCCATTAATCCTCAAGGAATGTACAATCCATTTATTTTTTCTTTGTTCTAGAGTTCTCCATATGGTCCATTCCTCTTCTGCTTTTCTTTATTCTAACTCCTTCCATACTTATTCTCTCCATTTAATCTTAAGTATTTTCCACCAACACTATGTTTAAAAGTTTCTATTCTTCACTAGTCAACTTTTCCAATGTTCCTAATCTCGGAACCATAGAGCGCCATTCTCCACAAGAACGTTTTGACGAACTGCTTCCTTGATATCATTCTTATGTTCTTTAAACCCAGTAGTTGCCTAATATCAATGAAGACCTTTTTTGCCTGATGTCAATTGAGCTTTCTCCGTCTGAAGTTATACTGCTTTCCTTGTAGATGAAAGATTCAATTGCTTTAGTTTCACTATTCCAATTGTAATATCTGCATTTAGCTTCTCTCATCCACACCATTAATTTTCGTTTTCCCCTTGCTGATGATAATTTGATCTTTCCAGAAGTATTTCTCCCATAGTATTCACGGTTGCGTACAAGTCCTTACGTATCTCTGCATCTACTTCGACGTCATCTGCGAACAGCTGTATGTTTGTTTGTTCCCCATTCACCTTGACTACTTTGATAACCAATTACTTTTTTTCCATTATTACCTCTCCAAGATATATGCAGGTGAGAGGTTGCATCCTTGTATTACTCCAATGATTATTTTGGCTTACACTTTTCTTCCATTTTTCATTAACATGGTTCCTTGTGGAGGTGATGGATTAGCTTTCCGTCTCTTTAGGCCACTGCAAGCTTTTCTAGTTTCTTGAACACTTTGTTCCAGGCGATATTGTGGAAGGGGTTATCCAAGTCCACGAATGTCACATATAATGGCTTGTGTACAAGGATCCATTTTTCGACCTGAATCCTCAAGCAGAACATTATCTCTCTTCCTTCTCGGTTTTTCCTGAATCCGAATTGGTTTGCCAGGAGGTTTTCTTCTATATCTTCTTCTATTCGTTGGCTTACTATCCCAGTAACTATCTTTGATGCGTGACAATTCAGAATCAAATGTTCTCAACTCTACTCGAAGTCCTCAGCTAATCTTCCACTGGCGCAGATAATTTTAAATATTTCAAATAGGGAACACTTTAAATTGCTCCCTTTGATATTTTCTTCATTTGTTTAATCAACTCCCGGTGTCCCATTGTTCCTCAAGTCTCTAACGGCTCGGAGACATTCACTTCTCAGTATCCTCGGTCCAAATAGTCTTTTTCTATATCTTTTCTTTTATATCTTCTTCTATTCGTTGGCTTATTATCCAAGTAACTATCTTTGATGCGTGACAATTCAGAATCAAATGTTCTCAACTCTACTCGAAGTCCTCAGCTAATCTTCCACTGGCGCAGATAATTTTAAATATTTCAAATAGGGAACACTTTGAATTGGTCCCATTGATATTTTCTTCATTTGTTTAATCAACTCCCGGTGTCCCATTTTTCCTCAAGTCTCTAACGGCTCGGAGACATTCACTTCTAAGTATCTTCGGTCCCAATTGTCTTTCTCTCTTTTCTTTTATTCTTTAGCTAAGTCTCCTTCTAGTTGTTTGTGCCCTTGATCGAGATTTTCAACGTGTTCCTTCAATCTCCTACTAATGTGTTCATCTTCACTCTGTATCTTTCCATTAGCACCTCGGACTTTGTGGATTTTTTTTGACCGAAGCTTGGGCTACAAAGGCAGACACGAAGCCTCTGGTCTACCTATAACCTCTGACTTAAAAAGTCATACGGGAATAAAGAGAATTTGAATAAACATACCCTATAAAAGTGTACAACGATGCACTACGGATAAATATTCCCCTATACCGCGCACTGGGGATGGCCGCGACTCTACTTGTTTAGGGCGCCAGGCTGGTGTTTGCCAGCCGCAGAGTCGCGCCGCTCGATGCTCACCTTACCGCAGACTCTTCGCCTCGAAGGCGGTTCTGCGTACTTTCTGATGCCCCGGGGTCGGCCTCCTCTCGCGCCTGGAAATCGCGAAACAACCCGAAAAAGGAAAGGGGGGCGCGCCAATGCATGATTACCACTCCCACGTTGCGACAAATAGGAGTTTATTCAATGAGGAAGCATATAACAATGCCATATTGTGGCGATACACTCCGCGTCCACACAACGTAGCTGCCCGACACACTCGCATGCGGTCGCACCGTTACGCCATTCCCATGGCCCGTTGGCCCGTACATCCACGCGACATAGTTTTCCACAATCGTCGGGCCATCGCGACTATGCCATGCAACGCTGGCGGCACCCAAGGTCGACGTCGCGTAAAGGCCGATCACTCACGGCACGCACCGCACCTACCCTGGGTGTCGCAGGCTGGTGGTGATCGCTGCATACCGGTGCCTGCGACGGTCTGCTGGAGATCTCGGTGAGCTGGGACCCGTCGGCGCGTAATGGCCGATGCCACTGGGAGCCCGCCACTTGTTGATCGCTCGAGCTGGGGTCCTTCGGCGCGTGTTGATCGCCGCCGCTCGGAGCCCGCCATATGTTGATCGCTCGTCACCAAGCCGCCGGCTGTTGAGAGCAGGCCTCAGCGAGGCCCTGGTGCACTGGACATGACCCGTTGCAGTGCTAACCCAGTGTGCCAACCTTTCCTACGTTGGCTGCGCGGACTCCTCGACGAAAGTTGTTCTGGTCTATCTCCTCCGGCGGCCCGCGACTCAATCGCTGCTGCACGTGGCGACCGGTACTCCCTGCACTCGGCGTGCTCGTCCTTCTTTTTTTTTAGCTAGTGGACTGTTGGCGCCACAAGATGGCACCAGGCGGCTCTCCGGCTCGCGAGATGGGCGCGCGTACGCGGATCGGACAGGTGACGCTGCGCCACCCGCAACGTCACATACCCCCTCCCAAAGCCGGACACTCGTCCGAGTGGACGCTTATAACAATCGTATGGCCTATTACTCCTCGCGAACTCATTCCGCTCTCGTTCTCTCATTTCTAGACTGATTACAATCATGTGCGCACATCCTTAATTACATAAAGGTACAAAATTCGCTCGCGAGCTCCTTTCACAATCATAAGTAACAACAGAATTTCTAATTTGGTTATCTCATCTATAGCAAAATAAAATGATTCTACGAATCGCTGGTTTGGCATACGATTAACGACTTCAACAAAATCCAAAAAAAAACAAAATCTCAAGTGATAGTACCAAAAAAAAAGAAAAGGAACACTCGCGGCAAAAAAAAATAAAAAAAAGATGGTCCTCCCCCGACCTATACCACTCCTCTACGTCCCTGGCCTTTCTTCCTCCCTTTTTTCCAAAATGGGTGCCACGGACCCTTTTTTGCTCTCCAACTCTTCTCAGCGGACCTCGTGTCAATTGAAAAGAGGTTTTTCAAATCCGCTCCTACTATCACTTGATGGGAAGACAGAAAATCAGCGGCTTTCCACTGCATCTTCTTTGCCTTGCCATCGATAGTGACCATCACGTCTAGGTAACCCAAAGTCTTGGCTGGTACAGGTGTCCTTGACATCGACACTTGAGTCATTGACCCCTTTAGCCTTGACTTAAACCTTCTCACAATTTCAGGACCTACTATGGTCACTTGAGCCCCAGGGTCGAAGAGTGCCACGTACTCTTGTCCCCCTATTAGGACTGAGACTTGGTCTCGATTCTCTGCCATCACACTCGCTAAACTCACTCTAGGCGTGGACTCCACGCCGCTTCCCCCTCCCTGAACTGGACATAACTGATCAGGTATGTCCTTGATGGTTACAGGATATCTCACCCTCTCACCCAACTCGTTATGGCCCGTCCCTTTGTCGGAACACGACCGATCCAGAGTGAACAGTAATTGAGGCAATAACTAATAATTGCGCTCCTGTTCTGATTTCTGGCTCGCGTAATGCGACTGGGAATAATCTTCATGGCACCCATGTCTCGGCGTGCTTTGTGGCATCGCCGAGAAATTCTGAGGCCTCTCACTCACACACTCACTCTTTAATTGCTCTGGTTGCTGGAGACAGACTGACCTGCTCGATCCTGCCAAAGATTTGACCATTTCATCTTCTTTCGATTCGACGGATTGGTGGAGCGGAGCTGACTCCGTCGACCAATGCGCCTTCCGTCCCATGCGCGGTTGATTCCATGGAAGGAGACGGGCTGGCCCGTTCGGCTCGGAGAAATCAACGGCGGGATAATTTACATCAGCTTCGCAGTGGAGGTCGGCTGTCCGACTCGACTGCTCAGCTGGAGAGCCTTTCCTTATGGCTCCATTGTGTTGGCCAGATCGATAGAGGTTGGCTGTCCACCTCGATCTTAAGATTTCTTCATTTTTGATCTTGGCCAACGCTTCAGATGGCTGGTGGATATTGGCTGTCCAACTCGACCCAGAAGCAGAAGCTTCATGTGGCCCATTTGACTCCATTTCTAGTCCTTTCCTCATACCATTACTTACCCTCTTATTTACATTTTCTACACTATTTATATCTTCTAAAATGAAATTTGGTTCGCAGAAGTTGGCTAGCCGACTCGGCTGTTCCAAATTCAATTGGCGGTTTCTTATCCTACTTAACCTATTACTAAAATTACTTACATCTATTTCAGCATGTTTGTGCTCGACGGATTGGTTTGCGTGGAAGTCGCTTGGGCTAGGCGACTCCACGCTTGTCCGTTTTCCTGCCGAGTAAACAGGTGCCTACAATTGGGGTAATTAATTGCCAACGACCCTGCCAAGAGTTGGCACATATCTGGTTTTCCACCCTGTCGACTGTGGCAATTGACACTAATGTGCCCTCTCGCTACAAAGCTGAAGTACTGGACTTTCGGGCACGAATTTTCCCTATGTCCCGTCTCTCCAAAGGAATACCAGGCTCCGATAAAGCCTGGTCCCCGTTCTGCCATTGCCGATGACCTGGGCGAACCTGGTCTCGTCATGGCTCGGCTACTCCATCGGCTTGTAAAGCCTGTCCTCGAAGAACTGGACCTGACCAGCCTGAAAGAGGACGGCTCTCCATTTTTCCTGGAACTGGGCGATATTCTCCCTCCTCCATCTGTATTTGAATTCCGTAACTCTGCTAGTCACAAAAAAGCTCGTTTCTTCTTCTTTTCTATATGGCCCATAAATCACCTCATTTTCCGTACTCTCTTACGTTAACAAGGTCAATTCGTGGCCCAGGACACCCATGTTCCTTCAATCTCCTCCTAATGTGTTCATCTTCACTCTGTATCTTTCCATTAGCACCTCGGACTTTGTGGGATTTTTTTTTACCGAAGCTTGGGCTAAAAAGGCAGACACGCAGCCTCTGGTCTACCTATAACTTCTGACCTACTATGTCATGCAGGGATAAAGAGGATTCGAATAAACATAGCCTATAAAAGTGTACAACGATGCACTACGGACTAGTATCAATAACAAAATACCCGTTTTATTCCGTCCAAGATACCTATTTTATTTACCACCCAATCTCCTTTAGCCTTTATGCATACATCTTTTTTGCCTTCTTTGGATTTTATCCAGCAAACCATTCTCCTCTTCCGCAGAGTCCGGCACTTCATCAACTGTTCCTTTTATCTCCATTTTATCTCCTCCATCACTCTCTAAAACACTTTTGAATACCTCGAAAGCACTCAATTAGTCTTTCATCAACCTTCCATGAGATAATAAATATCGCAAACAGATATAATCCAATAGAATTTAATTATTGTATTGAATTGCGTTTTTCCTGAACTCGGAGTACTAAGCATCATATATTCTTTTTTAGCAGTTAAAAGCCAATTAACATATAAAATGATGTGATGTCACAACAATGGTTCAGGGAAAAATGGCGTCCGCGGCAGTCGTTGCTACGGAAACTACAGGAAGCATTTAACCATTTCACAATGGGCAACCTAATGTGTAAGTACATTTTTTCAAATTATTTTAAGTTTATCTTAATATATTGGTATATTTTCTACTTAAATACAGCTAAAATTTAATAAATTGAGTGCACTAGATTTATCGGGTAGTAGAAAATGAAAATAATTGGATTAAAATTCCTATTCTCGTACTCTGAGACGAAACGCTGTCAATGCGAACGCTAGAAATAATAACCGGGATAAAAGCGTACCCTTCCTTAACACGTTCTTCGTAATTATAAATGGATTAGGATTATTGTTTATGAAATAATATAGGTGTTCTATTAGTGATGATGAAGGAAAGCTGTGATCATTCAAAGATGTAATCTTGCGCCTTGTTCATTGCAGGCTGCTTTAAATGCAAAAGTGATACAGAGGAAGGAGGCAAATCTGAATCGACTCGGCGACTAGAGGAAGGAAGAAGTTTAGTACGTGAAGAAGGTTTCGATATAGGTGTTGATAAAGGACTCGAAGGAGGTGTCGATGTAGCGGTCGAAGGATGGGTCAAAATCAGGAGAACTAGATCATTTCAGGAGAGAACGGTTGCGGATAAAACAAAGCCCAGAAAACCAAAGTATGCCCGCAGTTGGCACGCGTTTGTGCGGGAAGAAACGAATTTGATCCCAGGTTTCGCAGACGTTGCTGGCAGAGGAATTGTGCTCCATGCCATAGTATTGACTGCGGCGGTGGATCTGGCCTCAGACCATGAAGATGCCCCCAGAGCTGAAGACCAACAGGCTCTGGGAGTGAATGCGTCGGAGTCTTTGGTCTCACAATATGAATTACCTCGCAATGGTGAAAACCTACAGGCTTTGGGAATGAATGAATCGGAGGCTTTAGCCGCAACACCCGAAGTTGCTCGAGGAGGTGAAGAACAGCGGGCTTTGAGATTGGATGCATGGGAGGCTTTGGCCCCTGGACCCAATCAAGTTGCTGCCGGAGGAGCGAGGCGTCGGAATGGGCTCGAAAGATTGACCGTTGTAAGGCGTAGACGATCGTTTGATGGGGGGGCGGGTGTGCCATTAACCAGAGGACTTCATCGTTCGCACAGCTGGCACGGTGATCCGAGGAGATATGAGCTGGCCCCTCAACCAAATCATGTTCCTAGTGTACATGGTGATTGCTAGAATATTAGTTAAGCTTTTTGTGGAATTATTTAATAATATTAATAGGTGTAATCTCACAATAATAATAATTTCATTATATAAATAATTTAAGTAGAAAAAATTTGAAAAAAAAATTAATTTAATGATGGAAAATAAGTTAATAAATGTAACCTTAATACAAATAAAATTGTGAAAGCCTTGAAAGAAATGGAGTGATCATTTCAAAATTAATCCTGGTTATTCAATATTGTACGAACTCACTCGACGAGACTAAACTATTAAAAAGTAACACTTTTTTTGGTGCATAAAACTGAACCCTATTTTCCAATTACATGTTCAGATAAAAGACATACAATGGTCCAACAAAGGATTAGAATTGATTGATTCATAATAGTATTCCCACAATTACGTGTACTTATCCACCCTTAGCCTTCCATCTCTCTAATTTGCCCATATCATTTAGCTAGAAAGACCGAGTCGCCAAGTCGTGATAAACCATGCACCATATCAAAGTTTTCACGGACCTTTTGTTAAAAACCTTACTCCGAAACCCTGTCATAAATTCTCTCCTATTAAAATCTCCTGTTGAAAGCGACTTTGCCAAACAATTCTTTTTATTTGCCTACTACCGTAACCATTTTTGCCTAAAACACTTCCAAGTCAGGCAACTGGTTCCACACTCTATATTTTTTCCCAACAATTATGTTTAATTTAGCTTTCTCGAAAACACCAAGGCCTTCGTTCTCTTTTCATTAATTCTCATTCAATGCCATTTACACTGATTATCTAATGTCCTTGAGGAAATGATTTGAGGGATGCTGAGTAATAATTTGGATAAAATATTAGCAAAAACTTTTTTACCCAGTAAGGTTACATGTGGTGAGATAAATAGATAATTGGAGCATGAAAATTAACGTAAAATGAAGTTGTTCGATATGTGGGTGTTGAGCAGGATTCTTAAAGCAGAATAAACCAAAAGGAAAACAAACGAAAGAGAACTGGGCAATATAGGGATGAAGAAAGAATTGCTGGAAGAAAACCAAAGGAGACAGAAAAGATAGTTGAAGAGCATTGTGGCTGGCTATATGCTATTGTAGGGTAAATGAGGGAATAATGTATACGAGGAAGGAGTTGGAAGATAATAGACATATTGGACGGAATGAATGGAGGAAGGTGGACTTAAAGATGGGCTTATTGTCGAGTGTCAGGTTTTGTATCCTCAGGGACGGTTAAAAAGAGTATCGGGGTGGAGTCTTTGCTCATCCCGAACATATATTAAACAGTAGAATAGCTAATATTAATAATGATACTTCACAAATACCTAATATTAAAAATGATATCTCACAAATACATATTTATTTGTATGGGTGTGATATATTATTAACCAGGCTTACGGGGAGTCAGCCATGTCCAGAAACATGATCTTCCGGTGGCACAAATGTTCGTGGAGGGCAGAGAAGAGGTCGACGACGAACCACGGCCTGGACACCCATCAACGACACTCACCGACGAAAATGTGTAAAACGTTCGTGATATAATGAACTCTGATCGTCGTCTTAGTGTTCGGATGATAGCAGAGCAGTGAATTGTGCCAAAAAAAAAAAAGTGCACGAGATTATTAGGGACCAATTGAAGATGCGAAAAATTTGTGCAAAGTTGGTACCGAAAGCGCTCAGTGATGATCAAAGACTCAATCGTTTGGAAATCGCGACACAACTTGCGGATCACTGCAAAAATGATCCACATTTTTTAGAGAAAGTTTCTGTTCCCGAAGATAAAGAGGAGATTAAAGGAACGCGATACGGGACTTTGGACGCCGTCAAAGAGGCCGTGACGACGTGTCTTCGAAAGGTTCCTGAAAATTCCTTCGCGAGAGCGTTTCAGGAATGGGAACGCCGTTGGAACAAGTGTATCGACTCACAAGGGTCCTATTTTGAGGAATAGTAGCTTAAGATATGTAAAAGTGTAATAATTTCTTTTCCTAAGATCAGTACACTCATTTTCCGGACAAACCCTGTATATATGCATATATATATATATATATATATATATATATATATATATATATATATATATATATATATATATCTCCCTCCCATGGACTACAACCTTGTCGTGGTGGAAGGGCTTGTGTGTTCCGACGACCCCTAGAGCTGTGCTGGCGGGAGTAATAATAATTACTCCTGGAAGGGTCACCCATTCCAGATAGGTCCGAGGTTAGGAGCCAGACGAAAGGTAGTCCACGCAGCGTCTGTTCCTCAGTGAGGCGGCTGAAATGGCGTCTGACCCCAGTGGGGCGGCAATTAAGTGATGGTGTCACGTTAAAAACACTATTGAGGAAGGCAAAGGGAAACCACCTCAATTATCATTCCCAAGAAAATATGATGGACGCAAAACAGAAATTGAGTCCTGGCAACTGCGGGACTCGGCCAAGAGGCCGTGTGTCGTGCCCGGCAGCGGGAGAGGCAAGGCTTCCGCGGTCGTCATCCCACGAAACCCTTGCAGGAAAGAAATAACTTCAGCAGGACAGAAGACTCAGAAGAAGGCGAAAGTAGTTAGAATAGGAACCTGGAACGTCAGGACAATGTTGAGGAGAGGCAAATTAGAAAATATTAAGCAAGAGATAGAAATAGGTAACATAGATGTTTTAGGCCTCTGCGAGGTGAGATGGAAGGATAGCGGGGATTACTGGACTGACAATTATAGAGTAATATACAGCGGCGTGGACGAGAGCCAACGAGGGGTTGCCGTAATTTTAAATAAAGGGGTAGGAAGAAGCGTAGTCAACATAGAGCAAGCGACAGATAGAATTTTACTCGTAGAGATTAAAGCAGAGCCGACGAACTTGGTTATTATTCAGGTATACATGCCCCCGAGCAACCACAAGGAGGAAGAAGTCGATAGGACGTATGATGAGTTAGAGGATATCATCACGAGTGTTCCTGCAGGGAAACATTTGATTGTGATGGGGGATTGGAATGCGACGGTATGCGAAGGAAGAGATGGTGGTGAGGTGGGGGACTATGGGTTAGGCACGAGGAATGAACGCGGGGAGAAAGCAATTGAATTCTGCAGGAGACAGGGATTAGTCATCACTAACACATGGTTTAGACACCATAAAAGGCGTAGGTATACATGGAAAATGCCAGGTGACTCAGAAAGGTATCAGTTAGATTATATTATGGTTATGCACAGGTTTAGGAAAAGTGTGATAAATTCGCACAGTTTCCCAGGAGCGGATGCGGACTCTGACCACAATTTAGTTGTTATGAAATGTAATGTTCGTTTCAAGAAGATAAGGCAAGGGCAGCGGGTTAAAAAATGGAATTTAGAAGCAGTAAATGAATTAACGAGGAAGGGGTATCAGGAGGCTGTAGAGAAAATGATGGATGACGGTATAGAACTGAGTACTATCGAAGAAAAACGGGAATGTATCAAGATAGGGATATTGGAAGCCGCTAAAGACACTATAGGAACCGTTAACGGGAAAAGGATAAGGAAACCATGGGTAACGGATGAGATGATTGCAAAGGTGGATGAGAGAAGAAGATGGAAAAATGTAAACACAGAGTTAGGCAAAATGAAGTACAAAGAGTTAAACAATAAATTGAGAAGGGCCACAAATAAAGCAAAAGAAGAATGGTGGAAAACGCAATGCGAGGATATGGAAAGTTTACAGAAGAAGGGTGAAATTGGTGCTCTATACTGCAAGGTTAAGTTATTATCGGGAAGTAAGAAGGCAAGATCTGTGCTAACAGTTAAAGATAAATGGGGTAAGATAATAGTTGAACCAGGAAAAATCCAAGAGAGATGGAAGGAATATATAGAAACACTGTATGGTAAAGAACTTAGGCCGACAAGGTTAGACATAGAAAAGGAACATGACGTAGAAGAAGATAGCTTAGGTCCAGGCATACTCGACGATGAAATAGAAAGGGCATTAAAAGAGATGAAAGCAAATAAGGCTGTGGGGGTGGACAATATTCCTGTAGAAATGTTGAATTGGTTAGGGAAAGGTGGGAAGAAGGCCTTATATGGACTGATTCGTAGTATCTATGAGGAAGGAATCTGGCCGGAAGATTTTGTGAGATCGGTGTTAGTTCCTATTCCAAAAAAGGCAAAGGCTTCGCCATGTGAGGATTACAGAACAATAAGTTTGATATCCCACGAAGCTAAAGTTATTCTCAGGATCATCAACAAAAAGATAGAGAGTAAGGCAAATGATTACTTAGGGGATGATCAGTTTGGGTTCAGGAAAGGAAGAGGTACGCGTGATGCCATTGCAGTAATGAGATCACTAGTCGAGAGGAATATAGAATACAATCAGGACGTTTTTGCCTGTTTTGTAGATTTCGAAAAAGCGTTTGATAGAGTGAATTGGGAAAAATTAATGCGTGTATTGCAGAAAATAGGAATGGATTGGAGGGATAGGAGACTGATCTGCAACCTGTACATGTCTCAGACAGTTTAGGTGCGAGTGGGCAACGGAGAGTCCGGATGGGCAGTGTTAGGAAGAGGTGTAAGGCAGGTTTGCCCATTGTCACCGGTACTGTTCAACGTATATGTAGAGGAAATGATTAAAGACGCATGGGAAGAACTGGAGGTAGGAATGAAAGTCGGGGGGGAATTCGTAAAATCGGTTAGGTTTGCTGATGACCAAGCTTTAGTTGCTCAGTCAGCCAAGGGGTTGCAAGCATTGTTGAGTGAATTGGAGGTTCAGTGCGATAAATATGGGATGGGAATCAATATTAATAAAACAAAGGTAATGCGATTTTCCAGAAAGAAAAAGGCTAAGCTAAATATTAAAATAGGCGGGGAAAAAATAGAGCAGGTGGAACAGTTTACATATCTCGGAAGTGTTTTGGACCAACACGGTCAAAGTGGTAGGGATGTAAGGAGAAGAATTTGCGCTAGGCAAGGAGGCTTCCTCAAGGAGGAGGGAGTTGATGACGGGGACGTTGAGTAGGGATGATAAGACAAGACTCGTAAAAACTCTGATATGGAGCGTAGCTATGTACGGCGCGGGAAACGTGGTCGCTGAAGCAGGAGGATAAGACGTAGAATTGGAGGCTTTTGAAATGTGGGTGTGGAGAAGAATGGAGAAGGTGAAATGGACCGAAAGGAAAACAAATGAGAAGTACTAGAAATGGTGGGGGAGGAGAGGGGTTTGTTGAGAGAAATCCTATGGAGGGCAGGAAAAAATGGATGAAAGGCGTATTGAGCGCTAGTGGAATGTTGAAGAGGGTAATAGAGGGCAGAATGTTGGGCCAAGGGAGGTAAGGTTAGGAACAGGATAGGGATGTTGGAAGGGATGAAGGGAGGAAAGAAGTACACCGAGTTGAACAGGGACCTCATATAGATTAGTTTGCTAGGGCGGGGAGTCACAAAATGTTTATTTGATAGTTGTGTCCATCCAAAAAACCTACCTTTACCGGTAGATTACCTAATAATAAAATAATATATATATCTATATATACACACACAGAATCAATACAAATTTATACCACCATCAGTATTTTTATTCTAGGGTTGTTTTGCTGCGACCCTCCATTCTCCTCTATTTAATGACAATTGCCTTAATCCTTGATACTTTATCTGTTTATGCACCTCCTTTAAAGTAAAAAGATTTAGAGGTTTGCGGTCAAACGAACGAAAAATAATTTCTAATGAATCCATTAATCCTCAAGGAATGTACGAACCATTTATTTTTTCTTTGCTCTAGAGTTCTCCATATGGTCCATTCCTCTTCTGCTCTTCTTTATACTTACTCCATCTTTACTTATTCTCTCCATTTAATCTTAGTATTTTCCACCAACACTATGTTTTAAAAGTTTCTATTCTTCACTAGTCAACTTTTCCAATGTTCCTAATCTCGGAACCATAGAGCGCCATCCTCCACAAGAACGTTTTGAGGAACTGCTTCCTTGATATTATTCTTATGTTCTTTAAACCCAGTAGTTGCCGAATCTCAATGAAGGCCTTTTTTGCCTGATGTCAATTGAGCTTTCTCCGTCTGAATTTATACTGCTTTCCTAGTAGATGAAGGATTCAATTGCTTTAGTTTCACTATTCCAATTGTAATATCTGCATTTAGCTTCTCTCATCCACAACATTAATATTCGTTTTCCCCTTGCTGATGCTAATTTTATATTTCCAGAAGTATTTCTCCCATAGTATTCAGGGTTGCGTACAAGTCCTTACGCGTCTCTGCCAATACTTCGACGTCATCTGCGAACAGCTGTATGTTTGTTTGTTCCCCAATCACCTTGACTCCTTTGATAACCAATTACTTTGTTTCCTTTATTACCTATCCATGATATATGCAGGTGAGAGGTTGCATCCTTGTATTACTCCTATGATTATTTTGGGTTATACTTTTCTTCCATTTTTCATTAACATGGTTCCTTGTGGAGGTGATGGATTAGCTTTCCGTCTCTTTAGGCCACTGCAAGCTTTTCTAGTTTCTTGAACACTTGGTTCCAGGCGACATTGTCGAAGGGGTTCTCCAAGTCCACGAATGTGACATATAATGACTTGTGTACAAGGATCCATTTTTGGACCTGAGTCTTCAAGCAGAACATTATATCTCTTCCTTCTCGATTTTTCCTGAATCCGAGTTCCTTTTTCCGAGAGGCTTTCTTCTATATGACTTCTATTCGTCGGCTGATTATTCAAGTAACTATCTTTGATGCGTGACAATTCAGAATCAAATGTTCTCAACTCTACTCGAGGTCCTCAGCTAATCTTCCACTGGCGTAGATAATTTTAAATATTTCAAATAGGGAACACTTTGAATTGGTCCATTTGATATTTTCTTCATTTGTTTAATCAACTCCCGGTGTCCCATTGTTCCTCAAGTCTTTAACGGCTCGGAGACATTCACTTCTCAGTATCTTCGGTCCCAATTTTCTTTTTCTCTTTCATTTTATTCTTTAGCTAAGTCTCCTTCTAGTTGTTTAAGCCCTTGATCGAGATTTTCAACGTGTTCCTTCAATCTCCTCCTAATGTGTTCATCATCACTCTGTATCTTTCCATTGGCACCTCGGATTTTGTGGGATTTTTTTTGACCGAAGCTTGGGCTTCAAAGGCAGACACGCAGCCTCTGGTCTACCTATAACCTCTGACTTAATAAGTCATACGGGAATAAAGAGGATTTGAATGGACATAGCCTATAAAAGTGTACAACGATGCACTACGGACTAATATTTGTGACGCGGTATTTATTTAAATAATTGAATAAATATTCCCCGATACCGCGCACTGGGGATGGCCGCGACTCTACTTTTTTAGGGCGCCAGGCTGGTGTTTGCCAGCCGCAGAGTCGCGCCGCTCGATGCTCACCTGACCGGAGACTCTTCACCTCGAAGGCGGATCTGCGACCTTTCTGATGCCCCGGGGTGGGCCTCTTCTTGCGCCTGAAAATCGCGAAACAACCCGAAAAAGGAAAGGGGGGCGCGCCAATGCATGATTACCACTCCCACGTTGCGACAATTAGGAGTTTATTCAACGAGGAAGCATATAACAAGGCCATATTGTGGCGATACATTTCGCGTCCACACAATGCAGCTGTCCGACACACTCGCATGCGGTCGCACCGTTACTCCATTCCCATGGATCGTTGGCCCGTACATCCACGCGACATAGTTTTCCACAATCGTCGGGCCATCGCGACTATGCCATGCAACGCTGGCGGCACCCACGGTCGACGTCGCGTAGGGGCCGATCACTCACGGCGCGCACCGCACCTACCCTGGGTGTCGCAGGCTGGTGGTGATCGCTGCATACCGGTGCCTGCGACGGGCTGCTGGAGACCTCGGTGAGCTGGGGCCCTTCGGCGCGTGTTGATCGTCGCCGCTCGGAGCCCGCCATTTTTTGATCGCTCGTCACCAAGCCGCCGGGGTTTGAGAGCAAGCCTCAGCGAGGCCCTGGTGCAATGGAGGTGACCCGCCGCAGTGCTAACCCAGTGTGCCAACCTTTCCTACGTTGGCTGCGCTGACGCTGACTCCTCGACGAGAGTGGTTCTGGTCTATCTCCTCCGGCGGCCCGCGACTCAATCACTGCTGCACGCGGCGACCGGCACTCCCTGCACTCGGCGTGCTCGTCCTTCTTTTTTTTTAGCTAGTGGACTGTTGGCGCCACAAGATGGCACCACGCGGCTCTCCGGCTCGCGAGATGGGCGCGCGTACGCGAATCGGACAGGTGACGCTGCGCCACCCGCAACGTCACATACCCCCTCCCTAAGCCGGACACACGTCCGAGTGGACGCTCATAACAATCGTATGGCCTATTACTCTTCGCGAACTCATTCCGCTTTCGTTCTCTCATTTCTAGACTGATTACAATCATGTGCGCACATCCTTAATTACATAAAGGTACAAAATTCGCTCGAGAGCTCCTTTCACAATCATAAGTAACAACAGAATTTCTAATTTGGTTATCGCATCTATAGCAAAATAAAATGATTCTAAGAATCGCTGGTTTGGCATACGATTAACGACTTCAACAAAATCCCAAAAAAAAGCAATATCTCAAGTGATAGTACCAAAAAAAAAAAGAAAAGGAAAACTCGCGGCCAAAAAAAAATAAAAAAAAAGATGGTCCTCCCCCGACCTATACCACTCCTCTACGTCCCTGGCCCTTCTTCCTCCCTTATTTCCAAAATGGGTGCCACGGACCCTTTTTTGCTCTCCAACTCTTCTTAGCGGACCTCGTGTCAATTGAAAAGAGGTTTTTCAAATCCGCTCCTACTATCACTTGATGGGAAGACAAAAAATCAGCGGCTTTCCACTGCATCTTCTTTGCCTTGTCATCGATAGTGACCATCACGTCTAGGTAACCCAAAGTCTTGGCTGGTACAGGTTTCCTTGACATCGACACTTGAGTCATTGACCCCTTTAGCCTTGACTTAAACCTTCTCACAATTTCAGGACCTACTATGGTCACTTGAGCCCCAGGGTCGAAGAGTGCCACGTACTCTTGTCCCCCTATTAGGACTGAGACTTGGTCTCGTTTCTCTGCCGTCACACTGGCTAAACTCACTCAAGGCGTGGACTCCAAGCCGCTTCCCCCTCCCTGAACCGGACATAACTGATCAGGTATGTCCTTGATGGTTACAGGATATCTCACCTTCTCACCCAACTCGTTATGAACAGCAATTGAGGCAATAACTAATAATTGCGCTCCTGTTCTGATTTCTGGCTCGCGTGATGCAACTGGGCAGAATCTTCATGCCACGCATGTCTCGGCGTGCTTTGTGGCATCGCCGAGAAGTTCTGAGGCCTCTCCATCACACACTCACTCTTTAATTGCTCTGGTTGCTGGAGACAGACTGACCTGTTTGATCCTGCCAAAGACTTGACCATTTCATCTTCTTTCGATTCGACGGATTGGTGGAGCGGAGCTGACTCCGTCGACCAACACGCCTTCCGTCCCATGCGCGGTTGATTCCATGGGCGGAGACGGGCTTGCCCGTTCGGCTCGGATAAATCAACGGCGGGACAATTTACATCAGCTTCGCAGTGGAGGTCGGCTGTCCGACTACACTGCTCAGCTGGAGAGCCTTTCCTAATGGCTCCACTGTGTTGGCCAGATCGATAGAGGTTGGCTATCCACCTCGATCTTAAGATTTCTTGATTTTTGATCTTGGCCAACGCTTCAGATGGCTGTCCAACTCGACCCAGAAGCAGCACTTTCAAGTGGCCCATCTGACTCCATTTCTAGTCCTTTCCTCATACCATTCTTACCCTACTATTTACATTTTCTACACTATTTATATCTTCTAAAATTAAATTTGGGACGCAGAAGTTGGCTGGCCGACTCGGCTGTTCCAAATTCAATTCGCGGTTTCCTAACCTACTTAACCTATTACTAAAAGTACTTACATCTATTTCAGCATGTTTGTGCTCGACGGATTGGTTAGCGGGGAAGCCGCTTGGGCTAGGCGACTCCCCGCTTGTCCGTTTTCCTGCCGAGTAAACAGGTGCCTACAATTGGGGCAATTAATTGCCAACGACCATTCCTTGCCACAGAGTTGGCACTTATCTTGTTTTCCACCCTGTCGACTGGGGCAATTGACACTAATGTGCCCTCTCGCTCCACAGCTGAAGTACTGGAGTTTCGGGCACGAATTTGCCCTATGTTCCGTCTCTCCACAGGAATACCAGGCTCCGATAAAGCCTGGTCCCCGTTCTGCCATTGCCGATGACCTGGCCGAACCTGGTCTCGTCATGGCTCGGCTACTCCATCGGCTTGTAAAGCCTATCCCCGAGGAACTGGACGTGACCAGCCTGAAAGAGGACGGCTCTCCATTTTTCCTGGAACTGGGCGACATTCTCCCTCCTCCATCTGTATTTGAATTCCGCAACTCTACTAGTCACTGAAAAGCTCGTTTCTTCTTCTTTTCTATATGGCCCATAAATCACCTCATTTGCCGTACTCTCTTACGTTAACAAGGTCAATTCGTGGCCCAGGACACCCATGTTTCTACAATCTCCTCCTAATGTGTTCATCTTCACTCTGTATCTTTCCATTAGCACCTCGGACTTTGTGGGATTTTTTTTGACCGAAGCTTGGGCTAAAAAGGCAGACACGCAGCCTCTGGTCTACCTATAACCTCTGACCTAATATGTCATACAGGGATAAAGAGGATTCGAATAAACATAGCCTATAAAAGTGCACTACGGACTAGTATCAATAAAAAAATACCCGTTTTAATCCGTCCAACATATCTATTTTATTTACCACCCAATCTCCTTTAGCCTCTATGCATCCATCTTTCTTGCCTTCTTTGGATTTTATCCAGAAACCATTCTCCTCTTCCGCAGAGTCCGGCACTTCATCAACCAAATCATGTTCCTAGTGTACATGGTGATTGCTAGAATATTAGTTTAGCTTTTTGTGGATGTATTTAAAAACAATAATAGATGTAATCTCACAATAATAATAATTTCATTATAAATATAATTTAAAATAGAAAAAATTTGAAAAAAAATGTTAATTTAATGATGGAAAATAAGTTAATAAATGTAACCTTAATACAAATAAAATTGTGAAAGCCTTGAAAGAAATGGAGTGATCATTTCAAAATTAATCCTGGTTATTCAATATTGTACGAACTCACTCGACGAGTCTACACTATTAAAAAGTAACACTTTTTTTGGTGCATAAAACTGAACCCTATTTTCCAATTACATGTTCAGATAAAAGACATACAATGGTCCAACAAAGGATTAGAATTGATTGATTCATGATAGTATTCCCAAAATTACGTGTACTTATCCACCCTTAGCCTTCCATCTCTCTAATCTGCCCATATCAATTAGCTACAAAGACCGAGTCGCCAAGTCGTGAAAAACCATGCACCATCTCAAAGTTTTCCCGGGCCTTTTGTTAACAACCTTACTCCGAAACCCTGTCATAAATTCTCTCCTATTAAAATCTCCTGTTGAAAGCGACTTTGCCAAACAATTCTTTTTATTTGCCTACTACCGTAACCATTTTTGCCTAAAACACTTCCAAGTCAGGCAACTGGTTCCACACTCTATATTTTTTCCCACCAATTATGTTTAATTTAGCTTTCTCGAAAAAACCAAGGCCTTCGTTCTGTTTGCATTAATTCTCATTCAATGCCATTAACACTGATTATCTAATGTCCCTGAGGAATTGATTTAAGGGATCCTGAGTAATAATTTGGATTAATAATTAGCAAAAGTTTTTTACCCAGTAGGGTTTCATGTGGTGAGATAAATAGAATATTGGAGCATGAAAATTAACGTAAAATGAAGGTTTTCGATATGTGGATGTTGAGCAGGATTCTAAAAGCAGAATAAACCGAAAGGAAAACAAACGAAAGAGAACTGGGCAATATAAGGATGAAGAAAGAAATGCTGGAAGAAAACCAAAGGAGACAGAAAAGATTGTTCAAGAGCATTGTGGCTGGCTATATGCTATTGTAGGCTAAATGAGGGAATATTGTTTACGAGGAAGGAGTTGGAAGATAATACAATATTGGACGGAATGAAGGGAGGAAGGTGGACTTAAAGATAGGCTTATTGTCGAGTGTCAGGTTTTGTATCCTAAGGGAAGGTAAGGAAGAGTATCGGGGTAGAGTCTTTGCTCATCCCGAACATATTTATAACAGTAGAATAGCTAATATTAATGATGATACTTCAAAATACCTAATATTAAAAATGTTATCTCACAAATACATATTTATTTGTATGGGTGTGATATATGATTAACCAGGATTACGGGGTGTCAGCCATGTCCAGAAACATGATCTTCCGGTGGCAAAAATGTTCGTGGACGGCAGAGAAGGGGTCGACGACGAACCACGACCTGGACGCCCATCAACGACACTCACCGACGAAAATGTGCGAACAGATCGTGATATAATGAACTCTGATCGTCGTCTTAGTGTTCAGATAATAGCAGAGTAGTGCAATGTGCCAAAAAAAATAGTGCACGAGATTATTAGGGATAAATATCAGATGTGAAAAATTTGTGCAAAGTTGGTACCGAAAGCGCTCAGTGATGATCAAAGACTCAATCGTTTGGAAATCGCGACACAATATGCGGATCACTGCAAAAAAGATCCACATTTTTTGAAAAAACGTTTCTGTTCCTGAAGATAAAGAGGAGTTTAAAGGAACGCGATACGGGACCTCTGACGCCGTCAAAGAGGCCGTGACGACGTGCCTTCGAAAGGTTCCCGAAAATGCCTTCGGGGGAGCGTTCCAGGAATGGGAACGCCGTTGGGACAAGTGTATCGACTGACAAGGGTCCTATTTTGAGGAATATTAGCTTAAGATATGTAAAAGTGTAATATTTTTTTTCCTGATTCAGTACACTTACTTTCCGGAAAAACCCTGTATATATGCATATATATATACACACACACAGAATCAATACAAATTTATACCACCATCAGTATTTTTATTTTAAGGTTGTTTTGCTGCGACCCTCCATTCTCCTCTATTTAATGACAATTCCCTTAATCCTTGATACTTTATCTGTTTATGTTCCTCTTTAAAGTAAATGAATTTAGAGGTTTCTGGTCAAATAAACGAAAAATAATTTCTAAAGAATCCAATATTCCTCAAAAAATGTACAATCAATTTATTTTTTCTTTTCTCTAGAGTTCTCCATATGATCCATTCCTCTTCTGCTCTTCTTTATACTAACTCCTTCCTCAATTATTCTCTCCATTTAATCTAAAGTATTTTCTTCCGACATCATGTTTTAAATGTTTCTCTTCTTTGCTAGTCAACTTTCCCAATGTTCCTAATCTCGGAACCATAGAGCGCCATCCTCCACAAGAACGTTTTGACGAACTGCTTCCTTGATTTCATTCTTATGTTCTTTATACCCAGTAGTAGCCTCATCTCAATGAATTCCTTTGTTGACTGATGTCAATTGGGCTTTCTCCGTCTGAAGTTAAACTACTTTCCTAGTAGATGAAGGATTCAATTGCTTTAGTTTCACTATTCCAATTGTAATATCTGCATTTAGCTTCTCTCATCCACAACATTAATATTCGTTTTCCCCTTGCTGATGCTAATTTTATATTTCCAGAAGAAATTCTCCCATAGTATTCAGGTTTGCGTACAAGTCCTTAGCGTCTCTGCCACTACTTTGACGTCGTCCGCGAACAGCTGCATGTTTGTTGGTTCCTCATTCACCTTGAATCCTTTGATAACCAATTACTTTGCTTCCTTTATTACCTCTTCAAGATATATGCAGGTGGGAGGTTGCATCCTTGTATTACTCCTATGATTATTTTGGCTTACACTTTTTTTCCATTTTTCATTAACATGGTTCCTTGTGGAGGTGGTAGATTATCTTTCCGTCTCTTTAGGCCAATGCAAGCGTTTCTAGTATCTTGAACACTTTGTTCCAGGCGACATTGTCGAAGGGGTTCTCCAAGTCCACGAATGTCACATATAATGGCTTGTGTACAAGGATCCTTTTTTCGACCTGATTCCTCAAGCAGAACATTATCTCTCTTCCTCCTCGGTTTTTCCTTAAGCCGGGTTGGTTTTCCGAAACGCTTTCTTCTATATGACTTCTATTCGTCGGCTGATTATTCAAGTAACTATCTTCGATGCGTAAGAATTCTGACTCAAATATTCTCAACTTTACTCGAAGTCCTCAGCTAATCTTCCACTGGCATAGGTAATTTTAAGTATTTCAAATAGGGAACATTTTGAATTGGTCCCTTTGATAATTTCTTCATTTGTTTAATCAACTCTCGGTGTCCCATTGTTCCTCAATTCTCTAACGGCTCAGAGACATTCACTTCTCACTATCTTCGGTCCCAATTGTCTTTTTCTCTTTCATTTTATTCTTTAGTTAGGTCATCTTCTAATTGTTCGAGCCCTTGATCGAGATTTTCAACGTGTTCCTTCAATCTCCTCCTAATGTATTCATCTTCACTCTGTATCTTCCCATTAGCACCTCGGACATTGTGGGATTTTTTTTGAGCCAAGCTTGGGCTACAAAGGCAGACACGCAGCCTCTGGTCTACCTATAACCTCTGACCTAATATGTCATATTGGGATAAAGAGGATTCGAATAAACATAGCCTATAAAAGTGTACAACGATGCACTACGGACTAGTATCAATAACAAAATACCCGTTTTATTCCGTCCAAGATACCTATTTTATTTACCACCCAATCTCCTTTAGCCTCTATGCATCCATCTTTTTTGCCTTCTTTGGATTGTATCCAGCAAACCATTCTCCTCTTCCGCAGAGTCCGGCACTTCATCAACTGTTCCTTTTATCTCCATTTTATCTCTTCCATCACTCTCTAAAACACTTTTGAATACCTCGAAAGCACTCAATTAGTCTTTCATCAAATTTTCCTGAGATATGAAATATCGCAAACAGATATAATCCAATAGAATTTAATTATTGTATTGAATTGCATTTTTCCCGAACTCGGAGTACTAAGCATCATATATTCTTTTTAAGCAGTTAAAAGCCAATTAATATATAAAATGATGTGATGTGACAACAATGGTTCAAAGAAAAATGGCGTCCGCGGTAGTCGTTGCTATGGAAACTACAGGAAACATTTACCATTTCACAATGGGAAACCTAATGTGTAAGTACATTTTTTCATTTTCTTTTAAGTTTATCTTAATATATTAGTATATTTTCTACTTAAATACAGCTAAAATTTAATAAATTGAGTGCACTCGATTTAACGGGCTGTAGAAAATGAAAATAAATGGATTAAAATTCCTATTCTCGAACTGTGAGACGAAACGCTGTCAATGCGAACGCTAGAAATAATAACCCGGACAATAGCGTTCACTTCCTTAACACGTTCTTCGTACTTATATATGAATTAGGATTATTGTTTATGAAATAATAACGGTGTTCTATTAGTGATGATGAAGGAAGCTGTGATTATTCAAAAATGTAATCTTGCGCCTTGTTCATTGCAGGCTGCTGTAAATGCAAAAGTGATACAGAAGAAGGAGGCAAATCTAAATCGACTCGGCGACTAGAGGAAGGAAGAAGTATAGTACGTGAAGAAGGTTTCGATGTAGGTGTTGATAAAGGACTCGAAGGAGGTGTCGAAGTAGCGGTCGAAAGATGGGTCAACATCAGGAGAACTAGATCATTTCAGGAGAGAACGGTTGCGGATAAAAAAAAGCCCAGAAAACCAAAGTATGCCCACAGTTGGCACGCGTTTGTGCGGGAAAAAACGAATTTGATCCCAGGTTTCGCAGACGTTGCTGGCAGAGGACTGGTACTCCAGGCCATAGTATTGACTGCGGCGGTGGATCTGGCCTCAGACCATGAAGATGCCCCCAGAGCTGAAGACCAACAGGCTCTGGGAGTGAATGCGTCGGATTCTTTGGTCTCACAACATGAATTACCTCGCAGAGGTGAAAACCTACAGGCTTTGAGAATGAATGAATCGGAGGCTTTAGCCGCACAACCCGAAGGTGCTCGAGGAGGTGAAGAACAGCGGGCTTTGAGATTGGATGCATGGGAGGCTTTGGCCCCTGGACCCAATCAAGTTGCTGCCGGAGGAGCGAGGCGTCGGAATGGGTTTGAAACATTGACCGTTGTAAGGCTAAGGAGATCGTTTGATGGGGGGGCGGGTGTGCCATTAACCAGAGGACTTCATCGTTCGCACAGCTGGCACGGTGAACCGATGAGATATGAGCTGGCCCCTCAACCAAATCATGTTCCTAGTGTACATGGTGATTGCTTGAATATTAGTTAAGCTTTTTGTGAATGTATTTAATAACAATAATAGGTGTAATCTCACAATAATAATAATTTCATTATAAATATAATTTAAAATAGAAAATTTAAAAAAAAAAAATGTTAATTTAATGATGGAAAATAAGTTAATAAATGTAACCTTAATACAAATAAAATTGTGAAAGCCTTGAAAGAAATGGAGTGATCATTTCAAAATTAATCCTGGTTATTCAATATTGTACGAACTCACTCGACGAGTCTAAACTATTAAAAAGTAACACTTTTTTTGGTGCATAAACCTGAACCCTATTTTCCATTTACATGTTCAGATATAAGACATACAATGGTCCAAAAAGGATTACAATTGATTGATTCATGATAGTATTCCCAAAATTACGTGTACTTATTCACCCTAAGCCTTCCATCTGTCTAATTTGCCCATATCATTTAGCTAGAAAGACCGAGTCGCCAAGTCGTGAAAAACAATGCACCATATCAAAGTTTTCACGGGCCTTTTGTTAACAACCTTACTTCGAAACCCTGTCATAAATTCTCTCCTATTAAAATCTCCTGTTGAAAGCGACTTTGGTAAACATTTCTTTTTATTTGCCTACTACCGTGACGATTTTTGCCTAAAACACTTCCAAGTCAGGCAACTGGTTCCACCTTAACAGCAGGATTCTTAAAGCAGAATAAACCGAAAGGAAAACAAACGAAAGAGAACTGGGCAATATAGGAATGAAGAAAGAATTACTGGAAGAAAACCAAAGGAGACAGAAAGATAGTTGTAGGGCATTGTGGCTGGCTATAAGCTATTGTAGGCTAAATGAGGGAATAATGTTTACGAGGAAGGAGTTGGAAGATAATAGACACATTGGACGGAATGAAGGGAGTAAGGTGGACTTAAAGATGGGTTTATTGTCGAGTGTCAAGTTTTGTATCCTCAGGGAAGGTTAAGAAGAATATCGGGGTAGAGTCTATGCTCATCCCGAACATATATTAAACAGAAGAATAGTTAATATTAAGAATGATACTTCACAAATACATAATATTAAAAATGATATCTCACAAATACATATTTATTTGTATGGTTGTAATATATGATTAACCAGGCTAACGGGGAGTCAGCCATGTCCGGAAACATGATCTTCCGGTAGCACAAATGTTCGTGGAGGGCAGAGAAAAGGTCGACGACTAACCACGGCCTGGACGCCCTTCAACGACACTCACCGACGAAAATGTGTGAAAAGTTCGTGATATAATGAACTCTGTTCGTCGTCTTAGTGTTCGGATGATAGCAGAGCAGTGTAATGTGCCAAAAAAAATAGTGCACGAGATTATTAGGGACCAATTGCAGATGCGTAAAATTTGTTCAAAGTTGGTACCGAAAGCGCTTAGTGATGATCAAAGACTCAATCGTTTGGAAATCGCGACACAACTTGCGGATCACTGCAAAAATGATCCACATTTTTTAGAGAACGTTTCTGTTCCCGAAGATAAATAGGAGATTAAAGGAACGCGATACGGGACTTTGGACGCCGTCAAAGAGGCCGTGACGACGTGTCTTCGAAAGGTTCCCGAAAATTCCTTCGCGAGAGCGTTTCAGGAATGGGAACGCCGTTGGAAAAGGTGTATCGACTCACAAGAGTCGTATTTTGAGGAATAGTAGCTTAAAATATGTAAAAGTGTAATAATTTTTTTTCCTGAGCTCAGTACACTCATTTTCCGGACAAACCCTGTATATATGCATATATATATATATATATATATATATATATATATATATATATATATATATATATATATATATATCTCCCTCCCATGGACTACAACCTTGTCGTGGTGGAAGGGCTTGTGTGTTCCGACGACCCCTAGAGCTGTGCTGGCCGGAGTAATAATAATTACTCCTGGAAGGGTCACCCATGCCAGATAGGTCGAAGGTTAGGAGCCAGACCAAAGGTATTCCACGCAGCGTCTGTTTCTCAGTGAGGCGGCTGAAATGGCGTCTGACCCCAGTGGGGCGGCAATTAAGTGATGGTGTCACGTTAAAAACACTATTGAGGAAGGCAACGGGAAACCACCTCAATTATGATTCCCAAGAATATAATGATGGGCACTATAGATATTATGAGTCCTGGCAACTGCGGGACTCGGCCCAAGAGGCCGTGTGTCGTGCCCGGCAGCGGGAGAGGCAAGGCTTCCGCGGTCGTCATCCCACGAAACCCTTGCGGGGAAGGAATAACTTCAGCAGGATAGAAGACTCAGAAGAAGGCGAAAGTAGTTAGAATAGGAACCTGGAACGTCAGGACAATGTTGAGGAGAGGCAAATTAGAAAATATTAAGCGAGAGATGGAAAGAGGTAACATAGATGTTTTAGGCCTCTGCGAGGCGAGATGGAACGATAGCGGGGATTACTGGACTGACAATTATAGAGTAATATACAGCGGCGGGGACGAGAGCCAACGAGGGGTTGCCGTAATTTTAAATGAAGGGGTAGGAAGAAGCGTAGTCAACATAGAGCAAGCGACAGATAGAATTTTACTCGTAGAGATTAAAGCAGAGCCGACGAACTTGGTCATTATTTAGGTATACATGCCACCGAGCAACCACAAGGAGGAAGAAGTCGATAGGATGTATGATGAGTTAGAGGATATCATCACGAGTGTTCCTGCAGGGAAACATTTGATAGTGATGGGGGATTGAAATGCGACGGTAGGTGAAGGAAGAGATGGTGGTGAGGTGGGGGACTATGGGTTAGGCACGAGGAATGAACGCGGGGAGAAAGCAATTGAATTCTGCAGGAGACAGGGATTAGTCATCACTAACACATGGTTTAGACACCATAAAAGGCGTAGGTATACATGGAAAATGCCAGGTGACTCAGAAAGGTATCAGTTAGATTATATTATGGTTAGGCACAGGTTTAGGAACAGTGTGATAATTTCGCACAGTTTCCCAGGAGCGGATGCGGACACTGACAACAATTTAGTTGTTATGAAATGTAATGTTCGTTTCAAGAAGATAAGGCAAGGGCGGCGGGTTTAAAAATGGAATTTAGAAGTCGTAAATGAATTAACGAGGAAGGATTATCAGGAGGCTGTAGAGAAAATGATGGATGACGGTAAAGAACTGAGTGCTATCGAAGAAACATGGGAATGTATCAAGAAAGGGATATTGAAAGCCGCTAAAGACACTATAGGAACCGTTAACGGGAAAAGGATAAGGAAACCATAGGTAACGGATGAGATGATTGCAAAGGTGGATGAGAGAAGAAGATGGAAAAATGTAAACACAGAGTTAGGCAAAATGAAGTACAAAGAGTTAAACAATAAATTGAGAAGGGCCACAAATAAAGCAAAAGAAGAATGGTGGAAAACGCATTGCGAGGATATGGAAGGTTTACAGAAGAAGGGTGAAATTGGTGCTCTATACAGCGAGGTTAAGTTATTATCGGGAAGTAAGAAGGCAAGATCTGTGCGAACAGTTAAAGATAAATGGGGTAAGATAATAGTTGAACCAGGAAAAATCCAAGAGAGATGGAAGGAATATATAGAAACACTGTATGGTAAAGAACTTAGGCCGACAAGGTTAGACATAGAAAAGGAACATGACGTAGAAGAAGATAGCTTAGGTCCAGGCATACTCGACGATGAAATAGAAAGGGCATTAAAGGAGATGAAAGCAAATAAGGCTGTGGAAGTGGACAATATTCCTGTAGAAATGTTGAAATGGTTAGGGAAAGGTGGGAAGAAGGCCATATATGGACTGATTCGTAGTATCTATGAGGAAGGAATCTGGCCGGAAGATTTTTTGAGATCGGTGTTAGTTCCTATTCCAAAAAAGGCAAAGGCTTCGTCATGTGAGGATTACAGAACAATAAGTTTGATATCCCACGCAGCTAAAGATATTCTCAGGATCATCAACAAAAGGATAGAGAGTAAGGCAAATGATTAGTTAGGGGATGATCAGTTTGGGTTCAGGAAAGGAAGAGGTACGCGCAATGCCATTGCAGTAATGAGATCACTAGTCGAGAGGAATATAGAATACAATCAGGACGTTTTTGCCTGTTTTGTAGATTTCGAAAAAGCGTTTGATAGAGTGAATTGGGAAAAATTAATAAGTGTATTGAAAAAAATTGGAATGGATTGGAGGGACAGGAGACTGATCCGCAACCTGTACATGTCTCAGACTGCTCAGGTACGAGTGGGGAACGGAGAGTCCGGATGGGCAGTTGTTAGGAAGAGGTGTAAGGCAGGGTTGCCCATTGTCACCGGTACTGTTCAACGTATATGTAGAGGAAATGATTAAAGAGGCATGGGAAGAACTGGAGGTAGGAATGAAAGTCGGAGGGGAATTCGTAAAATCGGTTAGGTTTGCTGATGACCAAGCATTAGTTGCTCAGTCATCCAAGGGGTTGCAAGCATTGTTGAGTGAATTCGAGGTTCAGTGCGATAAATATGGGATGAGAATCAATATTAATAAAACAAAGGTAATGCGATTTTCCAGAAAGAAATAGGCTAAGCTAAATATTAAAATAGGCGGGGAAAAAATAGAGCAGATGGAACAGTTTACATATCTCGGAAGTGTTTTGGACCAACACGGTCAAGGTGGTAGGGACGTAAGGAGAAGAATTTGCGCTAGGCAAGGAGGCTTTCTCAAGGAGGAGGGAGTTGATGACGGGGACGTTGAGTAGGGATGTTAAGACAAGACTCGTAAAAACTCTGATATGGAGCTTAGCTATGTACGGCGCGGAAACTTGGTCGCTGAAGCAGGAGGATAGACGTAGATTGGAGGCTTTTAAAATGTGGGTGTGGAGAAGAATGGAGAAGGTGAAATGGATCGAAAGGAAAACAAATTAGGAAGTACTAGAAATGGTGGGAGAGGAGAGGGGTTTGTTGAGAGAAATCCTATGGAGGCAGGAAAAATGGATGAAAGGCGTACCGAGCGGTAGTGGAATGTTGAGGAGGGTAATAGAGGGGAGAATGTTGGGCAAGCGTGGTAAGGTTAGGAACAGGATAGGGATGTTGGAAGGGATGAAGGGAGGAAAGAAGTACACCGAGATGAACAGGGACCTCATATAGATTAGTTTGCTAGGCGGGGAGTCACAAAATGTTTATTTGATAGTTGTGTCCATCCAAAAACCTACCTAGACCGGTAGATTACCTAATAATAAAATAATATATATATCTATATATACACACACAGAATCAATACAAATTTATACCACCATCAGTATTTTTATTCTAGGGTTGTTTTGCTGCGACCCTCCATTCTCCTCTATTTAATGACAATTGCCTTAATCCTTGATACTTTATCTGTTTATGCACCTCCTTTAAAGTAAAAAGATTTAGAGGTTTGCGGTCAAACGAACGAAAAATAATTTCTAATGAATCCATTAATCCTCAAGGAATGTACGAACCATTTATTTTTTCTTTGCTCTAGAGTTCTCCATATGGTCCATTCCTCTTCTGCTCTTCTTTATACTTACTCCATCTTTACTTATTCTCTCCATTTAATCTTAGTATTTTCCACCAACACTATGTTTTAAAAGTTTCTATTCTTCACTAGTCAACTTTTCCAATGTTCCTAATCTCGGAACCATAGAGCGCCATCCTCCACAAGAACGTTTTGAGGAACTGCTTCCTTGATATTATTCTTATGTTCTTTAAACCCAGTAGTTGCCTAATCTCAATAAAGGCCTTTTTTGCCTGATGTCAATTGAGCTTTCTCCGTCTGAATTTATACTGCTTTCCTAGTAGATGAAGGATTCAATTGCTTTAGTTTCACTATTCCAATTGTAATATCTGCATTTAGCTTCTCTCATCCACAACATTAATATTCGTTTTCCCCTTGCTGATGCTAATTTTATATTTCCAGAAGTATTTCTCCCATAGTATTCAGGGTTGCGTACAAGTCCTTACGCGTCTCTGCCAATACTTCGACGTCATCTGCGAACAGCTGTATGTTTGTTTGTTCCCCAATCACCTTGACTCCTTTGATAACCAATTACTTTGTTTCCTTTATTACCTATCCATGATATATGCAGGTGAGAGGTTGCATCCTTGTATTACTCCTATGATTATTTTGGGTTATACTTTTCTTCCATTTTTCATTAACATGGTTCCTTGTGGAGGTGATGGATTAGCTTTCCGTCTCTTTAGGCCACTGCAAGCTTTTCTAGTTTCTTGAACACTTGGTTCCAGGCGACATTGTCGAAGGGGTTCTCCAAGTCCACGAATGTGACATATAATGACTTGTGTACAAGGATCCATTTTTGGACCTGAGTCTTCAAGCAGAACATTATATCTCTTCCTTCTCGATTTTTCCTGAATCCGAGTTCCTTTTTCCGAGAGGCTTTCTTCTATATGACTTCTATTCGTCGGCTGATTATTCAAGTAACTATCTTTGATGCGTGACAATTCAGAATCAAATGTTCTCAACTCTACTCGAGGTCCTCAGCTAATCTTCCACTGGCGTAGATAATTTTAAATATTTCAAATAGGGAACACTTTGAATTGGTCCATTTGATATTTTCTTCATTTGTTTAATCAACTCCCGGTGTCCCATTGTTCCTCAAGTCTTTAACGGCTCGGAGACATTCACTTCTCAGTATCTTCGGTCCCAATTTTCTTTTTCTCTTTCATTTTATTCTTTAGCTAAGTCTCCTTCTAGTTGCTTAAGCCCTTGATCGAGATTTTCAACGTGTTCCTTCAATCTCCTCCTAATGTGTTCATCATCACTCTGTATCTTTCCATTGGCACCTCGGATTTTGTGGGATTTTTTTTGACCGAAGCTTGGGCTTCAAAGGCAGACACGCAGCCTCTGGTCTACCTATAACCTCTGACTTAATAAGTCATACGGGAATAAAGAGGATTTGAATGGACATAGCCTATAAAAGTGTACAACGATGCACTACGGACTAATATTTGTGACGCGGTATTTATTTAAATAATTGAATAAATATTCCCCGATACCGCGCACTGGGGATGGCCGCGACTCTACTTTTTTAGGGCGCCAGGCTGGTGTTTGCCAGCCGCAGAGTCGCGCCGCTCGATGCTCACCTGACCGGAGACTCTTCACCTCGAAGGCGGATCTGCGACCTTTCTGATGCCCCGGGGTGGGCCTCTTCTTGCGCCTGAAAATCGCGAAACAACCCGAAAAAGGAAAGGGGGGCGCGCCAATGCATGATTACCACTCCCACGTTGCGACAATTAGGAGTTTATTCAACGAGGAAGCATATAACAGGGCCATATTGTGGCGATACATTTCGCGTCCACACAATGCAGCTGCCCGACACACTCGCATGCGGTCGCACCGTTACTCCATTCCCATGGATCGTTGGCCCGTACATCCACGCGACATAGTTTTCCACAATCGTCGGGCCATCGCGACTATGCCATGCAACGCTGGCGGCACCCACGGTCGACGTCGCGTAGGGGCCGATCACTCACGGCGCGCACCGCACCTACCCTGGGTGTCGCAGGCTGGTGGTGATCGCTGCATACCGGTGCCTGCGACGGGCTGCTGGAGACCTCGGTGAGCTGGGGCCCTTCGGCGCGTGTTGATCGTCGCCGCTCGGAGCCCGCCATTTTTTGATCGCTCGTCACCAAGCCGCCGGGGTTTGAGAGCAAGCCTCAGCGAGGCCCTGGTGCAATGGAGGTGACCCGCCGCAGTGCTAACCCAGTGTGCCAACCTTTCCTACGTTGGCTGCGCTGACGCTGACTCCTCGACGAGAGTGGTTCTGGTCTATCTCCTCCGGCGGCCCGCGACTCAATCACTGCTGCACGCGGCGATCGGCACTCCCTGCACTCGGCGTGCTCGTCCTTCTTTTTTTTTAGCTAGTGGACTGTTGGCGCCACAAGATGGCACCACGCGGCTCTCCGGCTCGCGAGATGGGCGCGCGTACGCGAATCGGACAGGTGACGCTGCGCCACCCGCAACGTCACATACCCCCTCCCTAAGCCGGACACACGTCCGAGTGGACGCTCATAACAATCGTATGGCCTATTACTCTTCGCGAACTCATTCCGCTTTCGTTCTCTCATTTCTAGACTCATTACAATCATGTGCGCACATCCTTAATTACATAAAGGTACAAAATTCGCTCGAGAGCTCCTTTCACAATCATAAGTAACAACAGAATTTCTAATTTGGTTATCTCATCTATAGCAAAATAAAATGATTCTACGAATCGCTGGTTTGGCATACGATTAACGACTTCAACAAAATCCCAAAAAAAAACAATATCTCAAGTGATAGTACCAAAAAAAAAAGAAAAGGAAAACTCGCGGCCAAAAAAAAATAAAAAAAAAGATGGTCCTCCCCCGACCTATACCACTCCTCTACGTCCCTGGCCCTTCTTCCTCCCTTATTTCCAAAATGGGTGCCACGGACCCTTTTTTGCTCTCCAACTCTTCTTAGCGGACCTCGTGTCAATTGAAAAGAGGTTTTTCAAATCCGCTCCTACTATCACTTGATGGGAAGACAAAAAATCAGCGGCTTTCCACTGCATCTTCTTTGCCTTGTCATCGATAGTGACCATCACGTCTAGGTAACCCAAAGTCTTGGCTGGTACAGGTGTCCTTGACATCGACACTTGAGTCATTGACCCCTTTAGCCTTGACTTAAACCTTCTCACAATTTCAGGACCTACTATGGTCACTTGAGCCCCAGGGTCGAAGAGTGCCACGTACTCTTGTCCCCCTATTAGGACTGAGACTTGGTCTCGATTCTCTGCCGTCACACTGGCTAAACTCACTCAAGGCGTGGACTCCAAGCCGCTTCCCCCTCCCTGAACCGGACATAACTGATCAGGTATGTCCTTGATGGTTACAGGATATCTCACCTTCTCACCCAACTCGTTATGAACAGCAATTGAGGCAATAACTAATAATTGCGCTCCTGTTCTGATTTCTGGCTCGCGTGATGCAACTGGGCAGAATCTTCATGCCACGCATGTCTCGGCGTGCTTTGTGGCATCGCCGAGAAGTTCTGAGGCCTCTCCATCACACACTCACTCTTTAATTGCTCTGGTTGCTGGAGACAGACTGACCTGTTTGATCCTGCCAAAGACTTGACCATTTCATCTTCTTTCGATTCGACGGATTGGTGGAGCGGAGCTGACTCCGTCGACCAACACGCCTTCCGTCCCATGCGCGGTTGATTCCATGGGCGGAGACGGGCTTGCCCGTTCGGCTCGGATAAATCAACGGCGGGACAATTTACATCAGCTTCGCAGTGGAGGTCGGCTGTCCGACTACACTGCTCAGCTGGAGAACCTTTCCTAATGGCTCCACTGTGTTGGCCAGATCGATAGAGGTTGGCTATCCACCTCGATCTTAAGATTTCTTGATTTTTGATCTTGGCCAACGCTTCAGATGGCTGTCCAACTCGACCCAGAAGCAGCACTTTCAAGTGGCCCATCTGACTCCATTTCTAGTCCTTTCCTCATACCATTCTTACCCTACTATTTACATTTTCTACACTATTTATATCTTCTAAAATTAAATTTGGGACGCAGAAGTTGGCTGGCCGACTCGGCTGTTCCAAATTCAATTCGCGGTTTCCTAACCTACTTAACCTATTACTAAAAGTACTTACATCTATTTCAGCATGTTTGTGCTCGACGGATTGGTTAGCGGGGAAGCCGCTTGGGCTAGGCGACTCCCCGCATGTCCGTTTTCCTGCCGAGTAAACAGGTGCCTACAATTGGGGCAATTAATTGCCAACGACCATTCCTTGCCACAGAGTTGGCACTTATCTTGTTTTCCACCCTGTCGACTGGGGCAATTGACACTAATGTGCCCTCTCGCTCCACAGCTGAAGTACTGGAGTTTCTGGCACGAATTTGCCCTATGTTCCGTCTCTCCACAGGAATACCAGGCTCCGATAAAGCCTGGTCCCCGTTCTGCCATTGCCGATGACCTGGCCGAACCTGGTCTCGTCATGGCTCGGCTACTCCATCGGCTTGTAAAGCCTATCCCCGAGGAACTGGACGTGACCAGCCTGAAAGAGGACGGCTCTCCATTTTTCCTGGAACTGGGCGACATTCTCCCTCCTCCATCTGTATTTGAATTCCGCAACTCTGCTAGTCACTGAAAAGCTCGTTTCTTCTTCTTTTCTATATGGCCCATAAATCACCTCATTTGCCGTACTCTCTTACGTTAACAAGGTCAATTCGTGGCCCAGGACACCCATGTTTCTACAATCTCCTCCTAATGTGTTCATCTTCACTCTGTATCTTTCCATTAGCACCTCGGACTTTGTGGGATTTTTTTTGACCGAAGCTTTAGCTAAAAAGGCAGACACGCAGCCTCTGGTCTACCTATAACCTCTGACCTAATATGTCACACAGGGATAAACAATTTCGAATAAACATAGCCTATAAAAGTGTACAAAGATGCACTACGGACTAGTATCAATAACAAAATACCCGTTTTATTCCGTCCAACATACGTATTTTATTTACCACACAATCTCTTTTAGGCTATATGCATCCATCTTTCTTGCCTTCTTTGGATTTTATCCAGCAAACCATTCTCCTCTTCCTCAGAGTACGGCACTTCATCAACTGTTCTTTTGTCATCATTTTATCTCTTCCATCACTCAGTAAAACACTTTTGAATACCTCGAAAGCACTCAATTAGTCTTTCATCAACCTTCCATGAGATAATAAATATCGCAAACAGATATAATCCAATAGAATTTAATTGTTGTATTGAATTGCGTTTTTCCCGAACTCGGAGTACTAAGCATCATATATTCTTTTTTAGCAGTTAAAAGCCAATTATTATATAAAATGATGTGATGTCACAACAATGGTTCAGGGAAAAATGGCGTCCGCGGTAGTCGTTGCTACGGAAACTACAGGAAACATTTAACCATTTCACAATGGGGAACCTAATGTGTAAGTACATTTTTTCATTTTCTTTTAAGTTTATTTTATTATATTAGTATATTTTCTACTTAAATACAGCTAAAATTTAATGAATTGAGTGCACTCGATTTAACGGGTAGCAGAAAATGAAAATAAATGGATTAAAATTCCTATTCTCGTACTGTGAGACGAAACGCTGTCAATGCGACCGCTAGAAATAAAAATCCGGACAAAAGCGTTCACTTCCTTAACACGTTTTCGTAATTATAAATGGATTAGGATTATTGTTTATGAAATAATAACGCTGTTCTTTTAGTGATGATGAAGGAAAGCTGTGATTATTCAAAGATGTAATTTTTCGCCTTGTTCATTGAAGGCTGCTGTAAATGCAAAAGTGATACAGAGGAAGGAGGCAAATCTGAATCGACTCGGCGACGAGAGGAAGGAAGAAGTTTAGTACGTGAAGAAGGTTTCGATATAGGTGTTGATAAAGGACTCGAAGAAGGTGTCAAAGTTGCGGTCGAAAGATGGGGCAACATCAGGAGAACTAGATCATTTCAGGAGAGAACGGTTGCGGATAAAACAATGACCAGAAAACCAATGTATGCCCGCAGTTGGCACGCGTTTGTGCGGGAAAAAACGAATTTGATCCCAGGTTTCGCAGACGTTGCGGGCAGAGGACTGGTACTCCAGGCCATAGTATTGACTTCGGCGGTGGATCTGGCCTCGGACCATGAAGATGCCCCCAGAGCTGAAGACCAAAGGGCTCTGGGAGTGAATGCGTCGGAGTCTTTGTTCTCACAACTTGAATTACCTCGCAGAGGTGAAAACCTACAGGCTATGGGAATGAATGAATCGGAGGCTTTAGCCGCACAACCCGAAGGTGCTCGAGGAGGTGAAGAACAGCGGGCTTTGAGATTGGATGCATGGGAGGCTTTGGCCCCTGGACCCAATCAAGTTGCTGCCGGAGGAGCGAGGCGTCGGAATGAGCTCGAAAGATTGACGGTTGTAAGGCGTAGCAGATCGTTTGATGGGGGGGCGGGTGTGCCATTAACCAGAGGACTTCATCGTTCGCACAGCTGGCACGGTGAACCGAGGAGATATGAGCTGGCCCCTCAACCAAATCATGTTCCTAGTGTACATGGTGATTGCTAGAATATTAGTTAAGCTTTTTGTGGAATTATTTAATAGCAATAATAGATGTAATCTCACAATAATAATAATTTCATTATATAAATAATTGAAGAAGAAAAAATTTGAAAAAAAATGTTAATTTAATGATAGAAAATAAGTTAATAAATGTAATCTTAATACAAATAAAATTGTGAAAGCCTTGAAAGAAATGGAGTGATCATTTCAAAATTAATCCTGGTTATTCAATATTGTACGAACTCACTCGACGAGTCTAAATTATTAAAAAGTAACACATTTTTGGGTGCATTAAACCGAACCCTATTTTCCAATTACATGTTCAGATAAAAGACATACAATGGTCCAACAAAGGATTAGAATTGATTGATTCATGATAGTATTCCCAAAATTACGTGTACTTATTCACCCTTAGCCTTCCATCTCTCTAATCTGCCCATATCATTTAGCTAGAAAGACCGAGTCGCCAAGTCGTGAAAAACCATGCACTATATCAAAGTTTTCACGGGCCTTTTGTTAACAACCTTACTCCGAATCCCTGTCATAAATTCTCTCTTATTAAAATCTCCTGTTGAAAGCGACTTTGCCAAACAATTCTTTTTATTTGCCTACTACCGTGACCATTTTTGCCTGAAACACTTCCAAGTCAGGTACTGGTTCCACCTTCTATATTTTTTCCCACCAATTATGTTTAATTTAGCTTTCTCGAAAACACCAAGGCCTTTGTTTTGTTTGCATTAATTCTCATTCAATGCCATTCACACTGATTATCTAATGTCCTTGAGGAATATATTTGAGGGATGCTGAGTAAAAATTTGGATAAATAATTAGCAAAAATTTTTTACCCAGTAGGGTTTCATGTGGTGAGATAAATAGATCATTGGAGCATGAAAATTAACGTAAAATGAAGGTTTTCGATATGTGGGTGTTGAGCAGGATTCTAAAAGCAGAATAAACCGAAAGGAAAACAAACGAAAGAGAACTGGGCAATATAGGGATGAAGAAAGAATTCCTGGAAGAAAACCAAAGGAGACAGAAAAGATATTTTAAGAGCATTGTGGCTGGCTATATGATATTGTAGGCTAATTGAGGGAATAATGCTTACGAGGAAGGAGTTGGAAGATAATAGGCATATTGGACGGAATGAAGGGAGGAAGGTGGACTTAAAGAAGGGCTTATTGTCGAGTTTCAGGTTTTATATCCTCAGGGAAGGCTAAGAAGAGTATCGGGGTAGAGTCTTTGTTCATCCCGAACATCCAATAAACAGTAGAATAGCTAATATTAATAATGATACTTAGTCACACAAATACATATTTATTTGTATGGTTGTGTACATATATAACAAAAAGATAAGTAAAGAAGACACTCATATTTCAATGGCCTCAGCCTCCTTCACTTCAGTTCTAGGAGTAACTATCTACGAGTATATAAAACCAAAACATACCTAGTAATGAACACATATTCATTCACATGTATGTAGATATAGAAAGAAAATGGATAGGAAAACATATTGTGGGTAACGGAATGATGGGATTGGGAAGGGTCAAAGACAGGAATGTTGGGGAGAGTAGAATTGAGCAGATCTCAAGCATAAAAACGTTTCCTTTATCGGAACTTGAAGCAGAGATCATTCGACCTTGCCTTTGAAAAGAAGTACATTTCCTCGATAGCTCAACTGGTTAAGAACATTGGTCCGGGAAATCCAAATATACGTGGTTTAAGTCCGGTTCAAGAAACATTTTTACGCTTGTGATCCTCTCAATTCCACCTTCCCCACCATTCCTGTGTTTGTCCTTCCTATGCGTTCTTATTCCTTTTTCTTATATCTATGCCCATGTGAATAGAACTTTTACAATATTTAGGAATCGTGTTAATTAATTTTTTTTCCTCTTATCATCATTTGAAGTCCTCTTTTTTCCTTTATCACCTATTTTCTTCACCTTTTTTCTCTCATGTGTCCTGTAATCGTTTTTTTAACAACAAAAAATATTGAAAATAATTAAATATCTTTTTTAAATACTAAAGAGAAGGCATGAAAACATTTCATATTTGAATAGCTTAGCCATAATTGTGGGCTTCCTTTAGGTTTTCTAATTTTCAGAAATCAAGATGTAACGTAAACCAGTGAGACGTCTAGTATCGGCAAAAGAAGGAAGAAAGGAATTCATATTTAAACAACATGAAATGTTAGATCTATACGCGTGTAAATGACCTAGGCTGTCGGTCACCCCTTCTAATACCTAACTAAGGGAACAGGGTAGAAGGCAAAGTTAGCCTTCTCAATTAAGGAGCGTAGCAGAGTGTCTAGCATGAGGCAGGAATATCGTCGGTTGAGAAACTCCACCATTGAAACACTTTGTTCGTGGTTCTGCTGATGAAGGCAACTCTCAAAATTTCCTGCAAAATTATGCATGAAAATAGTTTTGAAATTTAAGGAGTCCAAATTCTTTATAACAATCCTAAACGACGTACATTGGATACAGAATCAGAATTTCGGCGACATTTCATGGAAGCATTATTCTCTCACTATCAAAATGGATCGTGAAATTCTTAATAAAAGTTTACCAAAATGGCATCAAATTTAAGGAATTTTTCTCAAACTGTTTTTTCTTAATACATAAGCAAATAATTATATCGTATATCCAAATCAATGGCCAGAGAATAAATTAGAACTTGTATGATTCGACTTCAAACTATACCCTCTTTTCTGGCGACTTAATTCTTTCACTTCTTTATTTTCTCATGGTTCTCTTTCTTTCTCTCTCATTTTTTAATTAATTTTTATCATATGCGTTGAATACCGTTTTGTATCACTCAATGATAGCTGTATACCCTCGGATGACGACTAACTTTATTGTATCATCTGCAAATTTCAGTAGAGCTATTAACGTCTGATTTTATTCCTAACACACAATTTCCAAAGTTTCCTTTGCAATCTCCTCGGGAAATAAATTAAACAGCAGGGACAATATTCATTCTTTAGCTCAATTACTTGTTAAAGTTTTGTGTAGGATCGCTCAAAACTATTATGTACTGAGGGTCAAGTTAACTTCTTCTTTGCTCTACAATATTTCCTTCTCCAGTTTTTTTCTATCTGTTCTTATGGCAGTCGCCAGATCAAACGTCTACTCTCTTCCTTCCTGTTCTCAGTAGATTCCTGTAGTAGCTAACATTCTTCCCTCTGTATGCCCTTTGGAATCCTGTTCCTTATAAATATATCTTTCCCCAGCTTTGTATTCTTTATAATTTCACCAAACAATTTCCCTTCTTTTACTTGAATCATATTATACCGATTACTTCTTTGTCTTTCTCCATATTCAAATCACTATTTTGATTATTCTCTCTACCGAATGCTCAAACACCAAATCCATCCAAGGTTTAATGCCAGCTCATCCTCTTGCCTCACAGGTTAGGTTATGGTTTCATACAGCGGTAAGTTACATATTAAAGTGTTTACTAATGTTTTGATTTTGGCTTTACATGATATATTTCATTTCGTCATCTTTTATGTGTTTCTCCAAATTTTTCTTTCAACAACGCTATTTACTCCTCACTAGTGCCACTCTCTCTGGCTCTCAAATGGCACTACAGCCCATGATGAGCATAGGTATTCCTAAGCGCCTGCCTCCATGTTTGTCTATATCCCACTGCTCTCCCCCAAAGTCACTTTCGAGGTCTTCCTACAGATCTCTCACCATTCGTTCCTCTATCTCATTTTCCATTTGGCACCATCTTCCTTCCATTCTGGTTACATGCAATACTCACTATAGAGATTGTATGCGGATGACTGTTTACTGAGAAGGTTCCTTGAAAAAGGCAGTAATAATTGTAATGAATCTCTTTTATCCAGACATTAATTTCTCTAACAGCACCTTGAGATTTCCCCTGCACTTTCCCCTTAAAGTGACTAATCATGCTTTTTTGTCTTTTTTGCCCTATCTGTCATGGCACAGGCTCCATTGTCTTAAGTTACAACGGGTCTTTTGAATCTGACTGATTTGATTGCTCTCAAATGTTATTGTGGAGGATACTTTTCGTTCTAAATGCACGTGGAAATACAAAATAGGCTTCTTATTCAAAGGTTATACTTATCTTGACTTCATTTTCTACGCAAGCAGCGCGTAAGCCAACCCCCAGGTATATGAAATAATAATTTAATAGAGCTTCTAAAATTATATGTAGAGCTTTGCTGTGCCTTTTCTCTAAGTGCAATATTATTTATATTAAAATTATTTTAAAACCAATTTTACAAACATAAGTTTTGATTTGTTAAAAAAAATTTTCTGTTCAGTGTTTTCTTTAACTAAACTATAACTTCAGAAGACTGTTCACTTTGGTGACTTGTTTGTTTTTTCTCTGTTGCATCTGTGACCTACTTCTAGGGTTGAGTATTTAACTATTTCCTCCATGTCAGAGCATATAGCTAGAAGTGGTTCTTTTTCTTCGAAATATTTCCAAAATAGTAATGTTCTGCTCCAGCATTACTAATTTATTGTCCTCTATTGCATCTACTTCTCTTTTTTAGGTTAAAGTGTCTTTCCTTTCCAAAAAAGTGTCACAAATATTACTCAGCCACAGGCCTGCTGTCATGTTCAAAACCTGCAATTGACTGTCAGGGAGTTGAGACAGATTTGTCTATCATTAACCGTGTTTTATAACGTATATGAGGAGGATACGGTGAGAAAAGTATTAAAGAAGCTGGGGTTAAGAGTGAAAGTAGGCTGGAGACTAATTAGGTTAGTTATTTGTTCAGCATAAAGCATTTATTAATCTGTTAAAAGAGGAATTGTAATAATTAATGAGTGTAGTGGACATGATAAGTCCAACATGTATGGGTGATATTTAATCAGAAAAAAGGGTAATGAGATTGTATCTATGTAGAAAGACTAGGTCAAGGATAAGATTGTAGGTCATAAATTAAACTAGGATAGAATACTTTTCAGGATATATTCTAGGATAATACAACAGAATTATAAAGATAATAGTTGAGCAGTTTGATTAAAAGCATTCACGAAGAGGATGACGTTTATATAGAAAAATCAAAGGTTGCAGAGAAGATTATTACAGACATCGTGCTAATGCTAATCGGCCGTGGAACGTTTTCGTTGGAGACTTGGCAGGTTGGCAGATTTTAGATGTTTATGAATAGAGATTGAAAATATAATATTAACGGAAAAGGAATATAGTATAGTAATAATAGTTTATTAATATTTAGTCGAGGAATGTCCTGGCGAGTTAAGGGAAAAAAGCAGGTTATTTGGAGAAACCCGAAGGGGCGAAAATAGTTGATATAGAAGATTAAATTTTGATTGGATATTAAATTCTGACAGAGGCTGAATAACAAGTGAGCAATGCTTAGAAAGAAAATATTACGTTTAGACATGATTTTTAATCTTTGAATTTTCTAGCATGAGTTACCGTATAATGCGCATTCGTCTTTACGTTTCTAGGAATCACGTGAACACATGAATACATATTATTTAAGGCTAGAAATCATGATGTTTCATCAAAATGAGAACCTTTCGGTGCTGATTAAGATTAAAAATGCTTAAGCGAAGCTTAATTAATTTCAAATTCATAAAACCCTTATAAGGTAAGATATCTGAGAATTCCACCTACTTTCCGACTTTTGGTAGTATTTTCGCTTCCAAATACTGGTAATAAATGAACATTTTTGTTCAGCAGTTTTTTTCCAAAGACTTCTCCCAGTCTTTTCGCTGATTACCTCCATCGAGGATGATCCATTATATAATTAAAATTTTAAATTAATTATGCGCATCAGGTAAATTATTAATTATCTTGGTTTTCTTTCCAGCTCACATATTGGGAGATTAATATTTTAAATTAATATAATATCACGAAATAAAATGCTAATGTGGCTTATCGCGTGCTATAATTTAAAAATTTGATTTTAGAACACGTTTTCTAATTTGAAAAATAATGAAATTAAAATATTGTAGCAACAACATATTCACGTTACAAAATTGCTGTTTTAGTTTTCTCATTTTAGAATGATTATAATTCCCACGCAAATTTCCTTTCTACCAAAGTACACATTTCTTATCATTGCAAAATGCATTTATTTGGCAGTACTTCATTTTTCTACCCATTGCTTATCATGAATGTGAGTTAAATATAAGTATAACCTTACTTTTAAATGAAAAAATTTCATGCAGGTCTAAAATTCAGAAGAGAACAATTTTTATAACGTCTTGAATTTGTCGTCAGGGTGAGTCACATTATATAAGGGAAACATAAAATACTAGTTATTGACTAAACCCCTATGTCCTTTTTTCAGAAGGATTTGACAATTGAGGCGCATTACATTAAGTGAGAGTACTGAATAACCGTGTGAAGGAGAGAGGTCAGAAAACGATCAGAGACATGGAGTCGTCCGAACGGTCGATACCAATTAGTAGTCCATTCTCTCCAATACGAGTTATAAACATAATTTGAGCATTTCTGGCTCTAGGATCGGTACAATTCAATTGCACCCATACGATAATATTAGTTAAATTTACGAGGTAATGTAATTTACTGTTTGCGGATAAAGAAAGTCAGGTGCCTTTTTGGGAAAGAATGGATATCATTTTTTGGTTAGTCACGGTAATTTAACAAAATGGTAACAATTTAACAATTTTATTATGAATGGAGAAATTCCCCTTTCATTCTGTGTGAGTAAGATAAAACACCAATTGAAGATACCAGATGAGTGATGAAAGACCAATTTATCCCATCAATAAGCTTCTGCTTACAAATGAGCAACATAGAAGAGAAACTAATCCTTTATTTCCCCTTAATAATTTCACTGTGAAAGAATTAGAAGGAAGTGACACCGTTGCCCACGAAACCTTTACCAGTCTATCTTAAGGTACAATAATAATGTCAAATTAAGGTAAATGTTAAGTCGTTACCAAAATTCGTAAGTTCACGAAGGTTCTTCCTCCGTGAGGTTCAGACTAAAACGAGAGATAGTTTTCTTGGATATGATCTGCGGAAGTATTGATAATGTTCCAGAACATCGTTGTAGAAATGTAGTCAATTAAAATATGAGGATAACTAACTCATTTATTATTTACTCTTTCCTCGAAAAAATTATTACGGAAATCAAAGCATTGAAAATATTTTCACTTCTGTAGGTACTTCGGTTTAGTACACCATGCACCGACCTGAATTTTGCATTTGGATTCACTCCAACCTATAATGTTGTAAGCCTCAAATCACTAAACTCAGGTCGTACAATAGTCGGAACACTGCTTAATGAACTTATCCTTGAATCTAGAGAAATAAGGTAACTTCAGACCTTCCATTGTTCATACAAAGAAAATTGTAAAAAAATTGGATTTTCATATAAAGTAATGAAAATATTTTAATCTTATTCCTAATGATTTGCTCTTCTACATCAACCTTGTAGGTCATTAAGGTGGTCATCCTTCTCGTGTTTGTTAAGCCGTTGTTTTTATACTTCAGTAATAAATTCTTTGATGATTTCGTTCCATGAATATCCGTCCATTTAGATCAACCAAGTCTGCCCATTATCCTCCATTTCTCCTCCTACAGCTGACCATCGACCATAGTCCCTTTCCCCTTGCGGAAGGCGGGCCGAGGCACTGACGTGAGCGAGGGAAGGTGGCCCCCCAGCTTCCTAGTGCCTTGCCCTACTTTCCCCACTTCCCTCCTCTCGGGGAGGGAGTGTCGGTCTCTCAGGCTCCGCATTCCCGCGTTCTCCCCCGCCAGCTCCCCTACGAAAGGTCTCCGCCCCCTTTCGCCTTCCGTGGGATCCGACGCAGGCGAATGGTTTTAATTTCTTTCTCCTCCCTCTTCCCCACCCACCACCCGAGCTGAAGGGGGTTTCCTGGCTCGGACTCCTGAGCTCTCTAGTGAATGAACCAAGGCGCGTAATTCAGTCCAGTGCAGCGGGAGAGACAAAAGGGCGTTTTAATGCCTGCCGCCTCTGCCCTCCACCGGCTCGGCGACCACACGTGTGCACACACACATGATACCAACCTCCCCCTGTGCCCACCTACCCCCTCTTCCACCCTTCGAGCTCCATCCGCACCACCCTATCCTACAACTCTCCCCTCGGGCTGCTCCCGGAACCGTCAAAGGGATAAACTTTCTGGGGGATGGAAGGGACTGTTGGCAGGGTGGTAAGGGGAATGGGGCAGGAGAGGTCCTATGGGAGGCTCAGGTTTGGTAAACAAAAGGTGCCTCTCTCTCTCTCTCTCTCCCTTCATTTTTCCTTTTTTGGGGAAAGAAAAATATAATAACTCTCGTCCGGTGGGACCCCGGGTTCAACTCCTGGCGACGGCGCTTTTGTGTCGGCAACGTTAAAAATCTCGCCGCGACGAAAAGGAAACTTATTTTTTTGTGTGTGTGCCGGGCAGCCGTGGGTTTGGGTGCACATTCGAGCCACTGGGCCTGGATAATGTCGGTCCATATTTCCTGGGCTAAAAATTAGTCGATTTTGGCATCCATTGCGGTAGTACTTTCATGGGGCGTATATTACCTTGAATCTTTCGTCATTTCATCCTCCATGTGTTCGTAAAGAAAACGATAGGTTACCTTAAGAAATGTTCCAAAGACTTCATTCGGCTGTAACGACGGTTTGTACATCTGACCATGTATATTATTACATTATAGTCTTTCCTCCGTAGTATCTGTATTCATGTACATATTAATCGTGTAATATTTAATGATAAAAAAAACCATTATTAGATTTTTCTGGATAGGGAAGATATCATGTGCATAACGAACTCGGCTATTCGCCTATAGTTCGTACTCGAGGGTATTAATCTCCTGAGTACTCAAAGGCACTCTGGAGATAAAGGTGCTCATAGTACCTAGACAACTCTTTGAGGATTTGCTATCATATCCTGAATTCGTTCATTTCCTTACTAAGTCTCATGATGTAAGCTAGCTTTTCATGCACACTCAACCAACCTAAGAGGGGATAACTGCCGTTTTGGTCAAGAGTGTCACCGAAATATTATATAATGTGGCATTGTAAACAGTAAATCTAAATATGATTAAAATTGTTTTCTGTATATCACTGAAGAGCGGTTTTTATAAATGAATTGTCAACTACAAAAGTAAAAATTGACAGTGCATGGTTGACGTCAATAAAATGTAAAAGTTTAAGTATTAACAGTTTTTGGAGGATTGAAATCATAAAAAAAAGTTTAAGTGACAAAGTTTAGACTCATTACATGAAAAAAATTTAAGTTTTAGTCCATTTCATTCCAGCCGCTTAGATTGTTAAGAAAATTATTTTGACGTTGTTTTCATAAATTTTGGACTCAACCCGAGTAATGCTATTAAATGCCCATTCCAAAGTATCACATGCCCAAATATAAAACACCACCAGAGAATGACCGCGAACCAGTGGGAGCATGTCTAATTATATTTAATCGATGAGATCTAAAAATTCAGAACTCCCATGCTGGAACAAACCTTTCTGGAATGTGCATCAGAAGTTTTTAAAACCAGCATCGTAGATTTATTTCCTCTGGTTCTCATTCGAATGGTACAAAGAATGATCTCGGAGAAACGATGATCACAATCATCTACAAAAATACTAGCATCATCATATAATTCCTCAAAAGTGACCTGAAATACGTTAGAGCTTTAATCTTTAATTAATACTTCATTTTTGGGTGATTTCCTATTATGTCTCCCTGTAATTAAAACATGCTGATATGATCTCATAACGTAGCTTTAAAAGTCTAGATTCTCTATACTACATGCAACTTAGATCGGAGACAAAATCAAATTCGGAAATACCTAATCATTGAATACTGCTGAAATTGAAGTAAAGTTTCTGAAATAATTTCGTTTCGATTTTAGTCCCTAAAAAGAAGAGTCATTAGCTGTGAATTGGAATAAGAACGGATTAGTTATGTAGAGAATTAAAGAAAATAAAGCATTGACAGATTGACAAAATAAAAAATTAAGTGGAAGGGATTAATATAGTGGAAAGTATGGGGGTAATGTGATAAAAATTTTGGAAAGTACAATAAGATGCTAAAATTAATTTTTCAACACACATTTTTAATGAACTTTTAGGTTACATGTGGAGGAATAGATGAATGAAAAGAAGGTTATGAAGTTGAAGAAAAGTATTGCCAAAATTGTTGAGAAGAAGAAATGATCAAGGAAATATTCTAATTCACTTAATGCTCGGACCATTCCATGATCTTAATGTCATACACTACATTCCCAAAGTGCCAAGGCGTACGACGAAAAAGATATTCAATCACTATTATCTATGCCCGAGAAAGATCACAAGAAGAGAGAATTTTTCTCTGTAAAACAATGGTAAAATGAATGGCAGGGAGTTAAATTTTAAAAGAATATAATATTCTACCAGCAGAGCAGCTTTTTAACAAATATAGAATCGAGTAAAATTCACGCTTTAAGACGAAATGTATTTATTTAAATCAGTATTCCAAGCCGGTGATCAGTATTTTCCGGGTGATAATAACCGCCAAAGGAAAATAATCAATTAAAGCAATATTTATCTTCTAATCTTTAAGATAAAACGCAAATTTTCCTGAAAATATCCTAACTCCTCATATTATTTTAGAGTAGATTGATTGTAACGCGAAACCAAAAGTCTACATCTGAGTATTTTGGCATATTATTATAGTATTAGCATGGTATTCTTCCATCGTAGGTTAATTTGGATTGACGCATAGCATACAATGGTACAACGATACATTTCTTTTGTTTCTTCAAAAAGAACCTAACCTCACCACCGACAATCCATTAAGCACCTATTCATTTATCCATGCTTTCTTCCTCCCGTTATTCCATCCGATTCGCCAAACATATTCATATCTGACATTACAATTTAAATGTACTTCGTTACTATCTTAACTTCCATTACCTAATCCGAAATGGTTTTAATTGAATACCCAGTTCCAACATGATTGCCTAACGGTAATATTAGCGATAGTATAACTGATATCTTTGAACGAGGAACCTTTACCCCGTATATCTACCTCTTTTGAAAGGTCAAGAATTTGTTATGATTAAATTATGTCACTTGCCTAATATTATTCAAAAATCCTTACAATGGACTCCATTTAATACTTAATCTAACTTTTCTTGTACCCTGTCTATTTCTTACTCCCTATCGTTTGCTTACTCCTTTTTTCGTTGGAATGTATTTCTATACATATGTAGATATGCATATATTATTATTATTATAAGGTCATTAACCGATTAAGGTATGTTTTTAGATGGACATAACTACCAAATAAATATTTTGTTACTCCTAACAAACAATCCAGCAACCTACTCTTCATCAGGTCCCTCTTTATCTCTGTCTACTTCTTTCCTCCCTTCATCCCGTCAAACATCCCTATCCTGTTCCTGCCCTTTCAACGTTTGACTAACTTTCTCCCCTCTACTACCGTCTTCAACATCCCACTCCCGCTCAATACGTCTTTCATCCATTTTTTCTGCCTCCATAGGATTCCTCTCAACAAACCCCTCTCCTCACCCACCATCCCTATTACATCCTCATTTGCTTTTTCCTCGGTCCATTTCACTCTTCACTCATCTACACATCCATATTTCAAAAGCATCCAATTTACTTCTATCCTCCTACTACAATGACCACGTTTCCGCTCCGTGTATAGCTACGCTCCATATCAAAGTTTTTACGAGTCTTTTCTTAAGATCCCAACTCAACGCCCCTGTCATCACTTCCCTCCTCCTTGTGAAAGCCTCTTTGCCGAGATAATTCTTCTCCAAATATCCCTACTGCATTGATGTGTTGGTCCAAAACTCTTTTTAGATACGTATACCGTTCTAGCTGCTCTAGTTTTTGCCCTCCTATTTTAATTGTTAGCTTAGCCTTTTTCTTTCTGGAAAATTGCATAACTTCGGTTTTATTAATATTGATTCTCATCCCATATATGTCGCATATAATTTACAATTCACTCAGCAACGCTAGCAACCCCTTGGTTGACTGGCAAATTAGAGGTTGGTCATCGGCAAACGGCAAATCGGTAATGGAGAATCCTGCCTTACATCTCTTCGTCAAGGAGATGTTCAAGAATGTAAATTAAGTAGAATACTAAGGGTAGAATAATGAATGAATTACAGGATATAGTAATAGATTGGAGGATTAGGCTACTTCTCCGAAACGATCAGTAGGGATATACAGTTTTCATCAAAGATTAAATTGTCCATTATCGGGGTGCTTATTTCAATGCTTGGACTCCGGTATTGCGTAAGCTGACGCCATTTCGAATTGAAATACTCGTATGTTCAGTTTTCCTGGGTTTGTTTTTGATGATGAAAAACGCAATCCATGAAGGCGTTTGTGGAAGACCTTGAGGAACCAAAAAGAGATATCTGGAACTAAATCAGGATAGAAAGGATGAAAGACACACTTCAAACTTATGTTTACGGGATAATCACAATTTCACAGTGAGATTTATATGATCCAAAGCTTACGCCTCATGTGAAATATGCTTGCTACTACAAGGTGGGGGGCTTAAATGGAATTTTCAATACTATTCATAGAGGTCAACGTTATTTAATGATCGCCTCTCGTAATGTCAGCAGGGGTGGTCACTGAATTTCCGGTCCCACTTCCTTTTGACAATTATTATTTCTCTTCTTTAAATATTGTCACCTTTTAGTTTAAATAATGAGAAGAAAATTCTTCACAAATCTTCTTTGGCATTACGTAGGCCTCGACCTATAATATTCTAAGGAGAAAGCAAAATTTAATGCAGCGTCGCATGTTACCTGCAAAGTTGCCATTGGCGAACTAAACATAATTCAACTTGCATCGATTGGCCATGATTCATTACTGGAATTAAATTAGTGGATATAGCGTCAAATATGCATTTAACCAACAACATATTATACAATTCAACGTTTTCATAGTGTGTTATGTCAATAGTTACGTTGAGTGATAGTATAAGATATATAGAAAAGTCGTGAAAACTTTGATTTGGGCCCAGATCCAATATTGGAGTTAAATAAATTAAACTTGTGTCACATATAAATTGCACATAAAGCCAACAATAATGAATAAAAATAAATATTTGCATTAGTATTGTGCGAAATAAAATAGATTACCTCTTACTTATATTACAAATCTCGTATATTTGTCCTGTCCCAAAAAATAAGTAGCAAAAATCGGGGGAAAACTTTCTTGCATGTCAAAGTACAAATTACCAAATCTCTACGAAAGAGTACCCTTGTGCCCCACACTGATTTCAGTGCCTCTGCTACGGTTCTGGTACGCTTCGTGGAATGCGTCAACGGAAATCTTGCTCAACACCTCATCATTATCTCTTTGATATAAACCAGTGGTCCAGCATGGAACTCAAAGGGGTTGTACTTGCGTTGTACTCAAAGGTTCATATCTCATTACCCGTAAACATATATTTTTTTTAATTTGATCACTTATACAGAGGTCCTGGAGGTCGAAGGCAAGATTATCACACAAAAGGTCTTTCGACAGCACCTTGGGGACCATATAGGAAAAACTTTCTCATGGCTTAACCTTCAGTAAAAATGCAATGCACTGTTGCTTCCTAAATATTGCACTCTACTAATATTCTGACACTTGGGAGTCAATTAGAATTGAATATGCGTCTCACGTTTTGCACATTTTCATCACATTGTGTTGTTGATGGATTTCCAGGGCATAACTTATCGTCAACCTCCTCGTTACCATCCTGTGTACGCACATGTAATCTTTTTTCCTAAGTGTTAGCCTGACAAAACAGAATAAAATTTGCACAATCTTTACCCGTCCATTATTACATTGTACTTTACTGAAAATGCTACCACAACAGAAGCCGCAAAAAGCAGTTTTCTTTTGCAAAATTAATATAGTCTGCTTATCGTTTATAAACTAAGCACATTTGGAAGCTTAGTGGTTACTACGCTCTTATCCGACGAATGATTCGGCGGCTATAATTATAATGATACACTTGGTCATCCTAACTTAAGCATATTATCATTTCGTGGTTATCTAGGAGGAGCCTTTAGACCGCACGGTAAAGTACTGGGTTCCCACTTCGTGCTCTAAGTGATTCATTAATGCACTCTATTCCAGATCCACTTTTTCAAGCCTCAGGATAGTCCATAGGCATTGCCTTTTGAGCACATGAAAGGGGAAACGGGGGCATTCCTATGCAATGTTTAGAACGTTACGATATGTTTCTATGATATGAATTCCTTATACAAGGAATGGAAGCGTTAAAACATACCGCGACGAGGTAGCTTAGCAGAAAGGTGTGTGGACGCACCAGGGTACCACTTTGAACATTTTAGAGTGAATGTATCAATTCTGGCAGTAAATGTTTTTTCATCGACCCAGTCCTACTGCTTCTGGAACAGACCTTGTAAGTGAAAGTATTGTAAAGGTTTCCGAGATTTCAACTTGGAGAAGGCTTACGAGAAGATCAAAAAATTTCAAAAGGTACTTGAGGAAATTATCCGGAAGAATAAACACAATGATGGACATTCTCTTGTCATTTCGTTTTATTAGAATAAAATTCTTTCATTTCTTATATACAGAAAAGTCCTAGAAGGACAAATTGCATTATTTGGATTGCATTAATTTTTTTCCATGGTATAATTTTGACCCAATATACTGTTATTCAGATCAATCTAGCCTATTTATAAATATTACCAGTTCTCAACAAATTTGATTAGATATTAATTCATTAAAATTCCATTCAAATATTTTTTGTTTTTTTTATATTGTGACATATTTAAATTTTAATTTTTGATGAAATAATATTGAATCTTAGGCTCAAAATGTACGTATAATTCAATTTTTTACACAGTAAATTATGCAGTTGTCCATATTTCATTTATATAATGAAAATACAAATGCCCGTTTATCAAGAAAAAATTTCATAGCCAACGTTTTTCGACACCTGAAGAAGCTGTTGATGCAGTCAAACACCATTGTTTGATGGTACCTCAATCGGAGAGGAAAAATTGTTACGAAAATTGGTTCGAGCGCATGCCAAAGTGTAGTTATTATCATGGAGAATACTTCGAAAAACTATAAAGCTTTTTTTCCAACAAATTACTGTATTTCCATTATTAGGCTGAAATTATAAATAGCAACCCTCGTACAAGCACCAATGAGAAGTATATCTGAATAGGATGAGAATATTGATTATGACTTGAGACACCACGTAATTGGACGATTCAAACGTCACATCCTATGTATCACTACGTTTCTATTGAAAAATTAAACATGGTAACGGATACCAATTTAATAAAACACAAATTTCTTCATTGAAGTGTGAAACATGTAACTGTTTCACAAGGGACTCTCTACGAAAGTGAAAGTTCCACTTTAATTGAGAGTCCAATGATCCTAAGTTTCTTTGACATATTTAAACATTTAAATAATTTTTGCATAAACAAGAAGATAAATATCGTTTTATTGACGTTGAGGCATCGATATCACTGTTTAAGCGCAAGTTAACTTAATTTATCGCTGGTTAGTTTTTTCATAGAAGAGGGTTGAAATCGCCTTTCCATCATGAATAAAATTCACTTCAATTCGTTCCCTCTCATCAATTTTGCGAGTACCCTCGAAATGGATGGCGGTTGAAACCTTTACTTGTCTCTCTTCCCCTTTAATATTTATCGGCCGCGGAATAGCTCTTCAGAACTGCACCCGAGTCACGTGCGGGGCCGTGGAAAAACCTCCGGACTCTCACTCCCACTCTGTCTCTCTCTCTCGCTCTCTCTCTCTCACATACACAGAAACCAAAATTCTCCTCTCACACACACACAAAAACCAAACTCTTCCTCTCCCACACTCCGCCCCCATCCTTCCCTGGCCCTCCCTCCACCCACGCTCTCCCTCCCACTCTCGAGTCCGGGCCCTCAGTCACCGCAATTATATCCCTGGACGCCCCCAAAAAGTCGGGCGATTACGGAAAAAAGGGGATCAGAGAGGAGGGGGGGTTGAGGCAGAAGGGAACTTCTTCCCCTGCCTTCCCTTTCCCCCACTCCTCCTCCGCCCGCCATTCCCACTTTGTGACCGTTGGTGACGTCACCGTCGTCGCGCGAAAAAGCGCTCCCTCCCCGTCCCCCACAGGCCGGGTGGGAGAAGGGGACGGCGGGGGGTTGACGAAAGAGTTGGTGGTGTTTGGGGAGAGCAAGTGGTTTTCGGGGGAGGAAAAAGGGGGAGGCGGTGGGAGGGAGACACGAAACCTCGGAAACACGAAACCGCATCCACTCGATTCGACCTCGGACTGCTTCTCAACCCAAAATCCTCCATGCAACTACGCCCGAAACTTTTAAATCAAATCAGATGGAATGAGGGTGGAGGGTAGGTTATGGGATGGGAGGAGAAAGGCGGTGGTCTGAATGGGTGGGGATGGGGTCGGGGCTTGTGCGGGACGAGTGAAACACCGCATTCGGCCCCAACTCCTCAGTACGCCTGGTGATCCCATAGCTAATGAACAATTATTTCCCTCCTCTTGGACTACAACGCACTTACAAGTCATAGCCCCCCTCTCGTGCAAATGAAGAGAGAAAAATGAAGAGAGTTTTTTCGGTGTATTAAGTAGGTCTAAGTTACTCTGACTGCTATATTTTTATAATTTTACATTTTTTATAATTTTCTTCCTGGGTCGAGAAAATTTTGATCACAGGTCAATGAAAGGGTCTAGATAGCTGGCACTGATTACACTGACTGTATATACCCAAAGATTAGCTGGAGGGATTTTCGAAATCCCACAGTCCTTCATTATATGTGCACAAAGACCGGTAACAACAGACGAAAAGACTATCTAGGTCCAGGATTAAACAGCGGCATATGGCCGTGTACCGGAAGCAAAACCGCAGATTGGGCACCACTGCCAATCCAGCAATTGTATTTCCCTTGAACTTTCATTTTTATACCCCGTTACAAAAGAGAATTGGACATACTTTTGCCATTACTGGTAATTTCAAGATTTAGGAAAATTACTGCCAATTACTCCTGCGTATTTTTCATAAGTAGAATAGATTGAAGATGTGCAAATAAAGCTCCCTCGTACGGTACTATTTCTTTGTTGAAATTAAATGGACTCATATTTCAGAAACTATCCTCAGTGCCATGTATTTCCCTTCCTGGAGTGTGTTGAACCAATTGCATTCAATTGACCACATTGTTGATTTTTTTAGTCGCGTTGGGACGTCTGAGAGAGATTACGCCCAAGCGAACCAACTATGAAATTAATTTTGGAGGGAACATGCGCTGTCCACCCTCTTATTAAGATAGGGTAACTAAAAAAATTAAAGGAAATATATTATTGCTCAGAATCACTGGAGATAATAAATTAATGGTCACCTCAAACTCCATTTCAACCGAAAATCGCGATGGAAACGAACGTCCACGTAATTGGAAAAGATTTTGAAATTTGGGTCATAAATAGTAATCATCCCCAAGCCGTTTAAAATAATGATGACTTGGATCGGTAGGATTTGCTTTTGAGCTCCTAAATTTAGGATTCGGCATCGTTAGCCCGTATAATCCTTGACTATTTGTAAAATATCCATCCACGAACCCACGTAGAGGAAATTTGGACATGAATCCATATTAGAAAATCAATATGAAATTGGAAGAGACTAATTTGATTAATAATTCAATTTTTATAGTATTCTGGTAAAAGTAGAAGCATTTATCGCATATTGCCTATTAATTACACCGCTGAATATACATCGGTGAAATTAATAGGCAACTTAACCGTGATCACTTTATTTACAATCCCGTAACTACAGTGCTGCGGAATGGCGACTGCTTTATTTATGAGTAGTTGTTAATAATATAGCTGGCAATAGCCTTCTTATTAGTCATTTGTAAAGAATTACATTTTCTATTTAATTCTTTAGAACCGTTATAAATTTCCTATGAATGATATATGATATATATGGGATTCTTATTCAGCAAAAGTTTTTGACAAGTATTTCGATCTTTTTGATTCTCCAATATATGTGCATCAGTTTTATCGATTTGATGTTGTAGTAAACGTCATTTTTGAGCTTTTAAAAGTAGAAATAGGGGTTATTTTTATATTATTGAAGATAAAAGTAGATACATACTATTGAGTTAATTGTGCGTGAAAAGGAGAAAATAGGTATTTGCTTCTAGCCTCGAAACTCCCCTTTTCACTTCCGTTTAATTATGGTGCATGTTATTCCTCGCATTAATCATTTTATCTATTCACATCTGGTGTGAAAAGTACATATTTATCAAAAAAGTCAGCGGCACTTAATCATTATATCCATTAAGGAACTAGTGGTTATGTTTTTTTCAATCTACTAATGCGATTACCCGATATCCTCTTTTATCGTTATGATATTAGTGGTAGTAAAGATAAGACCTAAATAGGAAAACCTGGAAAATAACATTACTATAAACCCTACAAATATAAGGGATAAATAATTATCTCAGTTTTCTAAAATTATAAAAATTGATTAATTATTTCGTTAAATTTTTCCTTTTCGCTAACAGAAATCATTTAGTGGGTAATCTGCTAACCTGTGTTAAGTCAGTTTTGTTTTGTGTCATCAATTAACCACAATCTCACTAACCAATGTAGGATCCGTTTATGCCAAAAATTGAGCGTGCTTTTGAGGATTTTTTCAGTGGCATAAGTGAATTGAAAATTCAGTGCGATAGATACGGGATAGGAATCAATATAAATAAAACAAAGGTCTCGCGGTTTTCCAAAAAAAATACAGGCTTAGTTAAACATTAAAATTGGAGGGCAAAATCTAGAGCAGATGGAACAGTGAACGTATGTTGGAAGTCTTTTGAACCAAAATAGTAAAAGTAGTAGGAACATAAGGAGAAGAACTGCGGTATTCAAAGAAACTTCCAGAAAGAGAAGAGGATTCATGACAGGGACATTGGGATATTAATAAAGTCTCGTTAAAACTTTGATATAGAGCGTATATATGTACGACACGGAAACATGTTCATTGAAGCAGGATGGTAGACATAGATTGAAAGCGTTTGTAATCTGAGTGTGGAGAGGATAGAGAAGGTGTAGTGGACAGAAAGGGAATCAAATTATGGAGTGCTGGGTATGGTGGCGGGGGAGAGGTGATGGTTGAGGTGTGATGGTGGAGAAATCATAAGGAGGCTGAAAAAATAGATGTAAAGCATGATGATTGTCAATGGAAAGTTGAAGACTGATAGACGGGAGAATGTTAGGAAAACGATGAAGGGGTAGAGATAGGATATGCAAGTTGGATAGAATAAAGAGAATAAGAAAGCATACGGAGAGGGGCTTGTAGTAGAGTACGATTGTGTTTGTTGTAGGGTCAGGTTATGTTTTTGTCAGTAGAGACATGATATGATTTTAGTAGTTTTTTTCCAAACGTACCTTAACCGGTAAATTATCTACGTTGATGTTCAGGGGTATATCACTTTTTCATCATTAGAAATTTTCCTACTGTTGCAGAAGAAAAAAATCCTAAAAAGGGCAAGTTACAGAAATGTCAAAAGATAACATGACTTGAACAATATTTCCTGTTTAAAGCTGCCGGTACCATAAAATCATTGACACACAACAGAAATAACCGTTTCAATTAAATTCCTTGTGAGTTAACTCATTTGTTGGATAGTACATATTTAAATAAGAAGAAAGCTGCTGGTTGCTATTTAAAGGCAGTGTATGCATTCAAAGAAAGGAAAATATAATATGCATCCAAGAGATAATGCATGTTAACATGAAAATTTAAAACATTCAAATGGAAATTCCAGCTTTAAATAATAAGAATTGCACTAGGTACTTACATTAATTTGTAACACTATCGTTATTAATGAGCACCTTCGAACGCACTGACAAAAGGTTTACTATCAGAAGTAATCCAAGTCAAAATATTTAAGCTCTCTTAATTAAGAGAATTAAAGTGAATTGAAATTCACATTTTTTTGGTACAGTTGGTGAGTTAAATTTTAATAAGATCATTTCACCTTCAGCGAATTTACTTCCACCTCAATGCTATGGGAAATGTAACGAAGTTAATTATATTCGGCATACCACCGATATAATTTTGAACGACATGGAAAATGTTCCAGGGTGGAAGTCGCACCTTTAATGTGCTGGAAGCACTCAGGCTCTCTTTCTCTGCTACTCCAAAGCATTCACGCTCCGAGAGTTTGAAACAACCGATGTCCTCTTCAAATAATGGTTACTGTTTCGGGCAGTAATTCCCAAAGCAATTTTTTTAATTTTCTCATGATTTTTTTTCAGAAACAACGCGAATTAAAAATCCATTAAATCCTTTCCTCTCATCTGTGTAGATTTTGCAGAAATAATGAGCATTTCGCAATTCTTATGCATCGTAAATACAATATAATGAGGCAGATACGCCTACGCCGCAATAATTGTGAGTGAATATCATTTTATTTTGCGCAATGATGAATACTATTTTTTTTTAATTTCTCTGAAAGGCAATTTACTCTATCTGGAGGAAGTTAATAATGATGTCTTCGTCACCCGCGGTCTTTACTTCATATCGTTGTTGTTGAGTTTATCGCCCAGTAAAAAGAGGTGGAAATCAAGGGAAATATGTACGCAAATGTATGTATATATACGTCACAATAAGGGAAACAAATTCGATGCGTTAGGAGCTTACAGAATGATTGTTGCCAGTAATTCACTCAGATACGTCATGTTGTAACGCTTGTGGTGGTTAAGTGACTAGCGTATCGTCAGTTCGAACTCTATGATCTAGGGGAGTCATTTTTAATGAAATGGGTAAGTTACTCTCGATCATTAAGACGTTCCAATACACTCTCGCTGACTGCATTTCATTGCAGATAAAATAAAGTTATCGTTTGGCAATCGGTAGGCAAACATTTTGTGAAGATAATACACAGTCTAGTCCCTATGGGTAGATTTAGAAGAATATTTTTCCTATATAAGCACAAACCAATGTAATTAATGATTTTACGGAATTTTTCTCCCTCTAGACTTTATGCAGTTAGAGGGGACGAATGTAGATAAAGTTATAGGTGAATATATATATAGATATAGAATGTAGGTAAAGATATGTAAACATTGGTCAAATGTGGATAAAACGAAGTTTTCGATTCGATTCGTCATCTTTATATCAATTGTAATAATTTAGGTGCCACAGAGTTCAAAAGATATAACTATTGTTAATGCCACATTTTTTGTATTAAACTCTTCATTCCACGAGAAACTGAGGAACTATTTTTGCCCTAGGTACAAATCTCCTTTGGAGAACAATTAATGCACATAAAAACTGTTGTTAGATCAAAATAACAAATACATGAAACAATTCACGAATAAAAACTTCTCATAACAATGTTATATATGAAATTCATATTCTTTGTAATAATTACGAATATTTCACACATTCTTCATAATAGCACTAACATAACCCGTTTCTTTTCATTCATTAAATGACAGGGAAACTACTTGCCTAAATTACTGTCTGTAAATCTGTCGAATGGTAGGAAATATGGCAAGCTTTACTTTCCCAAATGCAAAGTTGCACCTATCGCCCAGGAATGCTCGGTTTTTTGGCCATGCATTGGGTTTAGCTAAGTAAAATATGACGCATACGTGAGTAAAGCGATAGTCAAATCACACGATTTGCTTTGATTCTGCTACCGGTCTTTGATAAAGCTAAAAATGCAATTGATGCCATCGGAAATTTGTGTTTTCCATTGTTTCAATTTCTCAGGATTAACTGGATATGTACAACGTGAAAATATTTACAGAGATGACTATTATTTGATAAAATAGCAAATATCGTACATTTTGGATTTTAACTTGATTGAACGATCTCTCAAGTTTTACATTAACAGAAATCGTTGTTCTGTCGTGTAAATATCGTTTCTTCAGCTTGTTAAAAAATAAATTTTCGTGATGTTTCATATCTTCCAGTTTTATCTTTTGTAGATTTGTTCTGTTTTTAATAATATTTCAAATGCAGTGCTCTGATTTGATTAAATATCATTTTTAGTAAATGCAAGGTTACTTTAAAACCAGAATGGTTTCATCTTTAAAAAGAGGGCTCAAGGGAATAATCGTCAATTTAATATGTTAACAACTGACGTCTATGCAAAAGATTTGGAAACACACTGGTTTCAAATCACTGGCTTTGCTTTTGTAATCTTCAATATTTGGTATCAACGCGATTTCAATCGAAGTGGTTTCGCTCATGAATATTATGGGTGATTGGGACAATTTAATCGTAAATTCCAGATTTGTGTTATGTTGTGCAAGTGCAGTGCATGCAATTCTGAAAGTTAAAATTAGTCTTTGCAGTTGGATTTTTCCGTGAGTGGAATTCAAGTATATGCTGAACGATTTTCCAGAATCCTACTTTCTGATAGTAGAGAGCCTCATGCGGCACGTTAAAAGTGAGGGGACATAATTAAAACATGTAAAGGCAGCTTCAACTTGCGACGCAAGTGGTTATTATGAAGGAAGGGAGATAGTACTGCTTGGTGTGATATACTTGAGGGCAGTACCACGCTGGTCCCACCAATTACTAAATCAGACTCGAGTTCATGAATTCAAGCACCCTCCCAACGGATGGCCTAGTGAGAGCGGTATCGTTTGCTAAGCAGCACCCAATTAGGGTCAGTTTCACCTCCCAAAAAAATAATGGTACGATTACCCTCTCTTGCGCAGATCGAACCTGACCTTCGGAACCGGTTGCCACCGGGATGGGAACCGCAAACAACCCGTTGCCCATTTAATCCACTGGATCCGGAACGGGATATGCGCCCTTAACGTCCGTAACAAACGTCCGAATCGGGCGGGGCGGGGAGCGAGGGAGAGAGCGAGCGGGACTCGGTCCAATGCCGCAGATCGAATGCGCACCCGCTCCGAAGCACGCGGTCACCGCCGCCGTCCCCGCCCTCCTCGCTCGCGACCCAATAAGTGGCTGACAACTGTGCGAATCTGTCCGTTGCCGGTCGTATCTCCACCCCTTCCGATGACTCTCCCGTCCCTCCCGCGTAACCCTTCCTGTCAGCCGCTCTTCGGTAGGACGGACGGCCTGGGACTTAAATTGATCACTCTTGCCCTCGGTGTGAGGGGATGAAAGAGGGAGTCGCTCTTAGGGGAATGAGAGGGAGGGATGGTTTCAGAACGTGTGGGCGTGCGGGAACTGTTCGCTCCACCCCCGTTCCTTCGCTCCCATCCAAAACACATCGGATCCCCAATCCGTCCCCCTTTCCCAATCCATATCGATAGGCCCATTCACCCACTCTCTCTCTCTCTCTCTCTTGCTCTCCTTCGGCCCCCTCGCCCCCTGACCCACCGTCTAGCCGGATGATCGGTCCGAGTCCGCCTCACTCGACCCACCCCTTTCTTCACGTACCCTCCTCTACACCCACCCCCACCTGGTCGGGGGATAAACGGTCGCTTAGGGCGTGACCCGCTCTGCTGCTTCCGATGGCCGGATTTGAATTGGGCGTGGATTCCTTGCCATCCACCGGTGGCTGGAGATGGGGATAAAGGTTTCTGCATTTTCAGTAGGGGTTGGAGGTGAGAGGACGGGGAAGGAGTGGGGCCAGTAGCCGACGGAGTGAGGTTGAGACCTATTGCAAAGAGGAGGACCTTACGGAGGACGGTGCAAATGTTGATGCCCTTTCGTCCGGTTTCTTAAGCCGCATTCATGATTTTGCCTTTGATCAAATTTATTTTAGTGACATTGGAAGCCACTTTTTGGAATCCAAACAATTACATTCATCGTCAGGTATTAATGATGCAGCTTCATTGCTGAGATTAATCATATGCAATTCTCCTATATTATATTTTCAATTCCAATTCTCTTCTCTTTGGTGTCACTTCATTTGTACGTCTTTGATTTCCTCTCCCCACTTATTTTACATATTTTTCATTGATCTTCTCATTAACCCTTAAAAGCCCATTCCGCGTCAAGATGTTCCCAATTCATTTTGCTTTCATTTTTCTTGCAGTGCTCAAATGTCTACTAAACTCTATTATTCATCTATATCTTTTATCGTTTCTCATTTTATTATCAGTTTAGATGTTTACCATTCTTTTTGGGAATCATGCATTTCCCTAGTGTTATTTCCCGTTTTTATATATTTATGAACTTCGAAGCATCACACTCCGCTCAATACCATGTGACTAAATTATTTTCTTGAATATAATCCCAATTTACTTTCAGCATTGTAGATTTTCCTCGATAAATAATTCTTTATTCGCTCGCTTTTCTGGTTATGGTATCTCTATTCGTAGCAAAGCATCGGCCTTCAACAACTCACCCAGCTACGCAGTTTTTAACTATGTAAATATGTATCATCATAATAGAAATATTTATATCATTTGCTCCGTTTCATTCAAAGAGATTTATAGGATTTCTCTGTACTATGTCAAAATCGCCATCCATTCTGACGAAGTAAATATCTCCCGATTCCTACGCTCCTTGTCAGAGTTTTTACGAGTCTTAAGGGAAGATAATATTTGCGTAAATACGATTTCAATTAATTAGGTAAACTTTGAGTTCATACTATAGCTGGTTCATCGCATGTTTGCTTATCAATTCGATCATTACTGTCGGAACTAATCGTCATAGACTTTGAGTATCAAGCAAAATATTTTTTTTCGGATAGTTGTTTTTATGATAACCAAAGGGCCAGGTTAACTTGCATATTACAGAAATCTGTATGTTTACTTTTGTTATGTATGGTCTCCTTTGGATATGGCGCAAATTTCAGATAACTTAAGTCCACCGTAAGTTTATTATGGTGTTCCAATTTAGGAATGTCTGTGCATATTTTCCTGTCACGAATAAAATTTTTAAATAACGTTTCACAGTTCAGTCCATAATATATCAGTTCACTTTGAGCGTATTTTTACGGAATTTCGTGCCCCAGATTTTGGTTGGCGGTCTTAGTGCCCACAGGATAGTGTTCATAGAAAGCATAATTGGGGAAAGTCACAAGCATTTCATTAAACTCTAAGAAAATAAAAGGAATAAAATATATGGTGTGATGTAAAAGTAAATCTTTCAGATACAATATAGTTAAAAACGAAAAAATTCTAGAACCTCTCTCCATCTTGGCTTGAGGTTGTTTAAAGGTATCCTCGAGGATTCAAACCAGAATTCCTCTGATCAATATCCTAAGGCCAAACCTACGAGGCTACCAAATCTTCATCACAGAATATGTATCTTTTAAAAAATAACAATTGCAGTTCCAAGATACCGTTCAAATCTCAGTTAAGAAAAGGGAACTGTAGCCCAGTTGAAAGGCTTTGTCGAACAAAAAAGGACCCTTTACTTGATTTTGAAAACCACTACCCCGTAGGTCGATATTTTATCATAACGGCATTTTTAGCTCATTGATTTCTACTAATTAAAAAAATGTCATGTGAGTGTTACGTTTTTTTTTAGAATTTATAATTGAAAAATCAGTTACGTATTCAGAACATGTTCCCTCATTCACACCTATCTGAGAAAGAACGAAACTTTTTTAATATATCCTTGTATCGATCAACACCTTTAAAGTAAACACAGAATATTTTCATCGGTTTTTTTTATTTCATCGGCGTTGTACAAATATATACGCTGTGGTTGTTACGTGTAAAGTTATTTCAAGTTTATATTCATAGATAGGTTTGACTAACGTAAGAATAATATTGGAAACCTTAGTCTACTCGTGGATTTCAACAAAACAAAAAGCTTGTGTATATGTTATCAGATCAATTTTTTATTGTGTATAAACTATTAAACGCTATCAATTCAAGTTCTTATCTGCTCACCTGATAATGCCTTCTGATCTCAATGATGTTCTATTTATTTTTTAAATTAATCAAATTAAAAAGATAATGTATTTACAATGTATAATTTTGTTTTATTACAGAGTAAATAAGAGTCTAAAAATTTCCAGGAAAACTTAATAGTTGCCTATTTATTATATTAATTAATTGAGTCATACAACTGCCTTTCGTAGGTAAGGTGACCGCCCGATCTTAAGTACGAGGAGTATTCTTAAAGTAAGTACTGTTTGCTTATATTTAAATATTGGCCCTTCAGAACACAGTTTTGCTCCTGCAGCGCCATCTACTGATTCATTGAGAAGCTATAGCAGCATTTGTTTTGTTTCAGAAGTCGTTTACTTGTCCATGCATGCAAACAACAATGTTCGCGACAATCGTTGATCCCGCCAGCTGTGAAGTGCGTTCTGTCATACGATTTTTGTATGCAAAAGGAATGTCGGCTGCTGAAATTCATCGGGAATTATGCCTAGTTTATAAACCTATAGTTATGAGTGAAGGAAAGGTTAGACAATGGTGCTGTGATTTTAAAAATGGACGAACAAATGTCCATGACGAAGAGCGAAGTGGTAGGCCCAGTATTCTGACCGATGAAATTGTTTCGCAAGTGGAACAAAAACTGCAATGTGATCGTCGATTGACAATTAATGGCCTGGCTGAACAATTTCCTCAACTTGGACGCACTACTGTCTACAATATTGTTACGGAAAACCTCGGATACCACACATTGCGTGCAAGATGGGTACCGAAAATGCTCACCGACCACCACAAAGAGCAAAGAATGTCCAGTGGACGAGAGTTTTTGGGTCGTTGGGAACTCTTTAAACCACCCACCGTACAGTCCTGACCTTACACCCAGCGACTAATTCCTCTTCTTGCACTTGAAACAGTGGTTCGGTGGACAACGTTTCGAAACCGAAGAGGAACTCAAGAATGGCGTTGTCAATTGGTTCAACCCTCAGGCGGCGAGTTTCTATGCAGAGGGGTTAAAGAAGCTGGTGCAGCGGTACGAAAAATGCTTAGAAGTGAACGGCGATTATGTAGATAAGTGAAGTAGGTTTGTAGCTAACTAAAAGTGCCAATAAAATGTGTTTTATATGAGTATATTTTTTCCTGTGACCAAACGGGTCTTACTTTATGAACACGCTTCGTAATAAGATTTGTTTGTGATATGAAAATTAAATGGCATAATCCAAAAAAATTAAATAAAAACTAATATAATGATCTCTGCAATTTATTTTCAGTTATATTAAACGCCAGAGAAATAAATAAAACTACATTAACTAAAATGCTTAAATACCGTTATTTCGACCAGTTTTTTAATATTAATAGTAAAACTACAAACTTAAATAATTTCAAATTCGGTTGATTTTCTCACTACCTATTGTTCGTCTCCCCTCCCCCTCATAGAGTGCGGACCTGACGTGGGGTCATTTAAGGCTTAAGAAAAAATCTTTAAATAGTTATACTTAAAATGCCGAAAGAAGCTCAATTATATCTTACAACTACTGAATGCCTTCATAAATCAATGTGACAGGTATGGGATGAAGATCAATGTTATAAAACAAAGGTAATGACGTTTTAAAGATAGGGAATTGTTATGTTAAATGCTAAAAGTGATGGTGAAAACTAGAGTTCATTGAAAAAGTAAACTTTTAATCCAGGCAAAGCATCTCTCTCAAAGAGGAGCGAGTTGAGTTGACATATACGTTCAGTATGAATATTAAGTAAAGGTTTGTGAAAACTTTGATACTGAGCGTGGTAGGATGTGAGAAAATAATCGGGGAGGTAATGGGCATGTTTTTAGATAGAAAAGTGTCCGGAAAAATCCAAAGCGTGCATAAAATGTGGATGCTGAGATTTTGAATTGACGATGGAATTTTTCAAGACTATTATAGCAGGAAAGGCATTAGGCAAGCAAGGTAGGAGAGGTAGGAGAATTTGACTGAATTAAGGGAAGCATTCTGCACACTATACGTATTATGCAGAATTCAAGACATGTTTACCTTGAATTAAACAGTTGTCTACAAAGTAATTGCCTCTTCTTCCTTCATATTTTTAAAAATAGATTTATAATAAGTTCGATCTATTTGAAATAAATTAACCTCGAACCTAGAAAAATAAACCATTAACATTATATTTTATTTTATTTGCGAATATTTGAAATTATATTTACCTTAGATTATGAAAGTTGCATGCATTAAACGTAGTTTCGTATGGCTAGGAAACTTGAAACAAGAGGATTTGGATATACTGGAGACCTTTGAGATTGAATGTGGTAAATAATCTTATAAATAAAACTGACAGCGTAGAACCAACGATGAAGCAAGGTCCAGGAAGTGAGTTTGACCAAAACGTTAGACGAGGAGATATTGAAAGGCAATCGGATGATGAAAATCGTATTATTAGGGAAAATGCTGATAAACCGAGGTAGATGCAGGAAAAGAATAGTCATTTTGGATTTAATCAAGGGAGCTTCGAAGGAATCAGAGTTCACTAAATAATAAAACTTTATACTTTTTCACAACATTATACTACACTAATACCGGTTTTGACGCATAGGAGACATTATTAGGAGTAAACTTTCATAAATTGTCGGGAAATAACTAGGATGGGAGATGGGTTATGGAAGAGAATTTGAGGCGGAAAGGGGAGAGGAACAAGTATCCTATACTATCCAATGCGTTGAAACAGCTATTAATGTAATACATTTTCTCTGAAAAAGTAATCAGAGCTAGCTAATGGGTTATTGAAACATCTCATATATATTAAGTGTGTATATTTACAATAAGTATAGCGATCAAGTATTTGGTTCAAGAATGGTCTGAATCATCATTCAATTTGGTACTTAGGAGTACAGAATGGTCGTGCCATGGCTCATCAAAATGTACACTGACCTGACAAAATGAAGCTCAAAAAATTTCATTCTCATTCAATACATTACTCGTTGTCCCAGCATTGCTGATGATAGAAAAATATCATTTTTTTATATCCTTCGATATTGCTAAAAAAAATTCCTTAACGACTTTTTAAATATGAGTTGAGTTGCAAATGATACACTTAGTTTTCCTGGAATAAATCACCCGATTTATAGATGATGGTTTGCATATCGCTTTGACATCTTCATTTCCTCTTATTAAATGCCTTTTCAATAACGTTTCAAAAATCACGAAGGCGTATTTGTAAATTGTTTGTGTATCAATTGTGTTTACAACGAAATAAAGACGAAAATTACCAATAACTAACACCAAGCCTTAAATGGAAGTATTGAAAATGAGAATGCATAAGTTTATTTTTTTCAAAATTTCCATGCCAGAGATAATATACGTCACTCTTTTTTAATGTTTACCTCGGAAAGTCAATATTTGTCTAAATTTTCAATTTTATGACGTCAGTGTTCAGCCAGCTGTGAATTCATTTTTTTCCACTCTGGTTGTCTCCACCAAACCGTGAGAACTGTTTCTCTTTTCCACGACTGAACTTTCGACATGTTTGTGTAAAATCAAAAAAGAGTTGTGGCAGTATTGTCGTCATTATGTAGCAATGTACCTACTTGAACTACTTTTCATCATCTCCCAATTAATATTTTCATCGGCAGTTAATTTTCAATGAATGTATGTTAATTTTTGTTAACCATCCCGCAACATCGCTCCGTTAATATATTATGAAACAGCTCTTTGTCATCTCGACGCGGCTCCGACGTTAATCCAGGAGAATGAAACCAGAGGAAGGGAAAAAATTCGAAACCAAGGCGACCTTTTGGAAAACATCGGGGTACAACGGCGGAGGATCTTCTAAATCCCCGCTACCCACAACGAAACCGATCCCAGTCCGCTATACTTGCAGAAAATGAGCGAGCCGTGTCGAAGCACGGGAGCATGTCCGTCGGCCAACGAACAACTTCCACCATTACGAAATCCCAAACGATGGTGGAGTGGAGTCGCAGGGAGGGAAAGAGGGGAACGGCTGGGGAAAGACGGGCGGCAACTCTCCTCCCCCGTTTCTCCCCCTCCCGACCTCCCAACGTAACGGGAAAAAATGACTAAACCTTCTGACACACGGAAGTACACGCAATGGCGAATAAGGGATGAGCAAGAGCGCGGTAACCGAGGAGATATTACTGGGTGGGTGTCTCGCGGGAGTGACGGGAGGTAGATGTAAGGGGCCTGAGGAAATGCTGACAAGAGTGTAAAGTTCACTTGGGGATCATGTCTTCTTCTCATCCCATTACTTTCTGAAATAAGACAAATAATTTGTTCTCCTACATTGCTGCCTGCTATTTGGAAGTTAACGAATTTGTTGTGCATTAAATCGGTCGACAATCGGTTGGCGAAATAGAATTTCATTTTATTCATACAAAGATAAATGCAAACCATTCTCATAACCAGCTTATTTCCATTCGCAGACAGTTATCGTGTTCCGAAAACGCTGAAAATATAACAAACAAAATATGCAATTTAACACTATTCAATTTATCTAATACATTTACACAAGATCAAATTTTGCCGGGCTCGGTGGTGGCGGGGTTACGTTCATGTCTGCAAATCGAGTCCGCCTAGGGTGATAGGTTCGATTCCGGTCTGTGTGGGTTTTCCTCCACTTAGGGCTTGGATTTTTGTAATCGTCTCCATTGTTCTTACTGTTAATGGTGCGATGTAAAGCCCAAAAAGTGCTGTTTTCGGACTAAGGCTAAATAAATAAATAAAATAACGCAATTTTTAAGTTTGGTAATTTCTAGTTAAGTGCAAGATTATTTATTGCAGTCCTGTTAGTTGGTCACGTACAATGTATTATTGCTTAAAAAATTAAGTTTAATGATTATTTATAATCATGAATGTATTTATGAATGAAGAAAAATTATCGATGTCCTCGTCGTACTGAGTAAGATTTTTTTTCGTTTTGAAAATAATTCCTCCTAGTTTACGTACATAACGGCTAAAAAAAATTTTATCAGGTAATCTACCGGTTAAGGTAGGTTTTGGAGAAACTAAACTATAAATTTTAATATTGCCTGACAAAACACAATACGGCATCCTCCTCCACAACAAATCCCTCTTCATCTCTATGTACTTCCTTCTATCCTTCGTCCCGTTCAACATCCCTATCCTATTCCTACCCTTTCTTCGTTTGCCTAACTCTATTAACGAACTCTAGTATCGTCTCAACATCGTACTGTTCATCCATAGTTCATGCTTCCTATCAACCACGTCCAGTTTGTAGTCCATAGGAGGGGGGAAGTCAACAAATAAGGGAATGAAATTTACAAGCCTACGCTCCCTTTGAGTTTTAAAAAAATAAATGTGTTAGTTAATCAGGTTGATTTCAGTATGTAAAATAAATACAGAAAGTTATGTTTCGAGAATGTTTAACATAGAAAGCAACGGAGTAACTAAAGTAGCCAGATGCTGTGAATTGAATGGTACAAAGGCATTTAATATTGCTGAGAACAAAGGCCCAGCAATTAGTATCTCATGGATTCAAAACACACTGAGGTATTTTTCCAACTCTCACTTGTACGATTTATTCCTAATCATACAATAGATCATACCCTGTAAGTTTTCACCACTGTTCTATCAGGAAATACTCACCCTATCATTCATTATAATAATTTTATTATTATTAAGTATATAGTACTCGCAAGCTTGACCTGCCATAGGTATTTTTCTTACTACCGAGGAAACGATTTTTTCAATGGAAAAAGGTTAACTAACTTGTTTGATATTCCTTTTTATTTAACTATTTTGATATCTCCTGCAAAACTCATAGGGGAAATTACTTTTTTGTGTCACCGTTAAATTACCTTTTTTGATTATCACATTAATTTAGTGTAGTGGTATAATTTATGTAATCCTTGTGCTTCCAGTGGCTCCAAACTCAGGGTACCAAGTATAGTGTGGTTCTTTCATTTCCTTCACATTGTTTTTTATACAACGGACAGCTTTCGGCTGTGTCTAATTTCATCCCAAAATGATAAATTGAGAAATCTCACGAGGAGATCGAACCAGCAAAACGAAATGAAACCTCTCCTTTAATTTTTATTCCATAGTATCCCCACTGGTTATTTAATTAAATCAATTTTATGCAAATGCAAACTCACAAATATGTCTTACCTAGGTTTCATGGTCATTTTAGTTCCGAGGTTAGTATAACGTCCATGTTTTTACTATATCAAGCTAAGCTTGTGTCTATCTCTATAATCCATAAATGGCAGAGTATATAGTGTGCTAAATACAGAAATTCATTACTGCTTCTTCTATTTTAATTGGGGACCACATTAATGCTGTCGTGACCGTCAGGAAATTCCTCAGAGTAAGATGTTTTCTCATATTTAGATAATTGCTTAAAAAACATATGTATGACCATATTTATATTAATGATATTTTCAGAAAGGTATAATTTAGGACCCTAGAACTGTTTGTTCTCTTTTCCACAAAAAATATAATGATTTCATAAGTGTCTCGCTCCAATCGCACATCGCGGAATTAATTCAAACAAACATGAAACAATAGTAAATAAAGAAAGGTATTAAAGAAAAATCATTCGCGCAAGCTAAAAAACTAAATCAAATTATTTCTTTTCTAAAATAATAATTTTGAGCTAGTGATCCAAACCTAGTGAACCAGAAAATATTACGAATCATGCTATTCAGAATTTCCCATTTTTATGAAATCTATTCTTTGGTACTCCACTATTCTATCAGAGCAGAATCAAGCATGGATGCACGTCCTCGTCATCAACAAATAAAACACACTGACGTATGTCGTCACTTTTATTATCAATCAATAAGTGGTTACGAAAGTCATCGAAATACCTGCAGTGTATTCAGTTAATAAAAACATCTAGAGAAATAAAACAAAGGTAGCGTATCATTTTAATTGAAATAATTCCCACCAATAATCCACAGAAAGGCAGTATGTATCTCATTTCAGTGTTTTTCCATGGCAAACATTAATTTTCCTTTCTTTCACATCGATCTAGCTTTCATGACAGTGCTTGGAAAGGTAAGCTATTGTACGAAAGTATTACATTTTACCAAAAACTACTTCTCATTTTTTTCTATCTATTCATGTTTTTTCTCTTCTGATTCCCCTAGGTATATTTTTTTTATTATTCGAATCTACTGAAAATGATGTCGTCCATTCACTGGAATTGTAAAAACTACTATTGGAGACGATATCGGGAATAAATGGCATGTCAGAGATAATGGGGTGATTACTTCCGAATGGCACGATCGAAATTCAAAAACCTTCCCTTCCTCGGTAGTATAAAAAAGTAAACACGCTTATTAGGAGAAGATTTTTCAATTGAGAAATCTCTCAGATCGACTGACATCTGTCGGTGGGCGTGTAGGGATTGGGCCAACCCCCTTGAGTAAATTTCTCGTGTAATGCTTTGTGTCGTCAAACCCCGAAATGGTCACATCACCGCCCTTCAGTGGCGTGGAGAAAATGGAGAAGAATGGAAAAAGAGGGTAGGACGCGGAGGGGAAATAAATTTTGGCAAGGAAGAGAGAGTGGGAAGAACGGCAGGAGTAAGATTGCGGAAGGAAGAAGAGCGGTTGTTTCCTCGTTTCCTCGCGGGAAGACGGCATGGGGCGGTGTGAGGGGGATGATATGGGTGGGCGGTGAAAGAAGAGCCACTCATGGAGGCGTCTTACTTTCCCTTTTCATCTCCTCATTCCTCCTCCATCCCCCAAGGGCCACCCCCCAAAGGACGGGTCCTCGGCACCATTCCTCATCATCCCCCTACCCGAGGAGCATCTTGTGCGTGAGCGTGATTGAGATGACTCGCGTGATATTGAGCGGAACTGGGCGCTCCGCAATCATCGCTGGGTCGATCGATAGCGGTTCCCCTCGTCATCTCGTCTTGGTGCGAGGAGGGAAGTGCCTTCAGGAGATGTAGGGATGGAGAAGGGAGGAGGACCATTTCTTCCGGGCCATTTGTTTCTTTCTTTCCGATGCACCCCCTGCCCCATGCTTCTTTCCTCCTCCCCGTATCTCCCCTTTCCTCCTCCCAGTTCGTACCACCATCCTTCTCTCCCCACTTTAACCCTCCCACAAGAGTCCATTCCGCGCCCCGTTCCTCACGAGCCCCTCTTAAAAGTCGTCCGCATCACTCCCCTCCACAACCCCAATCTCTTCTTCTCCTTCAAGCGCGCTCTCTCTCTCCGCGGAGTTTTAAGATTGCCGGGTAACTCCGAGGATATCGGGATGTCCTCGGGGTTCCCACGTCTGAGAAGTACTCAAAAATATTTCTAGGTTTTCTGCTGTAAACACGCATTTCCTGGTGGTCCAAATTTAGGCATAACATGTGCATCATACGTGTGCTCAAAGATAAGGATAAATCGTCATACCACTTTTATGATTCGTAAAGAGATAAAAATATATAAATATGTTTGTAAGTCAACCGTAACCCACCGATCAGTGCATTCAAGCGGGTACCGTCTTGAGATCTTGAAGGACTTTAGCCAGATATATCGCAGGAGATGAACATACATTTATTGAAAACTTTCTATGAACTCGGTAATTCATTGCTTAGGGCGTATTCTTATACTAGGTGAGTTTTTTCAAATGCTCTAATTCCTTTCGAAGTAAGGAAACTAACCACAGAAGTTACGCCAAGCCCACTCCACGACCGTTTACCACGACGCGTCATCCTAAAGCTGCTGCCTATGATTCTATTGTTCCCTTTTAATCAACTAATTGACCTTGTGATTTAATTCCAATTTTTTTTTCAAAAATTCTTCCTCTCTGAACTTAATAAATTAAAACAAGCTTAAACCACCAGCGATAATGTGCCAATACTGTACCAATACTGTACCAATAATGTACCAACTGCCTCTCGCTAAATACGGTTACTCTCCATGATAACATAATTTCAATGCCTAAGTTTCAATATTACGTAATATGACATAGACGATGGGGCCGTATAAAAATCTCGTGTATGGGCATTTTATGTATATTCATTCCTTTTTTCTATCGTACAGTACTCTCTTAGTGTGATACCGCACTTTCTGAAACCACTCTCTCTCCCATTTTAGAGCATTTCTAAGGCGTTTCTTTTTCATTTGATTTTGATAATTAAAGAAGTAATTAGTATCTTTTATATGGCACCATTTCTCTGTTGCAGTTAGGCTTTTTTAACACAGGTTTTGGAGCCGTGCCGTATCTAATAAAATAGTATAGTAATTAGAACAATGGCTAAATTTTAAACTATGCCGCTTAAAAATGAGCTTTGTGATTATGATAGAATATAGAGGAAAATGATTAACCAATTAGTGGAAGTTATTCTTTATTTTATTGTTTACACCGTAAGTTTTAGAGGTAAACATTTTTATCGGAATAGGAACGATATTTTACCGTTAACGAGTGATTTGAGAATTCTAATGAGATTTGTATTACGCCTTATCCCTGAATAATCGATTGGCAATTGAACTGAAAACATAAAAACTAACACTTCTAAACAAGCCAGGAAGGACACCAGTCCACGAGAATCGTGCCAATTTTGTTTACGACAAATTAATGATTATTATTTGAACAGAGACATGCTGTTAAAGAATAAAGGGGCACATCTCTATAAAATACCGGAAATAAATATTAATGTTTTCATAATACGTTAAATGATACATTTAATCACGGAAATAAATAATTTTAAATAATTTAAACAGTTTAAAATTGGTAGTAGTGAAAATAAGTGAGAGAAGTCTAACGATATTTTACCTTTTTCTACAGGAGTGTTCCGTATAGAAGTGTAGATCTCGCAGAATTAATATATCCCCTCATGTAGATAGAACCAATGGCCTAGATAGGTTAGGGCCCACTCTTGGGCTTCGTAAAGAGAGCCATTGGGTTTTAATAGACCGTGCAACTATGAAAAAACGACTTCATACTCTATTATGATCCTAACCGGCGGCGTACAAGCCTTTGGCCATTCGGAGTCATGGGTCGACGACTTAAAATAGAAATCCCGGGAAAAAATTCCTCAGGGACCATATCTCTTCAGAGTGGTTATTCATGAATCAGGAAATAATTAACTGGAGATGTTAATTCATCAGGTATTGTTCGTCTCTTTAGTGCAACTATTAATAATAATTGAAGGAGACTTAAGCTACATTTGTAGAATTTTACTGCCGGTAATTTATTGGCAAAAATATCGCTGTTGCTATTGAGGACAGTTGAAGAGTTATAATATTTGGAGTATCTTCACTAATATTTCACATAAACATGTTTTTCAAACTTCACAAAAGGCTACAGAGTCACGTCAAATTTTCGTGTTATCCACTTTTAAGGCCAAACTAAGTTTCGTAATACCATCGAACACCAACGCCGAAGATGAATGGCGGCAGTAAAAGGAATAAAGAAAGATGGAAAAAAAAGGGAGATACAAGAAATGGGGATAGTGAAATAGGTCATCATTTAACCGAAAGTGCAAGAAAGAACGGAATAAGAAAGAGATATCGAGGTCTATAAGTGGAGGAGGAAGAAATAAAGTACGGATATGTGGACAGAAGAAAAGAGGATGGAGGAGGGAGGGATTTTCTGAAGTTAACAGGAAGGGAGCAAGATGAAAAAAATGGACTCTATATCCTCTTTCGGCGCCACGAGGAAAGGATCTGCTCCAAAAGCTTCCTTGAATCATTGCAATACTAGACCCTTCAACACCAGTCCCTTAAGGAAAAAAATGGAAAACTGTCCCCCGCTTAAATTTCTTTTTATTTTTAGTCTTGCCCATTCGATTATGGTGGAGTGAGGTATTTCGTTCGGGAATAAAGTTTTTAGACTTTTACATTTCCAAGTTTCCAACGGTCACGGAGCATTGAGTCGTCAAAAGGGAGCGGCTGAGGGTTTTTACTATTTACGTGCGCACTTGTATATGCAAAGTTACTCCTCGTACTCTGAGGAAGGTGGGTGAGACCATCGAAATATATGCGAGTGCCATATTTATAAATTTTTGTTACACCCACACACATATATATATACATATTTATAATTATTCTCTATAGATAGGAGTTAAAAAAATATATAGCAGGCAAGAAAATCCTTCACAAAACCTGTACCTTTAAAAAAGAGAGTTTTATATGCCATATTTTACAGCGAAAAAATATATAGCAAGTTTTCACATGCCTGAATCCCAAATGTTTCCACACTGCTTGAGAAAAGGCCAAGTGATGCAAAAAAATGCATTGGCAAACTGCCGCAAATGAATGCCCAAATTTATTCCGCTGCTTTAAAATTCGAGGCGGCGGAAGAATTTTGGATACTCGCCCTTATGAAGAAAAATAATTATCAAATTTTTATTGGTTTTTATTTCGTTTTAAGGAAAGCATAGTTCTGTGTGGTTGGTTTCCCACCATGAAAAGATAGTTCCGGAATTCACGTAATAATTAATAATGCTAATAATTAAAAATAATATAATCTTAAAGGTGACAGACAGTAACCACAGTTTTGTATTAAAGAATAATTGATTTAGCACTATAAAGCCAAATTATTAGGAAAAAGGTCTTCTTTAATGAGAGATATTTAAATCTCTCTAGGAATTTTTTCCTATAAATATTTTATGCGTAGTATTGTAGTATATAAAATATAATAGTTATATTAAAATAAAATAATTTTAATGCATTTTAATTTTGATGATTAAGATTTCATTTTAGCCGCAATTTCATTTTATTTTTAGATTTTTGTTGTTGTTACAATACCTCGAAAAATCCTACAACACGCGACATAAATATCGAGAAGAGATTCTAATTTTAAGATAAAATTTGTTAGCTTCTATTCAGAAAGAAATTTCAGTTCTTAGTATAACATATTTGAAGCATAAAATCATCAATAACTGAATCCATTAAGCGTATTCATGCCTGGAATGAGAAACGATTTCACAGCCATATTCTTAGGGGTTGTCAATTAGCGTAATCAAGCATTTTGGCCCAGACAGTCCTTCGATCCTTACCGGTCACACTAATACCCTTTAACCTTCACTCTTTTTACGGCATCAATGTACTTCAATTTGTTTCTACGTTCAATATATAGACTGTTTGACTTGGTTGCTACAATTCTTCAATATGATAATTAATGCCCTTACATCTCTGAGAAGCTGAAAAGAATAATTCCCCTATTTTAGGTTGTCATGCAGTCGCTTTTTGGATACACGTCTCTCAAAATGTAACCTCCACCTTTGTCAAATCTTATTCACCCGTATACTTCCCAATATTTTCCAGTTGTCCTTGTGGTGAATCGTTCATCTCACTATTTATAGCTATTGATTCATGTGTTGGCCAAGGTAACACTCGTCATAATTCTTTCTGAGGGAAATCACAAGGCATAATTCTGTACCAGGACTCAACAACTATCATAAGTACGCTCATATATGGAATTTCTAAAAATTAAAAGGTGAACTATGGCAAAAAAATTATTTTTTCATCATCAATATGATATTTATATGGTTTATACTGACAGTTCATCGTTTTGTCACTCATAGTATTGGACAGATAGTGATTTATATTTAGCATATAAGTATCATATACGCACATTTTTTATAACATACACGTTGTTTTATGTTAACTTTTAACATTCGTGGAGAATAAATCCTTCTTGAAAATTCTTGATTATTTTTCCAATCCGAATAGAGTTCATCGTCCACAGTTAATATCCTCAACCATCATTATTATCAGAAATACCATCAAAAATCGTCAAAATGGGAGAAAGATCTTTACATTGTTACAATTTTATGTATTTAGGACAAAAATTGTCCATTTCACATTGAAATTGTAATGTTATTTAATTTGCAAGTGAGGTATAATCACTTTGACTCTTTCAAGGTATACATACTGATGACATTTCAAGTGCTTCTGAGCGCATCACGCCACCAATCTTTAAAAAAAATTCGTTCTTCTGAGTTCATTGTCAGAAACATTAATTCATCTTACTAACAGAAAAGAAAAAGGTCTTAGCCATAATATACAGCTTGATATTTCAGTTCCTAGTACTGTTTGAGTTCCCGAGTCCTGCGGAATAGATTTTCGGAAAAGTACTCCTGTCCATTCAAACATTAAGATAAAGTGTGCCATCTAAATTGATTCCTCCACCGGATCAAAGGTATCATGGTTTTAAAAAATTTGCACTACTTGGGTTTATCTCTTGGTGACCAGAGGCATCTCCCGCATTTTAGAAACGGCACCCTTTTGACCAGTATGCGACCGTTCAACTCACTAAGCCGTCGGGCCTTTAATGAAGGCGCACAAAAATATAGCCTCTAGGTAAAATATTAAAGCGGAAACGGGGGAAGGACGAAAATGTGAGTGCTTGAATGAAACGCCTGGACTCCTGCGCCATCCCAGTGGTTCCCCCGGTTCTCCAGTGGAAACTTCTCTTGGCATCTCTTTTCCCTAATCCTCAGAGATCTGTGTATTTCAAGAGATGTCCATTTGCATCTACGGGCATCCATGTAATGTGCTCCTGAAAAACGTGCTTATTTAAATATTTTTATGAATATATATATATATATATATATATATATATATATATAAGTAAATATTTTTTAAATTCTTTGTGATGTTTCTGTCACTCATCTGCGTAAACCAGAATAAAAACTTCAATCAGAGCTGGAGAGGGAGTAATATACACGTATCTATTGCGTAGCGAAACGCAAAGCGATTCCACCAGCCTAATTCTCTGGCGAGGGGCTGGGTGACGAAGTTATTTAAAATAGGATTTAGCACGGGTGACGATCCACGTTTCCACACCACTGGACGTGCTGCGGAGGAAGGGGTGAGTGGGAGGGGAACACTCCGCGAAAAATGTTCATGTCGCGGAGGGGCGCAAGTGTGTGTATGTGTGGATGAAGGGACGCAGAGAAAGGAGTTACAAGCATCTCGTGGCGTTTTCAGAGGCACGAAATGGACATGTGTGTGTGTGAGAATGGGTTTGGAGAGAAAGAGGGGGAGAGACGTGGAAAAAAGGAGGTGAAACACGTCGTGTGCGGATAAAAAAGGGCTGTGGACGGACGGACATCTAGTCGTCGTCATCATCTCGCGGTTCCCAACTGGTCTGCGGGGGTTTAGCTTTGGGGGAGCGAGAGCCTCACGTCCTCTCCCCTCTCCCTCTGAGCCAGCTCTCGCGTGCTTACAAGCTTGACAACTCCCCTTTCTTCCACCACACCCCCTTTTCCGAGTTTAATTTTTTCTCCCTATTTTTTCACCCCCTCACGAACACCCTTCCACTCCGCAACGACGCCATCTGACATGAGACCCCTTACCACCCCTTCTGTTCCCTTTACGGAGTCTCGGCCGCCCTATTCCATCCCCCCTTGGGGGTCTCCCCCTCCCGTACTTCCAGCTCTAGCCCGCAGAAACTCACACCCTCCGGCGAGCTATAATACGCGCCGCGGCCGCAAATCATTGTTTCATTTGAGTCGTATCGGGAGTGGAGGAGGGTAGTCGTCGTCGCAATTGTCTCCCTTTGTTGCCGAGATCCTTTATTTGGCGACGAGATATGAGCGTAATTCATTTCGGAATGTGCTCTTGAAATTTTCACTCGTTCGTGAGCTTCGGAGCGAAAAACATTTTGGGGGAGCTGCGTTATAAAATGTCATGTGTCCCAAGGTCACCCAACCTTTCCATCGCTTTTTCTTCTTTGCACCTCACCCATTGTAGAAATACACTCTATATTTATTCCAAATGCCAATGCTCAATATATTGATCAAAATAAAGGTAAAGCAAATGATAAAACTTTAAATAAAAAATTTAATGGAAAGGAATTTGATTAAATCGATAGTTTCAGATGTTCAATCTTCAGAGTTATAGGATGTCAGATGTTAGTACCAAAAAGGGCCGTTTAAGAGCACTAAAAAAATACCAAACAAAATTAAAAATTTTAATTTAATGATTTTGGGTGACTCCTAGCACAATTTCTCAATGGAAAATATCTCCAATCACCATACATTACTGAAAGTCTATATAAACACATTCACACAGACACACACACACACACACCCACATATATATATATATATATATATATATATATTTATTTATATACATACATGTATACGTATAGGTTTAGAGACGCTTCATTTATATTTTTTTACCCAAACTGTCCTTATACATTCGTCTTCTAATAGCATAAACAATAATAACAGGTAAGCTCTCGGTTAAGTTAGGTATTGAATGAGCACAAAAACATAGTAATTCTCTAGTCTCTCAACAAAATACAACTCAGCATCCTAATCTACAACAATCCCCTCTTCATTTCTATATACTTCGTTCCTCCCTAAATTCCGTCCAACATCCCTACTTTATTCCAGCCCCTTTCTCGTTTGCCCAACATTCTCCCCTCTATTAAATTCTTCAACATCCCACTGCCGATCAATATGGTTTTTATCATTTTTTTCTGCTTCCTAATGATTTCTCCCAACAACTCCCTCTCCTTGCCCACCATACCACTTCCTCATTTGTTTTTCTTTCGGTCCATTTCACCTTATCCATACTCCTCTACACCCATATGTCAAAAGCCTCCAATCTACGTTCATCATCCTACTTCACTGACCATGTTTCCGCGCCGTACATAACAATGCTCTATGACAAAGGTATAACGATTCTGTCCTTAACCTCCTAACTCCACGACCCTGTCTTCAACTCCCTCCTTTTAAAAGCCTCTTCGCCTAGTACGATTATTCTCCTTATGTTTCCACTACTTTGACCGTTTTGGTCCAAAGAACTTTCGAGATATGTAAACTGTTCCATCTGCTCTTGTATTTACCCTCTCATTTTAACGTTTACCTTGGCCTTTCTCTTACTTGGCAATCGTATAATCTTTGTATTATTTACATTTATACATAAACTTTATCATAAAAAAGGAATGTGCTACTTATGCGTTCTTCTCTTTCGTCCTAATGAGGCAGCGTATAGAAATAAAATATTCTTATAATAAGAATAAAGTCTTTATCCCTTGAGCTAAGATTCATAAACACCATAAATGGTCTCTACATACATTAAGTATATTAGTGTCAATATACAGAGGCTTTTTGATATCTAGAGTAGTATTAGCAGATAAAAAATAATAATTAAGCGTTTCTTCCTAATTTGAATTTCATAGCTTTGCTCAAAGAAAAAGTAAACCTTTGTTACTCATCGTAGGTATCCAATACCTATGATAATCAACTACATCATCTAGGAGGTTCAACTATATGATTTTCTCCTATGAGGAAATATACTTTTCATTAGAATCTCATGCAAGCCTGAAAAAGGTTTTTTTTCGTTGGCAGTACTGGTTGTTTGGTTTCGTTGGTATTAACTAACGCTAGACTCGAAAATAATTTTTACCACATCTCAAAAATAATAATGTAAACGTTTTTATTGCGACTTAACTGGGGAATATGTTGACCCATACACTGATTTCTGTTGTTGATTTCTTCATACAACTATTTCAAATTTCATGTTTTGGACTTAATATTACGTAGTAGTAATGTACTGGGATATGTTTGTCATGGGTATATGACATTCACACAGTTGCACTTGTAAAGCCTAGATAACATGGACTTTGAGGTTAACGAACGTTTAATGTATTTAATGCAAGAAACGCTTGATTAAAAGTGAAAATATGTTTTCCTATCTCACGAGTACAGTTATGACAAGGCATGGCTTGTGTGCTGCGCTGGTTTTGGATACATTAACTTTTGAAATTATTGTACCACTCACATAAAAAACAAATTATCAGTAATATAACGACAGGCATTTGAAAAGAACGTACTAGTCATTGATGTATATTTATCTTCGTAAATAAAATTGCATGTAACTGGCCGAATATTCTTTTAATGCTTTATTTGGGAGTGACATTTTATTACCCAGTAGCAATCGTTAAATATTGTGTAATTTTGAAGATCGAATGTGTACTACAGAAAAGAATGGTGTATAAATGTTAAAATATTCAGCAAGATATATTGGCAGAAATATATATATGTGCTAGCTAAAATGTACAGACACCAAGCATCGTTCATGGCAGTGCATATGAGTTTCAAGAGTATTTATCTGCTGAAAGAATGTTGAAAGTTATTTTAATCCAGAATTGTTTTCATTTCATTATTAAAGGGCTGAATTTGAATTTTCCAGAGGAATTTGAAAATTTAAATAACCCGTCTTAGAGTATTATAAGTAATGGTAGTCTGTTTCACTTCAGTCTCTATCACAATTAATGTTTCCATATCCCGATCACTATTTATACGTTTTAAATGTACCTTTTCTAGTTACTACTGATCCCTTATCTTTTCCTTGGGGGTAGATTAGATAATTTTGCCCTTCTCAACTTTTCCACAAATTAACGTCATCTTTATAATTTATCTTTGCATTCTCTTGTTTGCATTTTCTTCATCTTTCGCTCCTTTTTGCCTTAATATTTGGAGTATATTCCAGCCTAAAAACTGAATCCATCCCCTGGAAAATGGTACAGTGCGTCAAACATTCTATGTTTCAAAGTAAGCTGGGTACACAGCACATGAATTAACTGTAAAATTAGAATAAGCAGCTTAAGGTTTCGCAAAATTTACCAAAAGTACCATATTTTAGAAAACATACCTGTATTTACATTCATGTGTGTAATGAATTTGGTATTTTTCATTGTTTTATATCCTTTGATATGTTCTTAATAGTAGTAGTAGAGAAATTTGAGACTTAAAACATTCGTCATAATAATTACTGGAAACTCATGGTCAAATTGAATTTTTGTCTCAATTCTAAGCTAAGGGTAGATGTAAATTCTTTAATTCGTTGTCGCTTATGAACAAATCTTATTCTTACAATATATACCAGCTTTATACTTCTCAAGTCCGTTTCGCGATGTATCTCTCTCCGTCCTAAATTCAATCTTTCGTTAGAAGCTAAAATTATGAACATAAAAAAACTTGAATTTTTACTGAAATGTTTATGACCAAGAAGTCAGTAAATTTTCGTTTTGCAGCGACAATGTAACGAAAGTATTTAAATTTTTTTTGGCTGGTAACTTGGGGTAAACTTTATACCACCATTTTTTGCGATCCTTTAATACCGTTTACTATTTTGTCTCGTCAAATGGATTTCTTAGAAGGAAAATTTAAACCCAACCCCTTCCATTTCCTGGTTGGTATATAAATGCATCTATAGACGATTTTCTGTCTTGAAAATTAACGTAGAATAAACCAAGTAAAATATTTTCCAAATCAATCATGCCCTCAAAACCTTTGAACGTGAAACGATATTTGAGTCAATAATACAAATTAGTCAATAAAATAAAGTCAATAATACGAAATAGTCAATAAAATACATATTAAAATTTTATTAAGCATAAAAAATCATCATTTCTCTTAAAGTGAGATAATTTGGGTTTTTGATGAAGAGGATAAGCGTTTGGCTACTGGAAGCTTGGGGGTATGAGAATGGTATGGAGAAGAATATAAATAATTAAATGGACAAAGTGGAAAACAAAGAATTAAATTCTAGGTGTGCTAGGGGAAGATGGGAGACGTCACTGAGGGAAAATCGAATAAGAGATGGATACAGTAGATATTAAGAAGTAATGTGATGTCTAGAGTATAGAAAGTAAGAAAAAATATAGCAAGGAAAAAAATAAATATTTTGATTTTGGAGAGAATTAAGGTAGGTAGGAATTGCCTAAAGCAAACTAAAGTTATTGAGATATATAGCATGGTATGTAAGAACAGTTAAGTAGAAACAGTTGTTAGTTAAGCGTAGGAATTCATGTTTTTATAATGCCGTGGTCCACATAACACCTTTACAAAAACTGGTAGCCCATATCTAATGAATCGCACACATATGCGACGATACCTCCCAAAAATATTTTAGATGTTGAATTTTTCAAGATGTGCATGACTCAGCAGTTAAGCCACAATTAATTCTTTGCCAAGATAAAAGGATATTACTAATTTGGCGCTACAATGAGTTTACGAAATTAAAGGTATTTTTTGTTCGGGCTTGTTATTCACACTCATAAACCGCTTAATATATTAGAACCAAAATTGACATATTTCGGGTCCTTCAACAAAAACTTTAATCCGTAATACGCACTAATAATAAGAAAGTAAGTCGCAGTAACACGATGCATAATTCGTATTTGTCATAAAAATAAGGAATTATTTAATGAATAATGTAAACTAAAGATTATGTTTTAAAATATAGTTTTCCGAATTTCCTAGTAGTACAAAAGGAATTAGAGAGATGATTAGGGAACATGATTTAATCGCTCTCAGTCCAGCCCTCTTTGGTTCTTTGAAATCTTTCACTATGATCAGTCAGCCGTTCCTCCAACAAATTCATGGTTACTTCGCTTGCTCTTTGTTGAAATGGATAAACAACAAAATAGCTTGGCCACCCCTCAAATCTTACCGTGTGAGCCCAAAAATGGCGAATACTGGGTCCAAGCAATACCTACTAACTCCAAATACGCCATGGTGAGAAACAATGGTGAAGCAAAACAAAGGGACATTGAGGAACAAAATAAGAAAAAAACACCCAAGGTTATAACAAGGATTTCTGTTTGTTTGGAGACACACAATGGGATATATTTTTCCGTGGATATTTGGTAGCTCGCGATATGCAAGGCCTCCGCTTTATAGATCGCACTGGGTCAGAAAAACGAGAAATATATGATAAAGCTAGAATTGCTGAGAACAACCGATGTAGAGATGAAAGGGGCATCGCATGCATATGAACCCAAAGTGCTAGATACGATTCTTTAACAGTCCCTCTTTCGAATACACAACACCGAAAAAGAAATGATGACCCTCGGTGCAATCTCTTTATCAGTCGTCTTTATTACTTCCTTCATTTTAAAATGGGGGAAATCGTTGTATCCATGAAGATAATCAAAATCGTATTTTCCAATTTTAAATAAGAGAAATGTTTCTGAATACTTATAGCTCGGCCATCTTAACAATAATTTCCCCTAAACTGTGTCATATTTTATTTTTTCTTATGGCTGGATTATGTTACTGCGACTCTAAAACTTTTTATTTAGTCAGCATAAAATTTTATTCCAACTAATTTCCACGAGAAAAAGAGTCGCTTGCTTATTACTATATGAACTAAGTACCGAAATGAACTCATCGGAAATGAATAATTCTAGTAGCATATTTTATGATCTATCCACATTCTCTTTCATGATACAAAAAATTAAATTTAATATTGTAGATAAAACCTTTCTCAGTACGTTATGAATTGCGAATTTCCGCTAATACGATTGTTCTCATGCTCGCTTTATTTTAAACCCAAGTTTCATAAATGTTGCAATAATGAATAAATACAGAATATATCTATATACCAATAAGCTCGTATACCAATAGGCTTCAATGTTTATGATACTTTTCAAATGTTACAGTGGGTGTCCATCAAAATTTGTTTTCAGTTGTCATAGCGTGGCTTTTGGTTCACTCTTGGTTTATTTATTCTAGGTCTAGTATTTTGATCTTACTCCTCCTTTTACTTTTCATCATTCATTAGGCTCCTTTTCTCCATTTTCTAAATGAGGTCTTAAACTGTTATTCCTTTCTTCAATAATTTTCTAACATAGTCGGTACAGTTCGCAACGAACTACGTCTTATTCAAAAATATCTTTTAAGAACATTGGAATGATGGGATAAAATACCATTATTTGCAGTCCTGGTTACTAAAGCGTCTTTATTGGAGCGAAAAGTGAATGAAAGGTATGAATTTTCTCTTCCTATTTTAAGAATCAGGATATCCTTACATATAAAAAAAGTGTGCATTATCAATCATTTTTTTCATTTTTAAGTTATTTGAATACAGGCACATACATATGACCACAAGAAATACCAGATGAATGCGTATTCACTGGCTTAGTACGAAAATAAAGGTTTGCATTACTGAGCGCCTATCAGATGTCTTCTTTTACCGAGTGCCTTTAAAATTTTGTATGCCATATCGACGGATAAGACACATAAGAGACTCCCGGAGCTCGGAAATGATTACTAATTCTACCTTGAAATGCATCAGGAAAATGATCATATTTCAGATACCAGTAATGATACTAGAACGCTAAATGGAACTGCCTCAAAGCTTTGCGCAATATGAAGCATTTGAAGGATCAGTGTTTTGCTTACGTTGCCGCAATCTTATTCCAATCAACAAAAGCCGCAGGAGCATCGTCATATTGCTGCGAATGCTTTCGAGAGAGGAACAAATAAGGGACATTACATCGATAAAATTTAGTTCGATAACCAAGAGGAGAGAAAACGAGTTTAGATTAGCGTTGCAACGCATATAATCAGCATAGGTTACGATATCTTATTCGGATTGTTATTTCGTCTGAGTCGTTTTCGTCGCTTCCTTCCTCATAAGCTTGGAAGATATGAAATTCAGAGAACCGTATTTGTTCTTATAGCCTATTATTCTCATAAAAATGTGATTCGGTTGACTTTCATCATAGAAGGAGGTAAAAAATCAGTTTTCGTAAAACTTCAAGGTAAATTTCTAACTTACCCTCGAAAAAATGTACTAAGTTTTTTTTAAACGAAATGAGTCCTTGTCATTATTTAAAACGGCACTCTTCTCATTTTTAGTAAGAGGAGTAGTATCCAGTATTAACACGAAAATATATTTTAAAATGCATGTAGACTACATACGAAAATATATTGAACAGTGGTGCACTATTTGAAACCTGTCATCACTTTTAATGCAATCTAAAACCGGTTCAGTTTTCAATCATTAAATATTATTTGCAATTTCAAGCTTCATGCTCCAATGGAGGCCGCGGAAATTCCAAACCCAATTATGTAATTAGCAGATAATCTAATCTCTTCAGCGTCAAATTTTTGGATTGATACCCGAAAATATATCTGACCTAATCAGATTGCAGAACACGCTATGCTATTGTAATTTTACAAGTAGAACAGCACAGGCAGTTGAGTCCCTGTCATATTCGCTTAAGTACAACCATCAATTCATTATCTCTGATAGTATAACACTGGAGTTATGGTGACTTGAGTAATACAACGTTTATAGGTGGAGTCCGAATAGGAAAAGATATAACTACGAAAAGTCTACACTTCGTGAAATGATGTTTCCAAATTGAATTTGGGTTTTAGTCAAAAATTATGGTTAATATGGTCATAATGTAACTGAAGCAAAAAGGCTCGAATAAACATTCAATTCTCCATATCCCCCCTTTGATGTAAATGTGAATCATAAATCATTCCATTTCATTCTGTAAAAATCCTTTTGGAATATCAGGACAGTCATATATTCCTGTTGAGGTCTATATTCCCATTTATTAATATTCCTATCCTCTTACTAATTTACGATTTTATGATATCCTCTCCTTATTTGAGTCCAAATTCATCTTCAACTGACTGTTTTTTGCCTCGTTCTCGAAATAAAATTTATCCGCATTTCATGCGCTGGTCATTTAAATTCCTCGCTTTGCAGTCTTCACATTTCAAGCAATGCTTTCATTTTGCGTGTTTATTAGTCAATACTTAAGCAGCCGATTGAGAGGAAGAGTAAAGCAAATATAGAATTGCCGTTGTTCTAAAGAGACTCAAACCAAATAATCCACATAAACGAGTTGCAAGGTGTCCGTTAAATAAAAAGAAAAGCACTACTCAGTTCAAATTATTATCTGGACCCCTACCACTTATCTACTTGTTTAAGATAATTGTTGATCCATTGGATTAAGACGTATTTCTGTCCAGTAAACCCCTCCTTGAATATGCATGGTTTCTATAAAAACAACCGGGAAATGTTTCGGAAAAATAAATTTATTTCGAAGATTGCTCCAATACTTCAAAAAATTCAAAATTCATGCATAAAGTGTCGACACAATTTTGCCAGTCGCTTTTCCAAGACGCGAAGTCTAACTGGTAGGCGATTTCCGGAAGATCTTTAAGAGAACGCGTGCCATCTTCTTTGGCGGCACCTAGGCCAGCATACTAATTGTTATATATTTTACTAAATTTCATGAACATTTTATCATTTGAAATTCGCATAAGTGTACGCATGTTAAATTCCGGCGATGGGAGGGATCATAACCACAATTTAAGTACCCGAAATCATAGATCCCATATTTGAGAAAAACAATCCATAATGAATATAAAAATAGGGCTGGAGAAAGAGAAACGAGGGAAACGATGGGCATAAATAAATGAACAAATGATAATTATAAAATATAAATTGTTTCCCGTTGAATATAATAGGAAATTTTTGTGATTGGATACTTCTTTTTCTCCCCCTAGCCACAGATTAGGGAAAAAGAAACCCATCTATATGCGAATCCCAAACTTGAGTAAATTGTGAGAATTGGTATCAGAACGGGATGCGACTTAAAAATCCTTCACCAAAACTAAGCTCAACGGCGAAAAATGAAGAAAGGAAACACGTGTGATTAGAAAGTAATCATAATTAAGCTGGAAATGGAAAAAGGCATGGTTGTCCTGAATCAAATATAAAGATGGGTATGGGGGACGTATACGTGTGCACAAGGAAAACATGGAAGAAGGTCGGACGGTGGGTTTTCCTGTAGGTCGAGGAGTGTGGGCATAAGGGACCGTCATGGAAGGGAAGGTCAGAAAAAGGTTTCGGAAAAGGGAATTGTGGAGGAAAAGGGGTTAAAATAGTGCTCAAAGAGTGAGGAAAGGGATATCGGCATAAGGTGAAATTTTCAAAGAAGGGGAGAATGAGGTGGTGGAAAGTTTGTACTTAATAGACTCCATTAAATCTCCAGAGACGGTCATTAATATCTTAACGTTCCCTATGGATGGCCAAAAATAAACCCGCTTTTATCCACAAGTTGATTATTCACGCTCAATTTATAAATGAGAACGCATAAGTAATGGGCCAAAGAGCTTCTTTGACGGTTCAAGTGTGGATTGTATTAACCTTTATTGGAGCCCATAATTAAAAAAAAGTGATGACACTAAAAGCGTGTATGCAAAGTCTTCAGGATGCGAATCGTGCCCTGAGAGTAAATATACAGTACCTAAGGACTTTTACCTCCCTCGTTTTATCTTTTCCCCAGACCTTTCAACCTCCAAACTATCAGCAGCGTTCTGAAGTCCGTCAAAGTGTTCCTTTAATAAAATCTTCCTTTTAATTTATATATGCAACCTTCATCATCAAAACAGCTTACATAGAGTTGCACGGAATGTTTTCTACAAAGAACATACTTAATTTGGCATACACGACTCTACCGTAAGGCGTGTACTTTAATTTTTGTTCGTTTTGTATTAGGATTAAACTATTTGGCTTTCAGTGTATAATTTCTACTGTAATTCAACTATGATAGCTGTCATCTAATATGAAATATCAAGTTAACTAACAGCTTGTGATGTCCAATTTATAAGTTGCATTTCTTCCAACATCCCGACAAATTTCTCGGTGAAAAGAAGGTTTGCTTAATGTGATGGTTTTTAGCCTTCCACTATGTGGAAGTTCATGCACATAAAATAAAGAACGCATTGTTTTAATTGTCCAATGAATTTCATTACGGTATTAGTTTCAACACTTCTGGATTCTGATAACGCTACCATCATAAATGTCAGTAGGCGTACATAGTGTTCCTTATTTCATGATCAAGTTTGATAGTACAGACAATCAAAAATGTATAATAATTTTCAGGAATACGACTAGATAAAATTTTTTTTTGCAAGTGGTAGGTTCCCCTAAGACATTATTTAAATCATTTATTCCTTTAAAGGGATTCGAAAGATAATACTGTGTGTGTGTGTACCTTAAAACCTGGAATATGTTTTCCTGTGGACGATCCCATTACTTCCGGAGGGAGGTATTAAGTAGAAATAAAAACACTCCTTTCAACTGAGATTAATAGCTTAAAGGGAATTATGCAGAATGGTGCTCAAAAAATTTTAATGCGTTGAATAATAAAGTTAGGATAAACAAAAATAAGTTTGAAGGTTATAATATAATATTTTGGAATGGTGTTAAGCATGGGAGGAAATAGAGGCTTTGAGAGGCGAGATAATGATGGTGCCTTGGTTGAAGTATGTTTTGGTCAGCGTTATAATTTCTCACTCTCTTAACTTACTTTACGATTATTATTTTGTCTCTGAACCCTACAAGTTTAATTAACATGAGACTATGAACCTCCACCTATTCCAGTACCTTCCAACTTGTATTGGTAAAATGGTGAAATTTTATGGACTCCGCCCAATTCAAAATGCAGTGTCCACCGCACTCCATGCACAGCACACGAGTGTGTGTGACCAGGCAGTTCTAGGTCAACAACTTCGCGTCAGCGGTGAATCAAGCCAAGCTAGGCGGGGAGAAACGTTGATGATTGAAGAGAGCGGGAGAGAGCTCGAGTGTGGAGAAGTACCGCGAGAAAATCGAGTGGAAAGCATTGGAATAGGGAAAGGATTCGATGATGTAAAGGGTACTTCAGACGCGTCAGGGGTCGCGTGAGCATATTTTATCCCCAGACTTTAATTGGCCTAATTCTGTGTGTTTTCTTAGAGGAAAAAAATTGAACTTTGTTTGCGTATTAGCGTTGTTCTAGCACCATTTTATTCAAAGAGGGAGTTTTCTGTGAAATTATTAGAAAGGTTGAAAGATTATTCTAACTTAAAATTTAATAATCAACTACATTTATTATGAATTGCTTTTGAATAGATCAAAGAAAAAATTTTCGAAGGGACAACAAAATTTTAGATTCATCATTTATGAAGTGAGCATATTGATATTTCATATAGATTGGTAAGCATTTCAGTTATCTATACGTTCCTTCTTCTACAATCACACTGAAGACCTAAACCCTCATTTTTTATGTGTATTACCTAAGTCGGGGATGTCTCTTAAGTTTTCCAAATTAATCGGTTAGATTCAGTCTTAAAAAACAATTATAGTAACCTTCTAGAGTTACCATGAAAATTATTGCATTTTAAAAAAATGAGGAAAATTGAGAAAAAATATATTTTTCGTATAAAATATAAATATTTTTAATATTAAAATAAATATATTTATAATTATATAACGGTATAATACATATTTCTCTGAAGTACGTATTAAAAAAACTGGCAACTCGAACTCGTATTTTAAAGTGTCTATGTAATTTTCGAAAATTCTCCGTATCTTGGTGCACTCACCATGAAAAGCCTAATGGGCAATTCCTTTTTTGTGTTAACTTGTATGTTTTCTCTGATTAATGTAAATACGTGAAAAATTATTTATTTTACGCACATATATAAGTTTTTTCATCTTATTATGTCAACGTTTGGAAAATGTTCGCAGCATCCATCTCAATTACATTAGAAGTATGCATTTCATTTACATTGGAAGCGCGAGAAGGACTGGTTATTCTTAGTGAAATCAGGAGAGACTGCAGGGAAAGAAAAAGACATAGAGGGTTAGGAAAAGTGTTTGTGTCTGAATGAAAATGGTCTGGTAGCGGGCTTTAGGAAAGCAAGAAGGCGATGATTGTGGTAAGCGTTGTGATATGGAAATTTCGCGCCGGCTAAAGTGTAAAACATTTCAATGAACAGTATGTTCCCAACATCCTCGCTCTTAACTCCTCTCAACCTTTTTTTGCCATAATAATTCACTCTTTTAACAAGCTTTCCGTCATGCAAAGTAGCAATTTCCCCAATCCTCGTCAATCACGTCCTCAATCTCGAACACATGGGGGCCTTGAACAAGAGAGAGGTCAAGTGTCAGGGTCTCAAACATCGCCGCAAGATTCTCATTGTTTCCCAGTCAACCTTCTCCCTCCTGCCTTTTATTTTTTGAGGGTCGTAGTTCGACACTCCCACACACATACACCCTTCCAGCGTTCGCCCTCTTCTAGGGCGGAGCGCAACTTCCATTCCTCAACGCCTACCCCAACCGCCTTCCTCCCTCGGTTAGGTGCTCCGTTTCGCTAGAGTCACCGACCCGGCATTTCTCATCCAAGCACACAACCCCTTTACTCTCGACGTCTGCCTCTCTTCCTTTCCCGCAATTCTCCCCTTTTTCTACCCCTCAATATTCTTTCCACGCTTCACATAAATTGGAAAGTTGCCCGAACATGTCTTATTAAGATTAAGAGCCGATCGCATTTGTGCATGTAAAACCGCGGGAAAATCCCATGTTCGTCTGTGCTCTGAAAACACACTTTATAGAATATTATTATATTTAAGAACTGTAGTGGTAATTATTATAAGTGAACTAATTATTGAAACTTTTGAATAATTATGAGATTTAAAGCTACTTTTACGGGCTAAAATATAATATAGTAGTCTACTTTTGTAGTCGAGCGGAATAATTTTTATCACCAATAGTTGTACTGAAGAGGATTACATATGATTTGCAACTAAAACTTCAACGTGTAACTTAGTTTTTGACGTGAGGTAAGGTAATAGGAAAAGGGAAGTTTTAGAGGAACACCAATCTTTTGTGTACACTAGGCATATCTGAGCACGGCGAAGAACGCTTAATACGTGCGGTGCAGTGGAGAGCGAACAGACCGAGCGGAGGCAAATTGTGGTTGGCGGTGAGAGGAAGGTGAGCTGTGGGTTGCACGGCATGTTTTGGGGGTGGGAGAAGAGGATTATGGTGACTGAGAAATAGTACCTCGGGGACTGCTTACGGCCGCAATTAGCCGCAATCGCTGCCACTGCACACGCACTCACTTTCTAGTCCGTTTTGTTTATCCGCTCACTTTCTCTGTTGCTCGTGACCGCTGCTGAGAATGCAAAATTGAAATATAAAACGAGTCTGAATAAATTTTTCGTCATTTTATCACTATATGGTGAGTGGAATGGAAATTTATCGGGATGGTTAATTTTAAAAAGTCATTTTATCTCCTGTCGGATTTACGATACTCAATCGTCAACTGCAGAAATAACTTTAAATTCCTTAAGAGTGTGTTAATTCAATTATTGTTCACTGATTATAAAATGTTTAGCACGGGTTGTTTCAACGATTCTTGATAGTTAGCTTTCTGTACGTAATGCTTTCGGCAAATTTTTAAGCAATCATTTTAAAAAATTGGAATTTATCGCTGCAGTATATACGTACGGTATAACCAGACACATGCATAAGAGCTTCCTCATATGCATAATCAATTGAGATAAGTAAGATATCTAAATTACCATAATATCTGTTAGCTTTCTTTTTCGAACCAAAAGTTGGTCGGGAAGAATTCGAATACAGCGATAAATGAAATATTGACTAACAGTCTTGGTAAGTGTAGCACTAATTTGTGATAAAATATTGAAACGTGAGTGATGTTCTTACAAATTTCCTTTAACAGATTAAATGGATCGGAATATGGAAACTGAACAAACAGGAACTTTTACGGGTTCTTTTCCAACTGAAGTAATGTATAAATTTCTAGCGCGAAATTAGTACACCGTCTATTTTTGCCTGATTCACATGGATTGTAGGAAATATTGTTTTACATATATGTGCATATACGTGTATATCTGTCACCATGCACGACACATCGATAGATGCGTTTTGTTATTTAATTTGCCAAGACTGAATATTAATTCACTCCTTTTAAAGCAAGATGATGGTGAAAATCTATCAAGTTTAAAAAAAGTTCCATCAGTATTACTTCCATCTGCCGGAATGCGTTTCCTTAAAAAAATCAGAGCACTTGCCAGATATTATCTTGATGTGTAGTGAAGTGGACAATAATAGGAAACGTCACCGAGATTGCTCAAACACGTTTCATTTATTGTGTTTTTCTAAGCGAAGGAATTTTATAGGAGATCGATTGGTTTTTCTCACTATCCTGCGTTCAGCGAAGTAAAGAATCTGTCTTTTACATCTTCGAATTACTTCGAGGTTTTTGATTTAAGATGATTAAGCAAAAGTCTGTACAACTCATCATGATAAAGGGGCAGTTCACGACGAATAGCACACAATTTAAAAGAAATTGAATGTCATTCACAGGTCTCCTCCCGGGATTTTTTTCTTACCTACACGTGCCTGTACACGCCGAACATTCTGGTGGAAATCTCCTAGGACTTTCTCTACTTGGTCCTTCTCTTGCCCCTTGTCCCAAGCCGCTGGCCTCTCTTGACCTTTGCCCTCGATCCCAGTTTCGTCCTGTGACATGGCGTAACAAACCACTTCGTCACTGGAGGTTTATCGTATCACACTCAGCCAGAAGCATAGCCAGTTACTACCCTAATAATATCATATTCTACAAAGGATATTGTCAAATGAGATTTCAATAATCTCCTTTAAGTCATAAAACTGAAAAAATGAATCTAAAAGATTTTTACCTTCAAAGCATAATTAATATTTCTTGTGAAATATAGTTGTTTTGGAGTTCAAATTTTCACGAATTAATTTAAATTAAATTAAACTTTTTAAAACTTCAATAGCCCATCGAATTATTGAAAAATATATTTTTTTTAATAAATGAAGTTCTTTTAAAATAATGTCTCGATTGTCACGTTGAGACAATATTTCATTTCAATTACATTTGGTATTTTATATTCATATATTAAATTGTGACAGTGGATGTGACAAAAACGTTTTACCCTTTGATAGGAGTATAATGGAAATTAACTTCATCTTAATGAATAAGGTGAACAACTTTTTAAATCGAGACTAAAGTAATTTAAATTTGGTACCTAAGATTTCAAGATCAAGTCTCCATTTTTATATTTTTTATTTTTTAAACTATTATTAGTTGAGATAATGAATTTTTTTAATAACCATTTGCTATATGATCTAAGGGATTACATTGATACATAAAATACGATAGCTTTTAATGATTAAGATATATGAAATAAAAGTTATTTATTATATGAGGAAAAATATGATCTTATTTTATAAACGAAAATGAATTTTAAAAAATTGGGGTATGAATAACTAATGCCGTCGTAAATGGTTCAGTGGATTTGTAGTGCAATCGAGAACGATATGACAAAGTATCTATTTGCCAATATTAAAATTGGCATCATCTGACTCTAGTCATACTCTCTGACTGTATTCAGTTATCTCCCTGAAACACGTACAATTTAATATGACCATCGGTGGCTCCAGATAGTAGCTGTGACACAAAAGGTTCTTTTTAAACCAATAATTTTTTATTTTGATTGGCAAATGCAATAAAAAAGCGTCTCCTCTAGGTGAATATATATTCCTAAGCTGGTAACCCTAAGGTTAACTGTCAAACTCATTGATACCACTCAGATTCTTATCTTCCATATAACCACCCATTCCCGATCCATCACCTTATCAAACTCGTTTTTTCTCAACACTCATTTATTTCCTATGATATATTTTACCTTATTAAAATACACATGTCAAATCGTTATTATAAGATTATTGCCACTGTCTTTCTGACGATAAATGCGAGTTACCAAAGATTAGCACCATCAACCGGTAAAAGGGAGACAATTGCCTATCTCTCATCTGCTAGCTTGTTGAACGCTAGCTTGTATCTAGCTATTGCTGGCATTCCTATAGGTTCCGAGCATTCTTATAGTTCTCCTCTTTAGTAAAGGCACGTAATTCACTACTATATTTTTCAAACTTGAGTGCATCCTCCTTGTTTATCAAAAGAATGAAAGCTGATGGCAAAACTTAAGCGAAATTTACCCGCTAATTATCCCATTACCCTCCCTATTAATTTTACTTGCCATTTTTGCGAGCACATATTTTTGGCAGGTTAAGCTGATCTTAGTGTTTTTCTAACTAATGTCAGTATCAAAAGGCTAGGACTTAGACCTCTAAGCATCCACATATCAACACGTATTCGCCGTGCTTCATATCCTAACTGTGACATGTAAAACGACAAAAGGGAAAGAAGTTGAATTATTTATATTTTCATTACTATTGATAACAGTTTCTAATTCCGCCAATTCTTGAAATATGACCTTGGTTTAGTTGAAAAAAAACTGAATAAATCTACTCGGAATATCATAAACTATTTGTAGTATAGATATAGACGAGCATTTCCATTTACTGTACATCACAATCAGTTGCTATCCTAATTGTGTGATGAATGGAAAGGAGAAATAATTAAGAGCGAAATATAGCCTCGTAGCCGGAATTCACATTTCACATGAATGACGTTAATGGGGAAGAGATGACCTCAGGATGTTACTTTCCATATTATGGATTATTTTTTTCAAACTTTCCTCCCTTACGCCTGACTTAGTCAATGAATGGAAAGGAGAAATAATTAAGACCGAAATATAAAACTGCTGGTTCGCTGTCGAGATATTTTTGCTAATTTTAGAATTTTCTGCCATTATTTCGTGATTTCCCCTTTTCCCTTTTATATCCGTCTATATGTCATAACACATCGGGTTCATTGGAATGAACTCTTTTCATGTTTGGTCATTTTGCTGACATCAAAAACTACGTTGTTACAAAGAAGATGAGTTGGGTTTGGTTCTCTGTATTAGAAATGTCAATCAGGTTGGGTAAATGACATAATTTTAAGAGATACTCAATGAAAATTAAATGTATAGGTGAATTATTGAATCTTTCGTGATAACGGATAAAAAATACTGCTTTATCATTCGTTAGATGTTTTTAAGACCTAAATTTATCAGTATGCATTAATTTTGCAAGCAAGTTCATCTACAGTTGAAAGATTTTGAATGTTTGTTCTCACGGTCCCATTATTAACTCCACTATTATCTCGGCTAATCGACTCAGTTGAATTGATAAATCTTCTGAACTCAATCTCATTTCAATGAAAACCGTCATCTCCTGTATTAATGAACATATTTTTGGAAATGGGTGCCATGGCTTTTAAAACTTGTCGGAGAAGTAAACGCAAAACAGAGACCGGAAAATTCATTCGGAGCGAATGCATGAAATCCCTGCTTGACAACCAATCCCGCCCATTACTCGCCGTCGGGGATACTGCTCTACGAATGCACGAAGGAGAACTGGGCTGGTTCCGAACATTTCGATGGTAATCCGTAAAACGCGCTGGCCAAATCAGATTCACTCATTGCGTCCCGTCAGGGCTTGGAGCCTCCTGCCACCAAAAGGAGCAAGCCGCCCCAGCACCCGCCGACAGACGTTTATGCGGCCCATAAAAAAATATAAAAAGCCAAGGGAAACCTATGTTTGGCATTTAAAACCACTCCCTTTTTTAATCCTAAATAATGCGACTCTGCAAGAGAGGAAGGAGGTCTCGGGTATGGTTTTGACGACGCCGGCGGAAAATTAAAACCCGAAGTGTCCATATGCCAACCGTGTTACGGTCGCCATCGAGTCCAGCCGTAAAGCGCTCAGCCAAAGTGTCCTCGGGCTGTAAAGCTATCAGAGGGGGGAGAGTGGAAGCCGTGGATTTCGCAGTAAAATTCTAGCGGGAGAAGTGAGATGCCCTCAGTCCACCCGCCATCAGGTTAAGTCCGTCCCACATCCCCGTTTTCTATTATCTTGGAAGGATCGAGGGGCATTAAGTGGCGTTGGACCCGTTGCGGTAGTGAAGAGTGCCTCTCCTCGCCTAAGAGTCCCAGATGGGCACGGACAGCACATTGTTAACCCCATTTCCCTCGTCGAAATATTATTCACCAGCCCGTCGCCCAAAAATCGCAAACGAATATAATCTAAGCAACCATTACATTCGGCTAATTTAAATGTCAACGGTTGTTTACATTTCATTCTCAATTCCAGCACTAGCGAACAATCACAAGAACACAAAAAAGAAGCATAAGTGGTAGCGCCACCAAAAACTCGGTATACTAGTAAATGTGAGTGAGAGTAAATTTAGTGTGTTGTGTCATTGTTTTTGTTCGCTCGCGCTATCATGATATACATTATTATTCAAATCCATGAAACATATGTATATATATATATACATACATACATACATATATATATATATATATTCAAACATAGAAATAGGTAAAAGGAAAGGGGATAGGAAAACAAATAAAAGGCGAACACAGGACATGTGGGGACGGCGGTTTCTTGAGCAGATCACGAATGTAAAAATATTCCTTAAAGGTATTTGAACACCGGACCTTCCACTTCGGGCGAATGTGCTACCAATTACACCACCAAGGAAACCTAATTTACACTGAGATCTGCGTTGTTTTAAAACGCTCAAGTGCTCCGAATCATTTGCCAAAGGAAGGTTTTAGGGAGCTGTGCCACCCACCACACGCACGCACACACACACGCACGCGTGTGTGTGTGCGTGCGTGCTAATACGTGAGGATGGACCATTTTTTGGTGTGAAAGATTTGATACCCATGATTATTGCGGATGGAACCAGATGTTTTATTGATATTTCCAAATGGTTTATTAATATATCAAAGCCATGTATGTTAATAAACTCTATTCGTGAAAATTGTCAGAACTGCATTTCAGAAAAAATTATAAGAAATTCTCGAATTATATACAAGTAGAATATCTTCTTATTTCTAGGTTGCCATTCATTTACGACATGTGGCCACAGCATTAGATAAAATCAGAAGTTCTAGGCTTGGTATTAACAAAGAATTGACGCTTTATTATGAAATAATTATTATATCATTTATTGAATCGTATCACGGAAACATTTTCTGTGCGTTTCGTCCTGCCTTTTATGACCCCTTCAAAAATTGCATTTTTTGCCTTAATTTAGCTGTATTAAACTCTTTTTATTTTTTCATTGAATTCCTCAAGTAATATGGTTTCTTTCATTTACGGTTCATGACCAGTTTCGATGCTCCCAGCAGCGAAATGCACCCCACCTCAAGGATTTCAACCTTTAATGGTATGCCAACATAATGGAGGGAGTCAACAATTTAGGCGTTAACAGAGCCATTGGAGAAAACACTGTGATGGGAGGCTTTCATAGGAAATGGTAGAGTGAATGATGCCAAAGAAGAGTATTTGGAGATAAAGGCATTATTTTGCCAACTTTGAGGAGTCAGGTGTATATTCCAACATAATAACAGTGGCAGAGCATGTAACTCACCTGGTAATTGGTATTTCGGGAGGTGAATTGATGAGTAGAGCAGAATGAGAGAAAATTACGGAGATGTGAAAGGAGATATGGAGTGGTGAAGAAGGAACATGTTTTACCTTTGGGCCGATTGCAATACCCTAGTGTGGATTTGTGGGTAGCGGAATATTTAGATAAGGGTTTAGATTTTTATACGAACTGCAGTGTGGATTTTTAAAATGCTGAAAAATATATTGACTCCAAAGAAAGATAGAAAAACCATCAAGGTTTTATTTAGTGTCTTATGTCATCGTCACGGCAGAAGATGTTTCACTAATTTCACTCTCGCGAAAAGTTTTGAGAAAACCCACACGTACTCACAAACTTACAACCACACACATTTAGGAATAATTTCTTATTCTTCTTCTTTTCCTCTCTTATCACTACTCTTAAAACATGGGGATTTTGGTGTGTAAGCCGCGGAATTAGGATTTAGAAATTTCCAGATATATTTACCGACGGCAAAGTCATCGCTTCCGTAGACAGGAGATATTGATTGTATCACGACGGACGAAAACATTGTAGCGAAGAAGATTCACTGATTTTAGATTTTAATATTTTTTATTTATTATTTCTTTGAGTATATTGACCATCTATCATATTATTTAACCTATTTTATTTTGGATTATATCAGTATTTTTGTAGTATATCTTTGGAAATATCTCATATCCGACTTAGGACAGGAAATTGAAAAAAAAAACAATTTCACTTCAGAAATGTGTTGTAAATTAAATGCATGCATGTTTTTATGCACGATTTAGTTATATCATAGTTGTAATAAATATAGTACTTGCTTACCGGAGTAAAAAAATATCCCTTAGTCAAAATTTCTATGAACTTATGAGAGATGCTTCGGATATTTTTGCTTCTATCAGGAGATTACGTTATGAGCACTCACTGCAATTCTATTTGCTCACCCATGCATACATTCTGAAGATTATTTCGACTCAAGTTCACTTTAAATACGAATGAGTCATCCAACTCCGCAAAAACGTCATAATATTACAACTAGACAATGACGACGAGAAAACACTCCAATGGGTGACGTAATTCGTGGAAACGTAAATCAATCCCATAACTGCGGAATGGCGTTTCACTGAGGGGTTGACCCCTCGCTCTCTGGTCTACTCGCGGTGAATTTAGGTATTATACTCGACTTAATGGGGTGCGGTATTTTTCCTCCTACATCCCCACGAAAACAAAGGAAACCACATTAGAGCGGAGGATATATTACTGCGGAGGGAGAGAATAAGCATTTAGTTTCCGCAGGAAGCCAGTGAGCGTATCTAAGATGGGAGTGAGAGAGAGAAGGGAGGAACGTGTGGATGGTCGGACGACTCGATCGCAAGGAAATATACGAACAATATCACAAAAAACACTTAAGATGCCACGATGCCGGACAAAGGAGAAATCTGTTCTGCTGCCCTTAAAAGATGTCTAAGCCATCGTTTGTTTGTCTTCTGTCACCCGGGAGAAAATTACCCTTAATTTGTGTGACCCCGTTTCCTCTCACAGTGTTCCACGGTCCCTTCCAGCCCACACGACGTTCTCGTTCTCTCACTCTCCCCTTTATTCACCTCCCGTCTTGACAGCTCCTAGCATTTCACACCGTCACCCCAAACTACAACCCTGGACGAGACTATCATTTCCTTCATCCCACTTTCTCAATCTCACGGGACTTTTATCGATTCAAATGGTCATTAATTGAATATGGAAACGGTTTATTGCATACAGTGCGAAAGCAACAAGTTAAAGAGGCATAAGTTTATCATGATGTGAGTAAAAATGTACCATTATCACGCTGCTTCAAACTGTATGTCGCACTGAATATAATAACTGTCAGTTTTTATTATTTCTGCAATGAAAATTTTGATAGATTCATGTATCAAAAGAGTCAAAGCTTACATACTTAAATTGATGGAAATTTATAACAGCCAGAAATTAAGGATGTACTGAAAATCCCTTGGATAAATATAAATCACAAAAATCCTAAAATTTTCTGTACTCAGCCCAAATTCTAAGCCTTTTGTTGTTAAGACATGGGACATTCTGAAAGGGTTTTCTTGGGAACAGTTTTCTGCTTAAGTTAACCAATAGCAGACCTTTATGCATGGTAAGGTCCGTTGCCCTATTCTTGATACATTATTCAAACTGCATACGCTAGCCACTTGTAATTAGAGACAATGATAAGAGTCACAGCTTTTCGTCTATTTGGAACTTTATTGTACCTGAAAAACTGTACCAAATCGATCACAAAAGATACATTTGTAGTCGTGTTAGTTAAAAATTGTGACTTATTTTAACTGAATTAAAATATCCTATAAGATAACTATGGGTTCAACTTTAGTTAAGTCCATAAAATGGACAATGCCTATGTTAGACAGGAATCCGATTCACATGTAAGAACCATAAACACAGTAATCAACTAGAAGGTCGGTTGGGTAGCTGATGTTAGAGTTCACCCAGTTCTGTGACCTATATGGCGTATAAAATATACACATCAGGGTAGATTGGGCCAGTTTCTTTCCTTGTGCCGGTTATGGTTTCCAAGGCAGACCTGGAACCCGAAAAATCACAAATATTGTGTGTAGCTACAGGTTCCCAGAGAGGCTTTCCCGGGAATCGAACCCAGGCCCTCCGGTCATTAGTCCAACGTAAGGCCGTAGCTAATAAAAACATCCATTAGCTGCAGGAAATAAGAACCAATAGTATTGTTTGTTGGATATTAATGATTGAAAATGAACGAAGAGATGTTTTTGGAAAATATTTTCAGTTGATTCCTAGGAAAGCTAAAATGTATAATTTAGCCATATTTCAATAACCTTAGAGCAAAAGTTGTATGTCTAGTGAATAATGCTGGATACTTGTGGACATCGAACGAAAATCGCCTAAAACCTACCTCAATATCTTCATAAAGAATCTCTCAACACCAATGTCCTCATCAACTCCGTTTCCTCCCCACCGCTCAGTTTTCCTCTCTCAATTTCCATTCAATGCCCTCCTTAGAGTTCCTCCTCAGCTCCCCTTCCCCTTCAGTTGAGTCTTCCTTCTTCCCCTCACATTGACCCTTTGACCTCTGGTGCTTACCCCCCACTCCAAAGCGGAGAAGCCCGTTGAAAAAAGAAGATGCCCCCACTCCTCCCTTCTTCCTTGCACTCCTGTCGAGTGGTGTTGACTGCTAGCCTCGTAAGAAATCTTCCCTTAACACGCCCTTCTCACACTCCCAGGCACCTCTGGCGGCCATGCCTGAATTTACGCCCGACTTGATGCCCTGGTGATAAATTTCGCGAAATAACCGACGTCAAGTTATGCCCTCGAGGAATGATCTTTCCATGTTATTATTCCTCTCGCCCATAAATACGTTTCTGCGCTCTGGGGGATTCCCTTTGAATAATCTGTAGGTTTAAGAGAAGTTGATCCTACCCATGCATTTCTGGTGAAAATTCATTACGTTCCGTGGCGCACAACTGCCAAGGATGTGTATGAGTGCCGGAGATTGAAGTTGTAATAATTTGGCCTTTTGTTTTCCATCGAGCGGACTGGCTTAAGAATTTGTCGAATCTTTCGGGAGCCCCGTCGTGTGAACTAGCTGGAAGGAAGGAAGAAATGGCTGATTAAATACCCCTGAAAAAATCTCACTGGAGCCAATTGAAATACTCCTCTCTTACCGTCATCTACACTTTAACTCCTAAGATGTGTTTGTCTTCCTCAAAACTGATGCTATGGTCATCAGCCGTTCAAGCAATAGAACTCATCTCCCGCGCGATAAATAATACCCCTATTCTCCGGTTTTCCATTTTTTTCACTTTTGCACACTCAAAATATCCGACATTGACGTAGGATACATATTTACAGCCACTTAAATGCATACCAAATAGGTATATATAAATTGACGACCCAAGCAATATCTATATGTGTAAGAAAATTTTATAAGGTAGCAATTTTTAATATGCTAGCTGTTCATAGAATCTGGTTCAAGGGAGGGTTTGGAGTATTTTGTTTTTTTTTAATGAGTAATGAAATTACACCTTTTTTTAAAACTTTAACTCGCTTAAAAGAGGAATCTTTTCCTCACTCGAAACTTATCCTCACTCATCCTGCATTTATGGGAACGATTATCCTGTAGGTTATGCAGATTTAACTTCATAAGTCAATATTAATTGCATATGTTGCAGGATACATTTCTAAATGCTTGATAATTCGGTTGACATTACTTTCATTCTAACCTATCAATAATTTCAAAATTGTTCCGATCATAATACCGATTTAAATTAAAAAGTTGAAAATTGGAGGAAAAGTGTTGTTAAATACATTCCAGCAGTGGTACTTATCCAGTAGAATCCTTATCCTTACACTGTGGCAAATATCGAATCGCATTTTCAACACAATATATGAACTACTTTTTATCTATAATCGACTTTATTGTGGCTGATTTATCACAAAATTCACAAATTTCTCTAATATGTTTTGATTATTATCCGCTCAATATCATTTAAAATATAATGAGAGAGCTATTAAGCTTTAATTTTTTTTCCATTTAATACGTCACTGCTGCGGTAGAGTGGCACAACGTTGTGATCATAAGCATGGGCGTATTAGATGTAATTATTCTGTGAAATAAGCGATAGATAAGACATCTTATTATGCTCTATTGAAAGAAGGAGGGAAATTTTGTTTAAGCAGGAACACTCTAGGGCAATGATAATGGTGCAGATAAGCCGGACGTTGGTATTGACTCAGTTTTAACGGAGTGGCTAACTCAGTTTGAAAGTTCCGTTCAATTAACTAAATGCTGCAATTAAAATGCCCCCAACTCGGTTATCAAACTGTAAAGAGGTATGCCGCAAAAAAGTCCATTATCGGCCGGATTGGAAACAGATCTTACAAATTATGAAGAAAAAGAAGAATAGAGATCTCCATTGGATCCTTTTATAACTGATAGGACGGAGAAGGCTATGACATTTGTATTCCTTTTGTGTTTTCTTCCAAATTTACATTTCTCTATTTAGGAATTTTTCAAACCATTGAAAATATTTCCACTGCATGGCTTTCTTCCTTCAGTTTTCCCTCGTTGTCTTTTTTATGGGTAAAAGGCCCAATGTTACTCCCACATATGCAAGAGAATTCCTTGGAAAAAATTCATTCCACCTTGAAAACGGGACAGGAATCCTAATCTCGAAAATTTCACTAGAGTACCTTAGTCAGGTAGGTCACATTGACTTCCGCATCCTCTGCGAATGATACTTTTTTAGAAACAGAAGCTCTCAAATTTCTTGCAGTCTTGTCAAATCATTGTACCCATTTTCCAAAATATAAAATCAGGTTCATCAGTTGCCACTATTTTCACGGATTTCAATTATTTTACTGCCTCTTTTAATAGTATTGCTATCAATTATTAGGAAAAAGTAAAAAATGGCCGTAAAATATAACTTATTTAAGATAATAGTTCATAAATATTTTATTTTTTGTAACGATTGAATTAAAGCATATACGATATAGTATATGCTCGTATAATGGTTTCCTTCTAAACTTAGAAATTGCATATAATATATCATATTGCAGCAGAAAAAATAATGTTGTACATTATTTAAATGTTGTCAAAAAATATAATATTTTTGCAAGCGTTCCTTGAAAGACAATATCATTGTTTGGTTTTTAGGTAATAATGATTATAACAATATGGTTAAATGTAAGCATAACTCATCGAAAAAGTAAATTAGTATCTCCCATTGCCCCTGAATGTATTTTTAAAGTTAATAAATAGAATAATAAAGTAAAAATAAAATAAAAATAAAGAATATAATAGCAAATTCATAGTCCAATTATCACACCACAAAACTCCCAGACATTCCCAGTGGTAAAAAAGTGATGTTATTTTTAAATACTAGGATTATACAAATATTATGCAATCGTCAGTAAATTACATTTTGTGGCTCAATCTCTTTCTATTGATATTTACAAAGGAGACCAATTAAAAATGTATAAAAAGAATCCTGGAAAGCTTTATATTTGTCCCCAATCCTATCATTTTGTCAGCCGTGTTTGACACATACAATTAGTATTTAACGGTTCTATTCATCCCTCTGATTTAACATTATTCATTGGCTTTTCAGCTCAGCAAATTTTTCCCAGATGCTTTTATTTTGTATGTCCGCCATGCAACCACAACACTCTCTTTCGTCAGCCAATTCTTTCTTCTTGAAACCTTTTTTCAACGATCAACGGATATTTGGTCTGAGCGAGTTCAAATAATGAGGCCCGTAAGAGTCCTTCTAACCCCATAAACCGAAAAAGATTCCACGTATTCTCGCCTCAATTGAACGCCCAAAATTATCCTTCAGTATTTGGTCTTCTTTTCCTCCTTTGCCAGCTCACTCATTCTTCCTTTTTCCACTCACTGTTTATCGTTTCACTCCGTCAGTCTTTCTTATAAGGATTAAGCGACTGGCCTGCTCTTCGGTTTTGATGTGAAACAATAGTCCTTGAGGTTGAATAAACCTGCGGCTCGGGAGTTCTCTCCAAGTTGTAGGAACAGAAAGTTTATTTCCTCTGTTACTGAAATTTCGAGTACTGAGTGCCAAGAAATGACGTTCCCAAAGAAGGAAATGAAAATAAAGCTCATTGCGCCATCCAACAAACAGGATGTTATTTCGTGAACAGAGCCTTCATTTAATGATTTTTTTGCTAGAAAATCTATTGAAAAAGAATAAAAATGTAATTTATGTTATAATTATGTAAGCAAAAATCTGAAATCAATGCCATCGTACTTATGGGAAGCGTTTAAGATCTTGTCCTCCATTATTTCAAACTCAGGAAATATTAAATTAAATTACATAAAAATATGTACACTAGAAATATTAATTTGAATTTAATAATGTATCCAAAAATACATATGGCTTAGTTTAACTATTTAGTTGCTAATGGGACCATTTTACGTGCTTTGTAATATAATTTTCTTTGCTATTTGTTCTTACTCACTGACCCATAGTAATGGAGTCTGCATTCTTGACCCGAATTTAGAAGAAAATATCTGTAATAACTGCATTGTCAAAATATCTATTCTACAATGAGAGCATTTTGACCTCTCGTTGACTTTGATTCTCTGTCAGCCACCTGTGCACGATGTAAACTGTTGAGCAATAATGTGAATAGTGAAATTATCGCCATATATATCTGTTTACAATGGAAGAACTACAAAAACTTTCAGTCCTATGGAATGGAGTATTGATTCTTAATCATTATATATATATATATATATATGTACTGTATATATATTCCGTATTCATACATACAAGGGTGGTCTGAAAAGTTTCCGACCTAACAAAGATACAAGACATTTTTTCTGAGGTTGGAAACTATTCAGCCACCCACGCATACTTTTGTGTGGCTATATGTATGCATGTATACATAACCACTTTACAATTTCAAATGACTTTTTGACGACCTAAAATTTTACTCTTTTTCTTGTTTTATAAAAGTCAGAATATGACAAATACACATTAGACTATTCATTGAAATGGAAGTTGTCAATTGGACAAGCATTTTGAAAATTAAAATATGCTAATTACCACACTACCTTTTTTTATTTAAACCATCCAAATACTAATATGCGTACACAGCATTGAATCTAACGTGACTCAGTTGGCATAAAATGTTGATTGTGAAATCATACAGCATATGTAATGAATATGCCAAATGCCTACAGATTGAATCATGTTACCGACCAATGTACTGATATAAACACGCACAGAGTGAATGAATTCGGATGCATCTAAAAGAATAATTTTTCCTTTCACTGATATTTCACGCCCCTGGGATTCACCTATGGTGATGACCCCGGCATCTCAAAAAGAAACCTGACCCCGACATCCACCAAAGGAAATATTTCTCGTCCACTCTCATGCCGCATATCTCTTACAATACTCTGCTCCACCTCATCTCAACATCCAAATTCTCTCCTACTAACCCAACAAAGGCCACATCCCAGTCCTCCGATGTCCATAAATACGCCGATATTGCGGTTCCATTTCTCTCGCGTTCTACGCGCTCAAGTGGACAGCGAGAATTTCACATCGGGTCTCGGTCGTCGTCTGTCCTTTTTTATATCCTTTCTCCCCCGCGAAACTCGTCGGCAGGATGATCATGACACGTGACCAAACCGCTGTTGCGTCCGTCAACTCCCTTGACTGTCTCTTCCTCCCCAACTCCCTTCCCCCCCCGATTTTTCTGTGGTTTCGCGGGGCCAGCCAGCGCCGTCCCAGGCATTCCCTGAAGGCACTACGCTTGCTGATCCGTTGCTTTCCATCGGGGTGGCGGTCGTAAACTGGAGCTTAGACGGGACTTTATATCCCACTCCCAGGATCTAGAATTTTTACTGATAAATAAGAATGGACGACCTTCAGTGGCCTCACGCTTTGGATTCTATAGCTCCTTTCAAATAATGTATAAAATGCACTCCATTGAAGTTGATACGGCGTCTATGGGAAAGCATTTTACGTGGACCTGGACAGGATTTTTAAAATTTAGGACGACGTCAAGGGTTGCAAAGTATGGCACTCGAAAATAAGTGGCCATACTCCGTATTCGAATGATCTTTTTTCTGCATGGTTCATCATTCTTGTAATTCTACTTTTATGCCTGAAGTGAATATTGGCTTATATATCATTGAAAATGCCTTTAACGTTGTGTGGTAAAAAATAACAGTATTAATATTTCTCTAGTACTATCCCTCGTTTTAAATACTTGAATAATGGTAACGTTTTCCAAGCATTTTGAAATTGTCATAATGTTTAAATTTTTATGCGTAAAATAAGTGAGTAACACTGTTGTCGTATTTATTTCTATTATTATTTTCTTAAAATAATTGAATTCATGCAACATATTGTTTTCAGTATAACTAAAGTTGATAAATATGTGGGAACAAATACAATGAAAAAACTGACATAGGAAAAAATCGGACGCCGTACGAATTCTACTCAATATAGAATACTTCAAACCTTTGATACTCTAATAATTTTTATCCAAAAATTAGTTATTGGTTTATGTTTTCAGAGTTATGTGTTACGTGTATGTTTCATTTCATTGAATTGACTCCAGTATTGCATTATTGGAAGCCGTTGCAATAACACTTTGCTCAAGTGGTCTACGACTGATCAGATGATGAATAACGCTTTCAATGAAGGTGAATTCGTTGTAAATGAACAGGAAAATTTTACATGGATAGTAGGTATGAATAGGTTCTAAAAAATAATTAGTTACGACAATCATTCGGAAGAATCCTCTTAACATTGACCCAAGATAATCGCATATTCGTGGTGATTTTTGCGAAACCCACCACACCTAAATGCGTTCCCTCTGCAATGCATGGGTGGTACCCAATGCACTTTTCATTATTTCTGATAGTATTATTTGGTTTGATTTTCTCTTGCCATTGTTTGGTCTTAACATTGCGTTTAATTAGATAATAGATGGCGGAAGCTCCCGGTCCACCTTCTTTTGAAATTTGGTGTCTCACCTAAATAAAAATTTAAAAACGACATCTAATTCCGCTATAAATAACAATAAACTCTCCATAAGCCATCTGTGGTATTAACCTTGAGTGACATCTTCAGGCGAAAGCTTTTTTTTATTCCATCGTAGTATGTTACCACCCACGATGCGTAGATGAACTATTTCCACTTGTAACGGCAACAGCTGGCGCAGTACCAGCAACTTCAAAGCAATGAAATCATATGGTATGTGTACAACTTATTTAATTGAACTATTCACATAATATACGATATAGCTAAATAATTTTACAATAAATTACGTGTGTTTTTTAAAAGAGGCAAGAGACGAAAATGGATGAGTCGAATTAATTTGAATTGGTCTCAGTTAACATGGAGTACAGGGTAAGATAAACTTTTTATAAAATTTCCAGTTAAGAAAAAATGTGATCAAAAAGCAAGTGGCAGTACCAATCACTTTTTGATCACATTACCTTACTAGGATTAGTACCTTAGTCAACATTTGAGATAAGAACCCTCGAGGGTGCACATGCTCGTTGTTGTGCAATTAAGTGTGTTATTGATGATAAAATTTAAGCCCACATATTATTACAGGCCGGGTGTCAGAGTAAAAACGAAAATTAGAAAATGCAAAAATTCGATAATGAATTATTATGTCCATCCAATATTTTGCTATTTTGCAATGAAATCAAAATAACCCTCGGATAAGAAAAACATTTCTGTTTAAGAGCATTTTTCAAACATAGTCATGCGTTTTTTTTCCTTAAACCACAACAATAAGTCCCTTGGATGAATTTGGTAGCGATGAGTTGTTCAGAAAAATATTTCAAACTAACAAATATTATAATGAACGTGCGTAGGTTAAATAAAGACGATACATAAATTAAAAGCTATCCGGCAACCCTTTCGGGAATCGTTATATACTGTAGTTGAATGGATAACTTGGTATTCCATAATTTTATTTCATATGAACGACCTAGAATTCAGAGTACACGTGAAAATGTCCCTACGTGACAGGAAAACGTCTTCTTTCATCATGTCGTTACGTGATTAAACCGAGGAGGCACATGGTCAATATATTTTTGTAATTTAGAGTTCTTAGTTTTGTACGAGAAGGATTTATAATAGAATAACTTTATAGGAATTTTATGTAGAGTTCCAGAACATATCTTGTTATATGAAAATAAAAGACCCTTCAACTCATAGGATTTACATTTGGAATATAAATTCAATAAATTTTGTTCTTTCGATTCCATAAGTATTCAATCACATTTTATATTTTATATTCGAAATTTGTGGTAATTATCTATAGTTATTTAAGAACAGCAGTAAAATTTATTGGAGAATATTTTTATCCGCTATTCTAAAAATACGTTTTGGTCAATCGAAAAAATCAAAATAATATTCTAAGTAGGAGATTTTTTCCGCAATATGAGCTGAGTGTTTTAGTCAGTTTTTAAATGTTAAAGTAATTTTCAAATTCATATTTGTAAGAAAAACATTTCAAACTCAGGTTTTAAACTGTGAACTTTAAAAGTACTCTGGCGCCTTTCAGTGTTCTGATCACTTTGCTACGAACATTTGGTGAATTTTACAAATTTATTTAGCATATCGTATCCATTACACCATTTTCCCTGTCTCCAGGATTGTTTCTTCCCTCGAAGTATAAAAAAACAGAAAAAAGTTCCCTTCACTGCATGTTCTCTGGCTCTTAAATCAGCCTCGAAGTTAATGGACTTTAGAAACATTTTACAAACCTCCCCCCCAAAAAAAGGGAAAGTGAGCCTTAACCTCAGCAAAAAAAGACATTGCAATAAAGAGAATATCTTTTCATTTCATGAATAACAATTGTGGGTAGGAGGCTGCGTGCACCGCATAAAGCGGGAAATATGAGGGCGATAGTGTGCTGAAAGAAGAGACAAGTGACAGCCGATTTGTTTCCGTCGAACAAACTTTTGTGCCCCTATGGCCTTTATCCCTCAGCTGGAGGAATTGCTAATGCGCCCCTGAAAAGTCAAAAGGGATGGAGAGCATTAAAACTACCCTAAGAGTCGTAACACCAGAAAACATTTCTAACGTTAAAAGTGCAAGCGGTTTTATTTTCAAAGGGTTAAATGAGGCGCGATCCTGGATGTATGAGATTTTATTTCCAAGCAAGTGTCTCCCCTCTTCAAAAGCTTGCAAGGCAAACAGAATTATGTATCGAATTTTTTAATCATTTTCTTTTACATTGCGACTAAAACTTGAAACTATAAAGAGTATTTAAAACCTTTATTTAGTAGTCATTGTGTCATTTTAAGTATTCATAAAATGTAAAATAATATTGAAAAATATTTTTTCCAGGCTCATTATTTCTCATCATTAAAATGATAAACTTTAAGTGGCACTTGTTCTTAGGTAAACTCTACTTAATTTCTCAATAATGTCCTTTAAATAAAATGCGACAAACTCATTCCATTTTTTATGAATTCTACATTTAAAAGTGTAAATTATGTCATTAATTATTTCACGGCTGAAATTCACCTTCGTCAAAATCCCTAGTTCTGCCAAATGGGTGTTTTCTCTTTCGATGTATATTAATTTTTATATTTCGATGTATGTACTTTTTGTGGAATCAAAATTTATAGTCTATGAATTGTTTAAAATCAAGGACAATATATTTTTTATCTTTCAAAAAAAAGAAATATTTCCGAGTAGGCGAAGTAAAGATGTGGTTGATCGTCGGTTTACATAGAAAAAACAGGAAGAACATTCCAGGAAAAAATATGAACAGCATTGAAAGAATAAAAATTCAAATTTTATGTTCCCAAATCTCCTTACAGGCAATAAACACGGCAATGTCCTAAATGACAAATATTTACTTTTCTAGAGAAATTCATCCCGGTTAGAGGCGCCGGGTTATTTGAAGATTAGGAAAGGTTCTACATTTTTAATAAATATGTTTTTGAGGGTTCACCCACTTTGGTATACGTGCACATTTAGTTTGTGTGGGTACATAAAAATGTAAAAATGCTAACTGAACTTCGTACAACCATATACTAAACAGGAAAATTTAAGTTTTTCCCAGAAGGGGAAGCATAATATTTAAGAGAAAATTTTATAGAGTGTAACACTTGAAATGTTTCAACGTCCTTCTGCAATTTGAATACGACTTAACTACTATGCATTTCCAAATTTCGCGCATACGTTTTACATCTTACTGTAATTTTCATCCACTTCCTTGCCGTTAATATGATAATGGTGCAAATGTTTTATACACTAGTCATAATATCAGACCATTGGGGGGAGTTCACCCTCCCTATATTTTCTGCATTTTGTTTCCTCTTTCTGCCTTAAGCGTTCGTGGCCCTCGAGGCACTGCACCGGTCCTACGGACGAAAGCTCAACTCTGCGTCACCGAAAGCCCCTCCTCTACAAACGCCAGCAACTCACCCTCACCCACGTAAAATAAAACCCCGCCGCCACCCATAAAGTTTACCCCTACGGTGGTTCCATCCATCCGCGTCTTTATCGGCCGTTTCTCGCTAATTATCGACCCCCGCCGACACGCGGCATTTGGTCGCAGTGTAAATCCTCGAGTCCTCATTATTCGTCCGGCCACCGCGAGAGGAGGTCGCATGACCCGTGTGGGCGTGAGAGGTTTGGGTGGTCGGGAGTGTATGTCAAATGAAGACGGAGGGGGAGGCATTGCCTTCCCCTTCCTCTTTCATTTTTTCGTTTTCCTTTCTGAAAGGGCATTCGTTAAATCCCCCTCCAGTCTTTCGTTTCATGGGCGGGAGGCGTAGTGGTTTCTCTCCCGATCATCCGCTCACTCCGCTAGCTCTCTCCGTCGGGTCTTCACGCGAAGAACCTCCCCGGCGACCATTCATCCATCGTTGACGGCCTCCGCCCTCCCTGGACCCTCCCTTCCACCCAGTCCCCTTATCGAGGCATACCCATCTCGCTCCTCTTTTCTGGCGCCGCTCACCTTCCCTCCCCCATCCAACGGCCTCTTCGTCCCTCCCTATTGACTCACAATTAGTGTAGAGTAAATTCTCGCCCTGGACGGCGGCCGACGTCCCCCGGAGAACGAAAGCAACAAAACTTGAAATGGCTTTAGGACCGATCTCTGAAGCTTAATCTGGTATGTTGCTCAATAGTGGACTTGGTGTCGCGGCGATTGGCCTTCATTTTAAGACGAACGGCGTATATTGGGTGCCAGCTGAAATTCTAGGCTTCGTTTGGAAAGTTGTCTAGCCATTGGCAAGGACTAAGAAGATATAAAGTAGGAAATATATCCATCTACTGTAAATCTCCGAATCATGATTGCATTTTTTATTCAGTTATATTATGAAATATATCTTCAAGTTTTCCCTGAGATGAAAATGTTAAAACGGGCCAACGCTTTTGCTCGAGTAAATGTAAGTAAATGAAGACAAGGTATAACAACAAGAAACAATCGATTTTTAATGGCAAATAAATTTACCAATTTGGCCATTATTTGAAATCTGCCACGAGGTATAAACGGTGTTCTTTGGGGTCATATTGTTTATTTCAATTTCCCTTGACCATCAAGTTAACATTGGATTAATTAGTTGAAAACGCTGATTATATACTAGCCATAATTACGAGTATTTAATTTTGTTTTTCAATCGACGTTCAACGACCATTTCCTAAAATCGGGTTTATGGCTTTTTGAAATGCTTAGAATAACTGTGTTCTATAATATGCCATTTGCCATAAAAGGATATATAATTTATTTTATAATTTCGTACGAATGTATGACCTAAATTTGATAGGTAGAGATTGCTAATTAAAGGTTTTAATGCGTTGATAAATATTAATTTCAAATTCATTTTAAAAACATGACTATATATTTTAATATTATCGTTTGAGAGATTGACAAAATAAAAACAAGGCATATCTAATCAGTAGACAACCTTAAAATTACAAGTCGTGTTATCAATTAATGAAAAAAATTAATTTATGAAATCTTACTCAGTTAACTAATAATAAATTTGGTACAGTAGTGTATATCAGTACGACCAAACTACGTTTATCATCCTGCCTCAATGATCATGTTTTCGGGCCGAACATATGCTACGCCCAATGGTAAAGTTTTAATAAGCCTTTTCCTAACATCCTTACCCAACGTCACTGTCATCAATTTCCTTCTTTAAAAATATTTACTTTTAAAAGTTCAATCTCTAGAGTATAAATATTTTATGTTCAAAAAATTTTAAAAGATATCTGAATATCTAAAAAAGTGCGACTATATTTTTTCATAAAATTTTTAAAACATCTTCAGTGGGACATTAATTAGTGACCTTTGTGAAGTTATCCTTTCACTTCCCTTGCTTTAAGTATTTTTGACTGTTGAATAATATAACTATATTCATTAGTATCAAGCCTGATATGGAAGTTCACTACTTGATAAACAATGATAATAGTAGATCGGCATAGTGTACAATCATTGAAATAAGTTTATTAAAACAGGCATGAGTTGCATGCTGCAAATCATCTGTACCTTTTCCTGATTTGTTAGGTCTACTCCATAAAATCCCAAGGAAATAGTCGCAAAAGTGTTCCTTTTCTATTTAGTTTATATGACGATGCATACACATACACAATGAATGAAGATAATTATTATTAGGCAATCTACCGATCCAGGTATGTCTTGAATGGGAAAAACTACCATATAAATATTGTATTTCACCTAACAAAACACAGTCAAACATTCTACTTTGTAATAAACCACTCTTCATTTCTGTCTACTTCCATCCTCTCTTCATCCCGTCCAACATCCCTATCTTATTCCTGCCATTTCCTAGTTTTCCTGACATTCTCCCCTGAATCACAGTCTTCAACATTCCAATGCTGATCAACATGCTTTTCATCCATTTTTCCCGCTTCCTTATGTTTTCTCCCAACAATCGCCTCTCCTCGCTCCCCAGTGTTAACCCTTCTTCATTTACTTACCTTGCTACAGACTATTTTTAATCTTTTTAATAATTAATTCTAATGAAAAATTATATAATAATAAATTGTTATTAATAATTAAATAAAAAAGCACTTCCAAGATACGTAAACTGTTCCATCTGCTCTAGTTTTTGACCTCCTATTTTAGAGTTTTCTCTTTGCAGAAAATTACATAATCTTTATTTTATATTGATTCTCATTCCATATCTATCGCACTGAATTTCCAATTCAATCAGAAATGCTTGCCACACCTTGGCTGACTGACAGATATCATTTATATATATATATATATATATATATATATATATATATATATATATATATATATATATTTATAGAGAGAGAGAGAGAGAGTCTGTCCTGAAAAGGCCTCGGAGTAGACCGAAAGCTTAAAGAATTTACAAATCTAAAATGTGAGTGTCCTTTTACGTATTGTCTATATTATTTTGTGTTCTATTGCGCCGTCCACATTTTATATATTTGTATTCATTTATTTATATACATATATATATATACAAATATCAATTTACCTATACATGCATTCATGCATATATATATATATATATATATATATATATATATATAAACATTATTAACTTACAATTAACTGTATTTCACTAGGATGAGGTTTGGATACTTTTTTACTCCATCTAAAATAAAAATCTCTTACTAGCACATTAAAATCCGATCCTCGACCTTGAACATTGAAATATTATTCAAATATTCGACTAGAATCTCTCTACCGAGGCACAAAGTCTTCATTTTGAGATGCTATGGCTCGATACATAATATGCCGCCGGTGATCCTCGTTCATTAATTTTTAAAATGCGCTTCTTATCTTGAGCAGATTGCTTCATCTACATTCTATTCATCCCTGATCAATTTCCATTTACCCTCTGCGTTGCTAGCGATTTTTTCAGGAAATATTCGCCTTTCACCGTTTCTTAAGCCAAATGCTGCTCATTCAACGCCCAATAATGCTAATCATGTCTCATTTTTCATCAGATCCGGACTGTATAGTGTAGTGGGATGCCATATTTGTGAAATAAGGAAGCAAGAGAGCGACATGGGTGCCAATATAGTCTGTAGATGAGAGGATATCATCTAAAGGGGAAATAGTGGTCGTGGGTTGCTCGTGTCCTTTCTCAGAGGAAATAATTCCTTAAGCGCGGCACGGGTAAATGTGAAGGAAGGAAGAAGCTTATATCATATGGAGGGAAGGAAAAACTAAGTAGAAAAGAGTAAATATATTATTATCTCATTAATTTATGTGTAGTTTTTCCGTTTGAGTGTTTTTTAGGATAAATAAATATTGAAAACCCAATTTTGAGAGTATAAATCATTATTAGGTAGGCAAGTTAAACGATGTATTTTAATTTATTCTAAAGATGCATGCATTAAAATGAACAAATCAAAATTTAGCAGTAGCTGCATTATAGTCTCTTGAATGTAAGCATACTTGAATTCTCATAATTACAGGGAAACTGAAATCATTTAATTAGCGTTGACATACTGACAAAAGCATACATGTTTGGAGACCGTATTCTCGAAAAAATTCCAAAACTCCATCCGACAGTGGAATTTCTTTTGAAAAGGGCGTAGGCTATCAATGCGGCAAAAATATCTACATTTGATTAAAGATGGCATAATATTACCAACAATTTAACGCATATATAAATGTAAATTTTATTTAAATACTTAGCTTAATGTAGTAGAATTATATCAAGTCTCTCCAATGCGAAGTTGCTTTTTAATTAAACGCATGTGTGCGAAGTTTCCAATGATGACCCAACCGCTTTGTAAAGAAAGAGCTCTTTCAGCTAAGAACTGGGTCCTTGGGAAGGATCATTAAGCAACGATCCCTTTAGCATCAAATTTTAAAAGTACCAATGCTAATTTCTATGGTGTCTTTATAGCCATCTTTGATACTATTTTTTAATTCCTCATTTACTTAATTGCAAACCATTACTAAATAGGTCAACAAACCTACTCATAACTCCCACTAGAACTGTTTTTACTATTAGTACATCTTTATTAGTAAATACTCGTATATTATCTTCATACCCTCCCATGGACTATAACGTAACTGTGACCTGGAGGAAGGTATTTTGCCTTCCAATTACCTCTAAAGCTATGCTGGCAGGAGCAATGATAATTTCTCCTGGTAGGGTCAACTATGCCAGGTAGGTCGAAAGTTAGAAGTCAGACGAATGGTAGTCCATCCAGCGTCTGTACCTCAGTAAGGAAGTTCTAAGAGCGTCGGACCTCAGTGGGGCGACCATTAAGTGATGGCCATTATGGTCAGTTAAAAGTACTATTAAGAAATGACCGGCGAACCCTCAATTTTATAATCGCATGATTTTTATAATGTTAAATGTAGAAAAAATTATCCTGGCAACTATGGGATTTGGCCCAACCGACCGTGCGTCGTGCCCGGCGGGAGAGACAAGCCTATCGCGGTCGTCTTTTCATGAAACACTTGCAAAGCAAAACCGACAGAATCAGGACAAATGATGCAGGAGAAGGACCCCACCAAACACGACCTAGAGTCATCGTCAGGTGATGACTGACCTGCCACCCGAAACCCCGGCCGCACCCGATACAATGTGTATCGAACAACTAAGTATATCTTTTCCAACGGTCTCGAGAATTTTTTGTTGACATTAGTTTACGACCGTAGTTACATTCCTTGTTTAATAAAAATTAGATATTTTAAGTCTATCCATGGAGAGGTGGAAGGAAAGATAGCCGTGATTGCTCTAATAATAGTTTTGAGTAATGTACAGCGGGCGGGACGAGAACCAATGAGAGAGTTGCATAATATTGAATAAAAAGTTAGGAAAAAGCATAGTAAACAACGAGCAAGCTACGGATAGAATATTACTAATAGAGGTAAATGAAAACCGATGAACTTGGTTATTGTTCATGCTTACGTCCCACCAAGCAATCATAAGGAGGAAGAAGTCAAAAGGGAAACGATAAGTTAGAGAACATACTTATGTGCGTGTGTCCCTGCAGGGAAACATTTTATAGTCATCATTTTATAGTCATTTGAATGTGACAGTAGGTGAAGAAAGAGATGATAGTGAGGTGGGGGACTACGGTTTAGGTACGAGGAATGCCTCCAAGTAAAAATAAGGAGAAATGAGCTGGTCAAGAAATACCATTAGTTAGAGGATATTACATTCATTGAAGAAGGAAAACGTAAATTTAGCCAGAAAGAACTACAACGAATTAAGTAATAAACTAAGACCGGTAAAAATTATAGCAAAAGAAGCGCAGTGGAAAACTTAGAGCAAATATATGGAATTTGTTTAAAGGAAGAGTGATACTGGTACACTGTACAAGCAAGTGATAACATAATCGGAAAGTAAGAAGGGATAATCCGCGATAGCAGATTGGGATAAAACGGATATAAAAATAGTAACAGCAGAAAAGATTCAAGAGATATAGAAGAAATGTATAAAAGAACGATGGCAAGTAAGTGTAGATGGAGATAGCTTAGGTCCAGACATGCTCGACGATGATATAGAAAGGGCGATAACGGTGATAAAATCAAATAAGGCCTTGGGGGTGGATAAAATTGTGGTGGAACTACTAAAACGTTTAGGAAAATGTACGAGTCGTAGAAAGAGACTATATGGACTGATTAGCATCTATGAGGGAGGAATCAGGCCTGAAGACTTTGTGGGATCAGCGTTAGTTCCTATTCCGAAAAAGGTAAAAGCTGCATCATGTGAAGACTAAAGAACAATAAGTTTGATTTCCCGCGCAGCTAAAGTTGTTCTCAGGACCATTAACAAAATGATAGAGAGTAGGGCAAATGATTACTTGGGAGATGATCAGTTTGGGTTTAGGACAAGGAAAGGTAGGCGTGATGCAAGGGAATAGGAAATGACCAGTTTGGGTTCAGGAAGGGGAGAGAGTTATGCCAATGGAGTAATAAGATCACTAGGCAAGAGGAATATAGATAAACATTCAGGACGTATTTGCCAATTTTGTAGATTTTGAAAAGGTTTCTTATGTACTGAAATATTGTTTGCAATAAATAAATACAGGTTTGCACCGAAAAGTGGTAAAACTGATTTTCTCTCGCGCGAACGGAGCAGTGGAGGGGGGTCTGCCTGGCAGGGTAAGGGGGAGGGGGCCCTTAGCAACAGACCAATACCAACCTCAGTCGCCTGTGGCCTGTCGTTGAGTGAGGACACCGTTTTTGGTGAAGCAAGTTTTTTGTCCACGTCGAAAAACAAAATGAATCTGAAATTAGAGCAACGTTATTCCGTGAAATTTTGTGCGAAACTCGGGAAGACGGCAACTGAGACCCTCGATATGATCAAGCAGGCTTATGGGGACCCTGCCTTAAGCCGTTCCACAATATTTGTGTGGCGCAAGTTGTTTAAAGAGGGTAGGGAGCTCGTTGAAGACGACCATCGCTCCGGACGGCCGTCGACGGCAAGAACCGACACGAATGTGGACAGAGTGAGGACACTGCTGAGCACAGACCGACGCTTAGCCAGTGAAGAAATTGTAGACCAATTGGGTCTGTCTGCATGCAACGTCCAACGCATTATTTCACAGCAATTGGCCATGCGCAAGGTGTGCGCCAAGATGGTGCCGAAAATTCGTGCCATGGCGCGCTCGTCGTCAGACAGCTCCTGGCCAAATACGGCGTTGCCGTATTTGGCCGTATCACGTTGCCGTACCCGCCCTATTCTCCCGATCTCGCACCACCGGTTCTTCTTCTTCCCCCTGATGAAAAGACAGCTCAATGGACGACGTTTTGACTCGATAAAGGCCGTTCAAGAGGCTTCGACGATGGTCATCAACAGCATCCCCAAAGAAAATGTCCAGCAGGCGTACGGGGAATGGAAGCAACGTTATACTAAGTGTGTAGCAGCTCATGGAGCATACTTTGAAGATTTTTAAGTCGATATAAGTATACCGTCAATAAAATTCTTGTAAAAAAATCAGTCCTACCAGTTTTGGGTGCGATCCTGTAGCTCTTGAACTGACTAGTATTCCATTGCCCTTTATTTTTTCTGTTTATTTGTCGTAGTACAACTATGGTAAGTATTTAACTTATCAAGTTTCTGATTTCTAAAAAAATATGAGCTATAAAGTTTATCCTTAAGTTAGTTAGTTCTTTTTTTCAGTTTATTCTAAACCGTTAAAAAATTCCACAACATTCAATATTTTGCTGAAATTTTGAAATATATGAAAATTTGTAATCGAATTCGTATTCTTTTTATTATTCAGTGAAATCTCACGAGATTTGACATTGAATATTAATTTACTAAATATCTATTTTACCAAAATTATACAGTTTTGGATGTGATTTCTAAGCTCACATATGCCCAAGATTGTACTAATATTACTGTCGGAATTTATCACTAAAAACTTTTTTCCTGGAATCTTTTTTCCCATAAGTAGAATAAAAGCTCTTTCAAAAGTTAACATTTCACGTAGACATCCCAAGTCATTGTCTTTAGTTCTTCTCGACCCTCAACTTTCACTTTCTTTCGTGGTGCATGCTATAGCTTTCCCTTCTCTAAGAGCATCAATCGTTTTCTCATTTGAAAGGAGTTTCTGGCGTTTTCTTCAAATTGGCTTTTGGAGTTAGGTTAAAAAGAATTTCCAGTATATATCACCTTATGTGGTCATTTAATATTCAGCGATGGGTGGACATTGGTAATGTTCAACACTATCGGAGTTCGAATCTAATCTAAATGTACTTTCACTTAAATATACGTTATCGAATTCCAGTTTTTCAATGAAATGTTTAATGCCTATATAACACATTCCTATGAAGAAGCAATACTTCACTAGAGTTCGCTTTAAGAGATCTCTTTAGATGTTCTCCTTTGTGGCCGGAACGTGTCATTATTATATTAATATAAGTATCCCGTTCGATACGTATTTATCGCATCCTGTTCATGGAGAATGATTTTTCCGCTGTGAAATTCCTTCATTTCGGTGCAAATCAGCGAATTTCTCCGTTAAAGTCGTTTCTCTTGTTTTCCTGTTATTTTTCCTTTATACCATGTTTAGAAATTGTTGAACTCCACACATTTCCATATACGTCTCCTTGATAGTCTCTTCAATAAGCTAATGGTGATGCAAGCGTTAGAAATTATTTATGTTGGTTCTGGCTTTGTTTACAGAACCTGAGTTGGTACTTAGGCGTTAGTGTCTTTGGATACTTTTTGTGTACTGGTTAGATATGGCTACTTTTCGCCATTGAGATAAATGTTATTTTCTTTAAATCATAATCACAAGCTTATCCTATTATTCTTCTTTCTTCAGGTATTGGGTATTCAGCCTGTTCCGACCTTCTTTACTCTTGGTTTATCCAACCCATACGTTGCCCCATAGATCCTCTTCCTCTTTCCTTCCTTTATTCCTCTTAATTTTTATAAGGTGCGACAGAATGGACTCCCTAGTTTTAAAAAGCCACTGAAGAGCATCCGGCTAAATTACCGGAGTAGGAAAAGTGGTAATAGCTGAGAAAATAACGCCATTTTTGGTAATTACCATGTAAAATTCGGTACACATCGAGGTTTTGCCGTAGAAAAGTTCGTTAAAAACAATGATAGTATGGTGGCGACGCACAGGGCTGTTCGTAGGCGGTTTTGTTTGACTCATATTGACAGTGTTCCTGATGATAATTCATTATGAAATGGATTACAAGTGTACGGGCGACAGGATCTATACTTCCTAGATGACCAGCTAAGCGACCTAAAAGTGTGCGTACACCTAAAAAATCGTAGCAGTAAGAGCATCCATTAAACTATCTCCATCGAGCTCTTGGAATATTGCCCAAAACGGTAAGGCAAATTTTATATCTGACCTTCACTAACAAAGTGATGGTTGTTCAAGAATTGAGTTTAAAAGACTGGATGAAACGTATAAATGCTTGCAATGAAATCTTAACCGCTATCCTACCCAACACAGCAATGAAGCGCATTTTCACCTCTCCTCCTCAGTAAATAAGCAAAATTTTTGTTACCGGGCGAGTGACAACCATTGCGAACTTAACCCAAACTTCTTCATAGCCCCAAAGTGACAGTTTGGTGCGCTGTGTCCTCCATAGGCATTATTGGGCCTTGCTTTTTTTGAATCTCGAGGTTCAACTGTGACTGTAAACCCTGAGCACTACTGTGAGATGCTGTAGAACGTTTTGCTCCCGAAAATGGAAGCGAATGTTGAGGAATATGACACAGAATCCTTTTGGTTTCAACAGAAAGGTGCCTCGGCTCATACCATCCATCGTTCACGCCAAATCCTGCAAGAACAATTTCCCGGCTGCCTGATCTCCTTACTAGGGGATTTTCTAAGGCCCCTTGTTCCCTGGATTTGAGCCCATGCAATTTTTTCTTTAAGGATATCTCAAATCTGAAGTTTACAAAGTTCGAGCAAGGACTTTGAAGCTCTAAAGAAGACAATTACAGATTCCATCGCTGGAATAACACAAGATATACTGAGAAGAGTTTTCGAAACCTATTTGAACGACTGAACATGTGAATCGCTCACCAAGGTGGTCATCTAGGTGATTTTATTTTTAAAACCTAATAAAATAAAATTCCATTAGATGTGGTTTTTAGAAATATTTTTTTTAATTATCTTGGTTGGGTTTTTACAATTAATCCGTCAAACCAAGGAGTCTATTCTGTCCCACCCTCTACTTCCATATTTGCCTGGGTATTCATTCTTCAACCTTTTCCGCGTTCTCTATATCTATTCTTTCGATCTATATGTTCGTGTCGCGTCTTTAGATATATGTTTTCTTCCTCAGTCAGTACAGTCAGTAACTTTTCTTAAAAATTTCATTTCCTGTTGATATTTGTTACCTTTGGTTAATTATTTTGCAAGGTTCCAGTTCTCACTATGATCTATAAGGGCTTTCCATCGTTTTATGAAATGTTATTAAGGTTATTACCCTTTTCTAGTTTTGACATTCCGCTGTGTTTCAAGCGTTAATATTGTTGATTCTGGTAATTCTTTTGTATTTTTACAAATGGCCATTATATTGTCTCACAAAATAATTTTTACCAATTGATTTAGATTCCATATTCCTTGAAAAAAAATTGTGATGCCTTATTGGAAAACCTAAAACTATATACTTAACCTAAAGGTATTTTAACAGACCATCACTTATTACTCTAAAAAGTAATGTCCTGGTTTGAACGTTGTCTATGATCACCCAATTTAGTGTCTACCCCAGGGGCGGAGGAGCAATATCCTCGCCTACCAACCAGGTCACGGGTTTTATTCCGGCCTAGATGAGTTTTCGTCAACTTTGAGCTTTGTCGTTGTCTTAAATGTAATGTACTGGAGTTGGTGCAAGAAGGATCTTAAAGTCTCAATCTTGCCCCAGAAAAGACGTTAAATAAAATAAATAAACATAGCCTTTAGGACTTATTTTATGTCTTGGTTTGAAAAGCAAAAATAGAGTAACTTACCAACTAGGTCCTATGGAATATGTAATTCACACATCAGTTTTTGGAGACCAGATCATTTCCCAGAGCTTTCGAGGCAGGTATGCAAATTATACAGCTTGGACAAATCTGAAGACCCCATAATTCATCAGTTTTGAGTCTGAGTCTTCTAGTCCAACGTCAAACGCTTAACTATGACCACGCCTAACATTGAAAAATCAAACCATCATCATAGAATCAACTCCTTAGTGTATCAATGGATCCTGTACTCTTGACACTGCTATTCCGTATAACGGTAATATTGATTCTCAAATATCAAGTTAAGTTTAATTATGAAAATCAACAAGAAACAGTTTTATTTTCGAACTCCTACACACAATGATAAGAAAATAGTACATACATTTGCATGTTAGTGGAACATCTTTATTTATTCTGATTTACCATACAGCATACCAAAATAAGTGTTATTTATAGCTACAGAAACTGAATTTATAATATTGGTCAAACTCACTTTTCTCACAGGCCTCGGGATCCTGAGAAATATTTTCACTAAAATTCAATTACTGAAATTCGTAAGAGGACATTATACAGTAAACGTTTCTTTTCGACACCAGCCAGTAATGAATACTTGGAATGAGTTTCCGGAGAATGGGGGTAGTAAAGAAGAAAGTCGGTGGTATACACGAGGAGGAATTGGAAAGGAGAGATTTTCGTTAATCCTCGATTAATCTATCGAAAGGTTTAATTAAGATCGATATCGAAATTTGAAAAGACATTCGTTTCCGCAGATGGCGAATCACGCGGCCTTTTCCTTCTTCTCCTCACCGTCCACCCCACCGACACAAGATCGCCCTCCTCCCTACTCTCCGTCCTCAGCTTTCAGTTTCGCAGCAACCTCTGCGACCTTTCGCGCTTATAATAGCCACCCACGTTCCTCTCCCTCTCTCTTTCGTCGCCTTCCCTCCCGCCCCTCTCCGCGTCGTTTCCCCCTGCTCACCCCTTCTCCCCATTCCTCCCTCCCTCTCCGCCCATCCCCTAACCTGCATCTCCTTGCTTTGATTTTTTCCTGAAAGCACATTTTCCCTGCTTGCGTGACTACAGAATTAAACTCCCCCTCTTCCAACCTTTCGCCTCCTCTTCTCACCCACTCTCCCTGTCCCCATGCTTGGGTTTCCAGTGTCTTTCTTCATTCTCCCTCTATGCCTCAAGTCTCCCTCCGTTCCTATAAACTTATAGTCTTCCTTTGAATCCACCTCTCCGACCGTTATCATTCTTCCTCCCACCTCCCTCTCCTCCTTTTCAATTTACTTCTCCTATTCGAGTAGATTCGTCACGGCTTTTTCCACCAAGTTGACTCTTGCTCCCTTGAATTATATTTTCTTTTTGTGTTTTCTTCCTTCGGTTCGTCTTGTACTATTTCTCCACTTTTTATTCCATTTTAATTATTCTCTAAGTATTTTTATATGGCATGTGTCCGATATTGTTTCACTTAGGTCAATCATTTTAATTTTTCAAAGCATTCAGTTAAAAACAAGGCAACAAGATTAGAATATACGAGTATCCAATTCAAGCATTAACAAATCCGGTAACTGCTCTTGTTTGATATGATACTTCAGGAATGAAATAGCTGGAGTCATTTAATTGCTGAAGTCCATGCTAATATTTATTTCTTTAAATGTACCTTTTTATATACATATGGGTATATTATGTAAAACTAATGAATTAACACGGAAAATAGAGTTTTCGGCTCTCTTTTTAAAAAAAACTTTTGGTACATATGATCAAAGTTTCCGTAAATATGATGAAAATTGGAAATATCGATACCTATTAAATGGGAATGTTTTGAAGCTACATGAATCCATGTTTTAGCAATCGAATAGCTAACCGATAAATTAATATCATTATACACTTGCTTTTTATATTGAATTTCAGGAGCAAAATAACTTAAAACGCGCTATGTTTCTTATTTATGTCACATTGTGCCTTCATTTTATTTCTAAAAATCTTCAGTGATGATGAATTCTCTCTCACCCTAAAGACGCATTCTTTCAGCTGCCGTATTCACCATTTAACTTGAATATAAGAATAATAGCCAGTGACAGTTATTTATACGCTATTTCCTTATATTTCTTGTTTTATTTGTAAGTGATGATTATCATGGAATTCTGCTGTATAAGGTTGGTTTTGAATGGAAAAAGACTGAACAAGTATGAATTTCATTGACTCTACTAACAAAATGAAACCTAACTTCAGGCACTACAATATACCCTTCCTCATTGCCGCATAGAAATGGAATAATTATCTTCTAGTGTATCGAAATAGGAACGGGAGGTTAACAGTTATGAAAATGTTGCAATTTTTAATGGTATGTTTTGCACATCTGACCAAATTTCTCAACAAATTCTTTCTTTTTTCTTAAATCTGTATACGTACAGTGTACAATTTATTTTCTCAATGTCTCATTGAACTAGGTTGACATTTGAAAATTATTGCATTAAATTGAATAAATGAAACCATGACGTCATACATCCATTTTTATTCAATGATCGTTTAAAACTGTTCTACGTTATCGGAGAATTTTATGATTGTTTTCAAATAACTAGCATTTACGACCACAAATGTTATAATACTCAGTAGGTAGCAAGGGGCAACGGGTGTTTCCACTTGTGGGAATACAGGTGCATCTCCAACGAGCAGAAAATCATGAGCAAGAAAAATGCTGCCAACCGATATATGACTTTAAAGGTTAGCGTTCAGTTTTCCTAGGATGAATTATAGACATGAAGTACGTAGTCATAAATTATTTCACACAGAAATTCCATCCAGCTATACTATATGTAATCCAATTTTGTGAGGCTTTCCCAATACGGCAGCCAAGAATGCCAGATACTCTATATGTGTTGGTTTAGTGTTAACTTAAAGTATTTCGTGACGATTATTTTATTTTATATCCATGGAATAATTGCCAGCATTAAAGTTTTTTCTATTTAGTCTGCTGTTCGAATTAATTTTGGCCTAATTAAAAATATGGTCCCTCCGAAGGCTGACGCCATCCATCTCTTGTCGTAAGTCGAAATCCAGAAAACAGAATTTGCAAAATGAGACTCCCCTATATGGAGGCAAAATTGAAACCCACCAGCATTATTCTATCCAGTAAGCACATTTCCCACTAAACTAAGCATATGCATAGTTAATTTCATAAACCTATTGTTTTATGAGCGTGACGGTGTCGGTTTTCCGCGTGGTAATGCTCTCCACAGCACTCATTTGTCATCAAAAGGAGTTTCGTGCCCTCTTTATTTTCGTGCCCCCACTTCTTCCACTTCCACCCACCCTCCTTCCCTCTATCTCGCCTCGTCCTAACGCAGTAAACCACTTTCTTGTCTCGCACCCGAAACCCTTTCAATCCCTCATGGAGGTCACACTCTGAGCGGACCCGATGACACTTTAATGCTTCGTACGTGCGCAGTCAACCTTTCGTCTTCTCATCCCAAGACCACCATACAACTCTCCGCCCTTGGCATGTCGTGACCCTTCCTTTTGTCTTCGGAAAACTCCATTCTTCGGACTTCGTCGCCCACCTTTTCAGAAGATTTATCCCAGCTAGCGAGGGCAAATTCGGTTTCACACAATTGGCTTATGTCAGGCCCCATCATTGCGGGAGTTTGTATTTTAGGTAGTGGTCTAGAATATTATTTTTTGGTGTGTCATAAAATCCCTGCTCATTTTAAAATAGAATTTTTGCTTCTTTGTGATCCTGTCTGTCGAACAAATTTCTTAATGTGTAGTTATAAAATACGTAGCCAGTATGACGGCTAGGAGTATTTTATTTTGTATTGTACCCAGGACATTTAATATGAAACTGTCTCTCTAAATGAACCTCGATCCTACTTTGCTTGGGATAAACCAGCAGGGCAAAGTATAAAATATGTAGCATGGGTTAGTGTTCAACCCCAGGTCCACCTTAATTCTTTAAGATTGATTTCGTTACCAGAAGATGAATAAATCTTACTTTGGATGAGGATGACCAGAACCATATTCGAGATTTGAACTTGTGTACTTGTGGACTGAAAAAATTACTTTGAGATATGTTAATACGACATTTTGTCATTTCTCTTACCCATTCGCAATGACCGTACTTCCAACAAACACAAACAGTCAGACAAACCAACAGTCTACATTTTATTCCACCCCGAGTTCTTGGAATAAGATTTGACTAAGGATTTGTCTAAAGTAGTATTTAAACATAATAAAATGCAAAACATGTGGATATATACAAGTCTATATAAAGGGTATATATACATATATATACACACACAAACATATATATATATACATATAACATGTGTGTGTATATATATATATATATATATATATATATATACATAGAGAGAGAGAGAGGGAGAGCATCGGACTGGCAAGTCAAAAGATCCCGTGTTTAAGGGAATATTTTTGCACTTGTTCTATTCCGCTTTCCAACATCTTTTTTTGGCATTCCTATCCCTTTTCCTTCTATCTAGTACCATGTGGTTGAATATTTGTTTGCCATGTGGTGGTTTTTCGTGTTATACGATCGAATATACGATTTTGTATTTGAATATACGGTTTCGTATTTGAGTATACGTATATAAAATCAAACACGAGACACCGTCACATGGCGAGCAAATATTCATTCAGATGTTAATAGATATTAGAAAAAGAGATAGGAATACGTATAAAGGAGGAACACAGGAGAGGTGGTATACATATATATATATAGTGTCCTTCTTTTATGTTTCTATGTGTGTGGTGTTTTTTGTGTTAGTGTTTGTGTGTTTGTGCGTCGCCGGAGAGCGTCTTTTCCAAGTTTATATATATATATATATATATATATATATATATATATATATATATATATATATATATATATATATATATATATATATATATATAAACCATAAACACAGTAATCAACCCGAAGGTCGGTTTAGTAGGTGATGGTAGAGCTCACCCATGTACCAAGCCCAACGGCGTGTGAATATTCACACATCAGGGTAGGGGGGCCAGTTCCTTTCCTTGTACCGGTTATGGTTTCCCAGGAAGACCTGGCACCCGAAAAATCAACTAGCTTGATATACATATATATAAACACTCAGATAGTAAATATTCCTCACACAGAAACATAAAAAAAGGACCCTTACAGTAGATATTGCCGTTTCGACGGCACCGCCGTCGTCATATATATATATATATATATATATATATATATATATATATATATATATATATATATATATATATATATATATATATATACATATGTATATATAGAATATATATATATACATACAAGAATGGTCTGCAAAGTTTCCGACCTAACACAGATAAAAGACATTTTTTCTGAAATTTTCTGAGTCGGAAACGTTTCAGACCACCCGCGTATTTTTGAATGTATATTATATAAACACAGTAATTTACCGAAAGAATGGTTCAATTTGGTAGGTAATAACGTCAGTACGCGTAAGAAATTGTTAAGAAAATAGCCTCCCTCTGACCTATACAACTTTGCTGGCAAACGAGATCAGTTAATAATTGTGAGAATCAGTAAATTAAATAATCATAAATATGGGACTGATTATTATGAAATATTTATTCCATGTTTTATAAAACCACTTGATATCCTTCAATAAATGCTCCTTTAAAAGCCATGCAGCACCTGAAACTGGTTTCTCTCCTCCTAGCAGTACTTTTTCTCAGAAATCGGTGTCAACTTCAGCTTAGTTGGTCATGGCATTCTTAATATGCATCACCGTCAGAAAATGTTGTCCTTTCAGATGTATTTGCAGTATCGGGGAGATAAAAATTTGCAAGAACAGTGGTCTGGCAAATAAGAAGGCTGATGGAAAGGGGAATGTTTTTACTTAGCAAGAATGTATTAATGGAGAGTGAAGTTTCACAAGACATCTTGCCATGACGTAGCAACCAGGTCGTCATGATGCTTGCTCTCATGCGTGCACCCTTTTTTAAAGCGTTTTGTGAACTTCTGGGGAAAATCTCTGGTTAACAGTTTGTCCTTGAGATACAAATTCCTTATGGACGATCCTCTTGCCATACAAAAACAAAATTAGCATTAGTTTGGTTTTTGATTTTGTCATACTTGTTTTATTCTCACCTTGTTGTAAAAGTGTGCAGTGAACCAGGGATTCGTTTCCTCGTCACTAGGAATGATAAGTTCCAGAAAATAAAGAGCCACCTTTTTAATTCAACTCCAAGGATTCAGGCAATTTTCCTGTTGTCCTTGAAGAAGGGTTTTCGGAACCATATATTTGCAGACTTTCTTCATTCCAAACAGGTGTATTAAAATGATAGAGTGGGTAAAATTCATATTTCCTCTCATCGTTTACGGACTAACGGAGTGCACAGAATCGCTATTTCTGCTGACTTTTTCATCATTTTTCGATGCTGATGCCTTTTCGGTGTGAGACACGTCGTCATTCGATTCTCATTCTTCCAAAAATACGTATCATAAACCTCACCGAATAATAAAGTGTCTAAAACCTGGGGTTTTGATTCCAATCACTTTATGTTTACTCTTTTCTTATTCCGGCTGAATTTTTGTGTATAACTCGTGGTTTCCTCGAGTTTGATAAAAAACATTATATGAGTACCGTTGCTCAAAATGCCTGTCACTAATATTTACAATGAATTAAGTGAAATAACTTCACAACACAATTCACTTAGGACCATATGACGCTAGGGAGTTTATACCTGTATTCACATGGAAGGCTGACGATATGTTGACCCTCCTCCTTGCACAAACTTCCAACGCGCAAACCCTAGTGCTCCAGGGGGCACGCCACTTTTATAGCCTTTGCTTTATTAAAGGCCTGGTATGTGATGTTATCTGTTCTCAAACATTTATATGAACTCACGTTAACACCGGCACATTTTCCCCTTCCACAGTCTTTGCTGTTAAATGAAATATGTTAAATAATTTTCAACGCTAAGTGTTCAATGTGTTTTGTACTTCAAGAGTTAATGGTTTTCTTTTTTTTTCATTTTTCGTTGACTCAAACATAGAAAAAATATTTTTTGTAAAAAACTATACCGTTAATTAATGTGCCTTGGCCCGTGATATTGAAGGGGTGAGTCAAGTCTATATGTTTCTTATTGCTCAACTAAATACTCATATTGGATTCAAGCAGTCTTTTACTAAAGTAAAAATATTTTAAGATGGTACATATGTTTAAATAACCGTATAGTATGCAAATAAGGGAATAAATTAGTATCGTACATTATTTTTACCCCAATTAGAATGCGCAAATCGTATATACCTTAGTATACTTTTAACTGTTATAGAAACACCTGGAAATAGGTGTTTTCTCTAAGAGACTTTCTGCCAAAATGGGCAAAATATTGTACTCTAAATCAGTATACCCTTCAATTAATTTTTAATCAAGGTTTAATGTCGATTTAATTTGAACCTTTCATAAATTATCCACGTGACGTCTTAACAAATATAGGTATCCCACTCGTGTTTGGGATGTTTTTTTCGCACCTGACGAGCATGAGGCTATGAGTAAGAAGACAAGTGTTTCGTGAAACTCTCCCTGAGATTAGGCGACAAAGCTGCCACATTATTTATCCTTGCTGCCTTAATTGCGACGAACGATATTTGTGAGCGTTTTTTTAGGGAAAAAATATGAACGGCACACTCGCGGAACGTGGAGATTAACTTCGTGCGTGACCCGGATAGTTTGTAAACACCTTTGGAACGAAACGGAATCAAATTTGCTGAAATCTCTCCTCTCACTCCACCAAATCCGCCCCGACTACACATTAAATAATCAGCGCACGCATTCCGAGTGGCCAGACATTTCATTAATGCAGCCCCGCACCAAATTCCGCCTGTGGAAGCGGCGGCGAGGTGTGGGTTTAAAAAAATTGCAAAGAAAGAGTGATCCAAACGCCTTAATCAGAGTTGGATGGGAACATGCGGTACCGTCATCCACGGGAGCAGTAATGGGCATAGACTGCGATTCGCATCAATCTGACGGTAGTGAAGAGGAGGAAAAAGTAGGCCGACCCTTCCGCTCCTCCCCTAGAAACATTAATATTCACCAAATTTCGTGATACCCGGGGAGGCGGAGTTGGTATGTGGGGAATAGGGAGTAGGAAGAAGGTGATCCGGGGTCGGGTGCATTTTTCTTCGTTAAACTTCCCTTTTTCTACCTTCCTCTCTCACCCCTTCCCTCTCGTCCTGCTCGTAACCTCCACAAAACACATACAGACACCCACGCACTCGCTCTCACCCCTCGGCTCTCTCGCTAAATAATAATATCCTCCGGGACATGATGGAGTCCGCTCGCATATATATTCACCCACCCGCTGCCGCTCCCGACTGACGTCTTAATAAAGTGATCCCGAAGTCCTCTAAGGTTCGGTCTTTGCCCGCCAGAGAGGCGCCCTGTTCTCTCTCCCTCGGACCGAAAACCCTAGGGTGGCCTCGCGCCTTTCCTTTCCCATCGCTCCCTGCCTCTCTCTCTCTCTCTCTCTTCACACTCAGGAGGGACTCGGATAGAGGTCGCTGGCATCGAAGGAGGTGGAGGCAAAGGATTGAATTGGCGTGAGCATTACACCTTGCACGAATCGCGGAAGCGATTTCCAAAGCGGTGATTGGTTGGAAGGAGGATAAATGCCACGGAAATGGCTAAGAACATCACAGTGCGATGTGTCTGCAAAGATTGAGATTAATTTGAGCCCATTTTAATCAAATATGTGATTCAAATTTCACTTCTCTTACCCCAAGGCATTATTATGCTGCTAATAATACAGAAAATTCATGAGAACTATATTTTTATTCCAAATATTTCTGCCAAAGAGAAATTACATCTTCAAAATACCCCACAAGCCGCCACAGGGGCGTGTGGCTGAGGGTGTTAGGTCAGCTACCTAAAAGAGAATAAAACATCATGGAAAACCAATATATTCATGCAAACCTACACCCAGAGAGGCGTATATATTCATGAGAAAAACCTTTTTAACTTACACGTATACACATACATATCCTATCAAGTAAGGTACACATGCACATACAAATGTAGTAAAAATCCATCCAATAACGTGCAAATTAGAGTTGAAAATACGAAAAGGAAATTTTACTATAATATCAACATTCTACTGTTGGTTTCCGCCCCCAAAGATATGACACATTGCAGCTGGTAGGCAGCGGAGCCTTTCATGGAGAGAAGAGGGATAGTAGGAGGGACTTTAATACAAAAAAAGCAGGGGAAAGCAATATTGTAACGAACGCTACATTCTTTAATGGCAAGCCCTAGAGTTTATGAGGGAAGGGCTTCCATAAAATTATACACAATGATAGTGAAAGCACGTACATACTATATATTTAAGTAAAATTAATTATTACTTAGACGCTGTGGTTGCTAGGCGAGATTTTTGCTATCTATAACACTGCAGGGTAAAGGATAAGGAATTCATAGCTCACGGATTAGATGACTACAAAGATGGATTAGAGAAGAATATGGAAGGATGTTAAAACAGAGTTAGGAAAAATGAAGTACAAAGAGTTGAAAAACAAATTAAAACGGGCCACAAATAAAGCAAAAGAAGGATGTTGGAAAATGCAATGCGAGGATATGGAAAGTTTGCAGAGGAAGGGTGAAATTGGTGCGCTATACAACAAGGTTAAATCACTATCGGGAAGTAAGAAGGGAAGACCTCTGCTAACAGTTAGGAATAAGTGGGGTAAGATAATAGTTGGCACAGAAAAGACCCAGGAGAAATAGAAGCACTGTATGGTAAGAAAATTGGGTCAACAAGGTTAGCCATAGAAAAGGAACATGACGTAGAAGAAGATAGCTTAGGTCCAGGCATATTTGAGGGTGATATAGAAAGGGCATTAAGGGAGATGAAACCAAACAAGACCGTGGGAAGAGACAACATTCTTGCGGAAGTACTGAAATATTTAGGAAAATGTGGGAGGAAGACTATATGGACTGATTCGCAGTATCTACGAGGGACTAATCTCGCCGGAAGACTTTGTGAGATCAGTGTTAGTTCCTATTCCAATCATATATATGTGAATACTATATATCATGTGATATATTGTGTGAAGACTATAGAACAATTAATTTGATATCCCACGCAACTAAAGTTATTCTCAGGATCATCAACAAAAGGATAGAGAGTAAATGATTACTTAGGAGATAATCAGTTTGGGTTTAGGACGGGGAAAGGTCGGCGTGATGCAATTGCAGTAATGAGATCACTAACCGAGAGTAATATAAAATACAATTAGGACGTATTTGCCTGTTTTGTAGGTTTCGAAAAAGCGTTTGATAGAGTGAATTGGGAAAAAATAATGTGTATATTGCAGAAAAGAGGAATAGATTGGAGGGACAGAAGGCTAATCCGCAACCTGTACATTTCACAGACTGCCCTGGTAAGAGTGGGGAACAGAGTCCCGATGGGCAGTGTTAGGAAGAGCTGTAAGACAGGGTTGCCCATTATCACCGGTGCTGTTCAATGTATATATGGAGGAAATGGTTAAAGAGATATGGGAAGACATGGAGGTAGGACTGAATGTCAGTGGGGAATTCGTAAAATCAGATAAGTTTCCTGATGACCAAGTTTGAGTTTGTCAATTACCCAAAAGATTGCATGAATTTCTGAGTAAACTGAGGTTATGATATAACTGAGGTTATTCGATTTTCCAGAAAGAAAAAGGCTAAGCTAAACATTAAATTAGGAGGGGGAAAATAGAGCAGGTAGAATAGTTTACGTATCTCTGAAGTGTTTTGGACCAACATGGTCAAAACAGTAGGGACGTGAGGAGAAGAATTGCGCTAAGCAAAGAGACTTTCACAAGAAGAAGGGAGTTGATGACAGGGACGTAGTGTAAGAATGTGCAGAAAAGACTCGTAAAAACTTTGATATGGAGCGTGATTATGTAAGGTGCGTAAACGTGGTCACTGAAGCAGGAGGATAGACGTAGATTGGAGGCTTTTGAAATGAGGGTGCGGAGAAGAATGGAGAAGGTGAAATGGACCGAGAGGAAAACAAATTAGAATGTACTTGTTATGGTGGGTGGGGAGAGGGGTTTGTAAATTGATTATAGATTACTATGGGTATGCATCAGGAAAAGTGTAGATTTGGCTTAAAATAATCTCTAATTTTTGGATGATCATGATAATAAACATTGCATAAACATTTTATATTTTTTTTATTTAGATTCCGTTTAAATCCTTCCTTATGAGTTGCTGCTAGAAGCAAAACGAACAAATTACTCAAATCGGAAAAGAGGGAATTTCCGTATGAACTTGAAGTACTTTTATCCCATTATGGATAATTCGTATTTTCTGTCGACAACGCTAGTTGTCCACCCATCTTTAGCAGCAAATTAACCTCAAAGCATTATTAACCAAAAAAACCATTACTTCAATTTTTCAGTTCCTTTTACTATTTTACTTTGGAGTAAGCGTAAGAATTTATAGCTTGTAGCTTATTATAGTGGACATATTTGTCAGCCAACACTTCTCATATCACCATATAAATTCAATGAAAATCCTTTTTTCAATTTTAAAATTTCCATCAAACTCTGAAACTCTCCCCGAAATGGTTAGTAGCCAACATTTAGCACTATTAAAAAGTATCTCTCTCTTTCCTCGACCAAGAAGGAGTGATATGAAACAATTGAATTCTGGTGTACTTGTCAATTTTATCGAGATTCTTTGAAAACTAAATGTGTAATAGAAACAAGAGATAAATTTCAGTGGAATTTTTTCCATGTATGGGCGCTGAAAATTGAACGGCATTCTCTTTTTTGGTAATCAAAGTTTTTGGGACCATTCTAGTTTCAGATGTATCACCCTGGAAACTCTAAACGTCCTCGAGAAGGTACCCGTGGCCTCTCGACTACAGATGGCCGAAACAATGCATATAACATTAATCTCCATGCATGGATAAGCTAAAAGCCTCCCCTATGTGGAACGTAGTGCGGAGTCGGAATAAATTTGTCTGCCAAGGCAAACCATATGGCCGCGGGGGCAACAGGCTTTCCGAAATGGGTATGACAAGAGTGTTCGTGGGCCTGTCCCTCCTCCGAGGGGAATGTTCTGCACCTCGTGAGGTCGCCCCGACGCACGTCCCCGGAACGGAACGCCGATACTGGGAAGCCTCATTACCATGCATTCATCTCTCGGAGTCTCAACTCCGCGGCCCCTTTCTCACAGTGACGACAGACTCCGACCGCGTCTGGGGAGAGGGGGGAGGGATGAATGAGCGGGGGGAAGCCGGAGCTCGCGAAGAATTCTCGGAAGCGTTGAGAGCACGGTAAAACGAATTCCTTGGCGAGAAGATGTTCTGCGAAACACCGAAAACACGTACCACGCAATTATGAATGGCTCTTCAGCTTTTACTGACATTGATTTTTTTTAAGCTTCAGAATTGAAATTATTTCTGTCACGAATTTCACTAAAATGTTTCTGCAAATACGTAGTGTATGAATGAGCTTTCTTGAATTGTCGCATTCATATTCCTACTTGAAAACGTTTTAGCGTCATATAAATTTATAATTTCATGTTTACGCGGAAGTTTGGTTAGAAATATGGTTCCAGAATTGAATCTAATCTGTCTTCACATTTATAAAGACATATTAATCCTCATTTAAATGATAGTGTATTGAATTATAGTTACTCTCAGTAGAGCAATAAAATGAGAACCATAATAAGTATGTACGGTTGAAACGGTTGTTTATGTGAAGGCTTTCTACTTCTATAACTTTTGTCTTACTTCCGATAGTCCCACTCTGTTTACTAAGGACACTGGTGTAATAAAGGTAACCTTTCAAGGCTTTTGTATTGGATAGCACGTAAAGCCGTGAACCTAAATTATTAGTAGGCTGAGGTGAATAAACCTGATGAATCTTCAGCCTCTATGTTAAATTTCATTCTTTACACGAAATACAGCCAATTACTATTACATGAAAAATAAACGGATAATGCGATAGAAAGACTTAGGGATTTTATGCCTGAAATGTTGGAAAAATAACAATCCCGCAGGAATGATGAAAGAAAATTGAAAACAAAAACATTCAATAATCAGTACGAAATTCGGATTCACAGTAAATTACAGGTCGATATTTGAATGAAAAGACTTAGAAAAGATACTATTTCGCGTTATTTGAACCCCACATTTTAGCATCTTCAGCATTTGATACGCATGGACAAAAATTTCTTTATTTTCAGACACAAAGGAAAATTATCCACTTACTTAAAAGAGTTAAATCGGTAAGGAATTATTTGAAAATCTGGAGATATGAATGATTGGAAATGCAATTTTGTATGCAGTAATGGTCGATTAGAACTCCTATATATATATATATATATATATATATATATATATATATATATATATATATATATATATATTTAAAACTAAAAATACGAGAGGTTAATTTTTACCCCACATTAAAATAGTAGGCTAATTCATGACGATTAGTAAGGTGATACTACCCGCTAATCCATTTACCCAAAGCAGACATGTATATGAAATAGTCTTATAAGATTAAAACATTTTTTTATACTATTCTAAATTATTGAATTTGATATTTGGGGTAATTTTTATAATAACTTCATACTCTCCTAATGGCACATGGTAAAACACCCTCTGCTACACGCCCCATTGAGAACATACGGGTTGATTAGAATGTAATAATTAGATCATAGTAGGACATGTAAAGGGCAGTGTACTAACAGTTATTCTCCCTGTCTGAACTCATTAATACTTAGCTCAAAGTAGGGTATTAAACGGTATAGTAGGCTTCGAAAACCTGATAGCTACTAGAAGAATATGAAAGCCTGAAATAATTACTCTCAGTTTTTTCAAGGTTAAATTTGTTTTTCAAAAATGAGATTGTAAACCTCAAGTATCCGGTGGATTACAATAAGCGAAATTTACTTTGTCATTTATGCAGGTATTCAGTTAGAGGTTGAGGGGGATTAGAAAATTTACGCAGCGATTATGAAGGGAAAGGAGACAGGAGGAAGAGAGTGTAGTGGTCATATGACGCGCATTTTTAATTGCACATAACGGTGAAATTAATTTGTGTCTTGGTAATAAAATCATCTTCGGATCAACGGAAATAGGGAGAGAAAGTTAATGATAATGGAATGAAAAATAATGCGATTAAAGGTGTGAATGCCTTAGAAAGGAACAAAAGATCGAATTAAAGACGAAGATAGCAGGTTAAGACGTAGAATAAGTAGGTATCTCGAAGGATGAAAAAGCTACGGCGAGGTTGCTTTCTAAAGCTTGAAATGTTTCCAGAACCGCCATGAACCTAAAAACCAATTAGCCTGATCGTGCGTCGCCAAGTTAGCTTTTGGCTTCACAAATTAATTTCCAGGTAAGTTTTAGACTTCAGGAGTGTGCCTGGTGTTATTAGTAACTGACAAAGTCATTAAAACGGCATAAAAATCAATATTTTTTCAGCGGAAAAGGATGAAAATGGTGCTAAGATATTAAAATAATATCACCATGCACTCAAATATTATGCAATATGAATAATTTAAAATTAAATATCTATAAAATATTGGAATAGATTCATAAAAACTTAACATTTGATTCTTTTTTAAATTTTTATTATACATCTGTAATATACTCTGCATGTTCCCTGTAGATATAACGGGATGTATTAATTTTATTAATGTTTAATTGAAAGAAAAACTTCGATGCAATTTCAAGCCTTAATTATTGCCAAGACGGTCACAGAAAATACAAAATCATATCAATAATTTTATTCGCGATACATCGTGCACGATATTTTGTCATTTAGCTGATAAGTTTGTTACTGAACTGACGCTGATATTCTCTATGGTAATTACAAATAAATTATAATGCATCTGTCAACAGGTGACATGACCTCAACGGATATTTAATGTTTGAAGTATTGACTTAATTTTTGGCAAAGAAGGTAACCTCAAGCATACATAATTTATAGGTTTAAACTCTTTACTCTTCTTACTCTTTTGGCCCAAAAGCCTTCGTAAAGGAATTTAAACGATTTGTTTTCTCTCTAAAAGCATAATTTAATACCACAACTGTAGTTAAGCTAAATCAAAAATAGTAGCCGTGAACATAAACTTTCCTGATAAGACGATAGAGACTATTAAACCGAAACATTCGTCTTTGTAGATGGAAGTTCTCGTAAATAGGGAGTAGAAGTCAAATGTTCGTGAAAATTAATTAACAATCAATGCTATTAAAGCTTTGATTTTCCTAAATCACCATTCTTTCTAGGAACATAGGTTCCAATCACTGAGACAGGATAATGATTATTTTGGAATTAACGATTCGTTGTCAAGTAACCGCCGTAAGAAAACGCTTTCGCTTCCGGAAATAATTAGTTTTCCGGACGAGGAAAGGCAGGCAAGAAATATGAAAGTTCCCCTTTGCTTGAGACAATTGAAATCAGAAGTAGACCCGGGTTATGAGGGCTCCCGCGTCGGTGAACTTGGCAATCGGACAGTGGAGCGCCGGTGCTCAGAGGTGGAGTTAGTTTGAAAACACGACAGGATGGGCCGCAGGCCAATAAAATGAAGATGAGAGTGCGTGGGCGTTCCTTGTGAGATTGGTAACGCCGTAGAGTCTTCGGGGAGATGTCAGCTTAATGAAATGGGTCACTTGATTAGTATAGAGGGGAAGCATGCAAGGTTTTCATTGGGAGGGAAGTGATTGGGGGCGCTTCCTGTGGAAGCAGCATCCCTGAAAAAATTTCAACTTTCTTGAAAGCTGTCTCAGAAACCTTGGTAAACGTAGTGCAACGTTTGGAATTTTGCCATGATTAGTTCTACGCAAAAAACGACGACCGTAGATGACTGTACGTGAAGCTAAAAAATTCTAAATTCGTCAAACCGAGACCAAACTTAGTTCTTCGTCTGTTTTTCCTGGCAAAATTAATTTATGCCAGAATATACTCATCTCTGTGATCCAAGTTTTATAAATGCTTAAGTCGAAGCACGTAAGTGTTAAGTTTAGAAAATTGACTGTTAAATCCCGTAGCGCTTTTTTGTGTGAAGCAAGCCTTACGAATTTAAAATTTTAGATGTGCATGTTAAACTATTTGTACATGTAATTAATATAAAATCAAAATGACTTTTAATAATCAAACCACTTTACTTTTCCACATAAACTTTTTAATTTTTACAACCCAAGTTTCGTTATAGCATAACATCATCATTATAAAATCAAAAATAAATCCTTCTTCGAATAGGATTAAGTTTTTTGTGAAATTTGGTAATAAGTGTGCAAATATCTTTGTTTAAATATTTAAATGTACTTTATTATATTGATTAAATTATGGCTTTCATGAAAATTTGGTTTATTTCATTCGCAATATTTTAAAAACACCTCTCTTTAAGTTTTAATATGCTTTACTTCAGAAGACTTAGTAATTATTGCAAAATCGGTGACTATCAGCGGTTTTGATTTATTTTATAAAATAAAACATTTAATTAAACGTAACCTATCGAACAGAATATAAACTCTGATACCTGTGAAATATAAAAACCAAAAGACATCAAATATTGAACTGACTTGTAGCAGGAGTCGTCATCTCCTTATATTCCTCACAGAGGATCCAAATATTTTCCGCTGACAATTCTTGAACGCTTGATGTCTGGTGGTTACATACTTAAGTCACCTCCGTTTATTTTAAAAATTCCAAGAATGGGGTAGGCTTTGGGAAACAGGTTTTCTTTTTGATTCGTCGGAGAGAGAGAGAGAGAAAGATCAAAATCAGTGCCAACGAGAGAGAAAGCTTGAGTCTTCATCGCCGTGGGAACTCGAATTGGCGAATGCGTAAATAGGGAGGAGAGATAGAAAGCTTATAGTCTAACAGGAACTTGGGGTGAAAGGCAGGTAGGAGAGAAAGGAGAAGAAATGTGGGCTGAGGGGTGCGATTTTACAGAGCAAAACGGAGGAGAACTGGAGTGGGAGAAGCAATATGGCCCAAGAGTAAGTAGATTGGAAAACAATAAGACTCCCCAAGAAGTTTCAATGAGAATCATAATTTGAATGAAAGGGGAAGATTCGAGTTGGATGAGGGCCGAAGGAAAAGGTGGAAAGTCTTCGATCAGCCTCAGAGACTACAATATAGAGGGTCTTTTGTGACGAAATGACGTCGCTTTCGTGTTCAGTTGTTTGTTTGGTGCTTGGAAAGGAGGGCGTGGGGTGGAGTGGGGAGGGAGTGAATGGTTGGGGAAGAAGGAAATCAATTTGTGAGGAGAAAAGGGTTGCGAAAAAGGAAAGGGGATTAAGAAATGGAGTCGGCAAGGGGGAAGCGGTCTTTTGTGTTCGTCATAATAATCTCGCATGAACAGAATCTGGGGTTGGGGGAGGGAGGGCGCAGCCTTCGTGGTCGGACACCCGACTCACAGGCGCCGGCGCGCCCACGGGCGTAAAACTGCCGCCGCCCACTCCACCGTCGTGACGGGGAGGAATCGCGAAACTACGACTCAATTTGCAAGGCCTTGTAGTTATCCGCTGCCTTCTAAATGCGGTAAGTCCATCACAGAACTCATTGCTTCCGTACATATCACGGGATGTGTTTTAGGAAGTTTTTCCGCTCGTTTACGACTTTTTATGGGTCTCCTAAATTAACTTGGGCTTGTGAGATACATGGCACAGAGCGTACTTTTTCGCTTATTAACTTCGAGGGATAATATATAATTATCTTCAAATTTTTCGTGTCATTCCTTTATCAGCTTATGGCGCAGAATGGTGGCAAATAATAGCACTTGTAGCAATGGATGATTACCATTTCACTCTATGAGAAATATTTCCATTCCTTTGTTCGTCTTTTATATCCCTTTTCCTAATATCTAATCTTATGTGAATGAAATTATGTTCGCCATATGGCGAGTTTTTCTGTTTGAATATATATATATATGTATATATATATATATATATATATATATATATATATATATATATAATATATGTATATATATATATATATAATATATATGTATATATATTTTTTTTTTCATACATTTATGTGTGATCAGTATTATGTGGGAAAAAATATTGCAGAAACAAGGTTAGTAAATGTTTTTTTGGACATGAAATTAAGAGTTTTAAATCAGCATGTCCATGTATTTTACGAACAATGCTACCCTCAATTGCTAAAACGTCCTCAATCATTGTTTTTTTGCGGTGAGGGAATTTACATTTATTTTCTTTCAATACGAGGCGGATCATCTCTGGACTTGAAAAGCCAATGGAAGGCTATTATGAATAAAAAATAATTTTTATACTTTAGACTACTTCGTAAACCTTAACTTCATCTGCGTAAAATTTCAAAGAAGATACAGGAGAAAACGGTAGTCTCATGTTTTTTTCTCTTGATTCCTGTAAAAATTGTCGAGATTATATAGATCTAGACATTTTTACTCACATTTAATATTTAAAGTAATTAAGTTAGGGTCATTGAATATTCCATTAATGAATACAAAGGTAAATACGAGGCGTGTTCATAAAGTAAGACCCGTTTGGTCACAGGAAAAAATATACTCATATGAAACACATTTTATTGGCACTTTTAGTTAGCTACAAACCTACTTCACTTATCTACATAATCGCCGTTCACTTCTAAGCATTTTTCGTACCGCTGCACCAGCTTCTTTAACCCCTCTGCATAGAAACTCGCCGCCTGAGGGTTGAACCAATCGACATCCAATGAGAGAGAGGGTTGAACCAATCATTCTTGAGTTCCTCTTCGGTTTCGAAACGTTGTCCACCGAACCACTGTTTCAAGTGCAAGAAGTGGAAGTAGTCGCTGGGTGTAAGATCAGGACTGTACGGTGGGTGGTATAAAGAGTTTCCAACGACCCAAAAACATTTGGTGAGTATTTTCGGTACCCACCTTGCACACAATGTGTGGTATCCGAGGTTTTCCGTAACAATATTGTAGACAGTAGTGCGTCCAAGTTGAGGAAATTGTTCAGCCAGGCCATTAATTGTCAATCGACGATCACATCGCAGAGTTTGTTCCACTTGCGAAACAATTTCATCGGTCAGAATACTGGGCCTACCACTTCGCTCTTCGTCATGGACATTTGTTCGTCCATTTTTAAAATCACAGCACCATTGTCTAACCTTTCCTTCACTCATAACTGTAGGTTTATAAACTAGGCATAATTCCCGATGAATTTCAGCAGCCGACAATCCTTTTGCATACAAGAATCGTAAGACAAAACGCACTTCACAGCTGGCGGGATCAACGATTGTCGCGGACATTGTTGTTTGCATGCACGGACAAGCAAACGACTTCTGAAACAAAACAAATGCTTCTATAGCTTCTCAATGAATCAGTAGATGGTGCTGCAGGAGCAATACTGTGTTCTGAAGCGCCAATATTTAAATATAAGCAAACGGTACTTACTTTAAGAATACGTCTCGTGTTTATTTCCAAAAACAACTGACGGTATCATATACTCTCTTAAATTTATGTCAAAGTGATAGCCGATAATCTTCTTCCACATGTCTGAGATTGTTTAACTTTCCATCAGGCCTTATGTTTTGATGAATTTTCCCGTGAAACAGCAATTACATTATCATATTTTGAGAGAGAAAAGAACTTCCATTTTCAGATTTAGTTCCGTCTATTGTTTTTTATAATTGCAAAATATGTAGTCCTAAAATAATATTTTCCAAAGAAAAATATTATTTTTCAAGAAAATATAGCTAATTGTTTCTTAAATTTATAAAATGTCGTGATGAACAGTTCTTTGACATATGCACAAAAACCCTCGATACCTTCGCTAATGACAGTCTGGTATCAAAATTTATTTCATTTAATATTTGCTCAAAGTTCTACTCAATGAAGCTAATTTCAATTAGTTGTTTTTCTAAACTTTGAATATGTGAACATTTTTTCATTTTGTTAATTTTCTGATGTTTTAAGGACATTTTGGAATTCTACTTTTCTATAATTTCCTCGTAATGTGAGGCATTGATAGGCATCATAAATTCTTTAATTAATTATCTATATCTAATACAGATGTTTCAAAATAACTGTATTTTAATTTGAATATTTAATTCTATTTCAGTTACTTTTACTTTTCAAATCTAATTTACATGAATGCATGATATTGAAATTAATTGAACTGAAAATTTCCACTTTTCATCTCTCCTTCGTAAATATTTATTTTAAATTGAATAGATTTCGCAACATATCAATAAATAACAAACATTTTTCAGAATCAAATTTAATTTTTACTCTTAAATAAATCAATCATTAATAATGTGAAATTCTTAACATGCATACTTTACCAGTGGATTAGTAGTTATTAGGAGAGGCAAACCGGCAGCTGAGGTTACTTGAGCTATTAGCAAGAGATACGTAATTCAGAAGGGGTAGGATATCCAGAGACGAGAAAAAGGGTGAAGGGTAACCCTTCTTTAAGGTTACACATAAGCCTAAACTAAACTAAATGTTCCCCGGAGTCCACAATTAACCCATCTGAGGAAGAGTGTAGAACGGGAAAGCAATGCAAAGTCCGGGTACTTCAGAAATTAGAACCTGCGTTCTCAGAGAGGGAAACCATCACTCTAACGGCCGCAGAAACCCGATCCTCGGGAACAAGGAAAATTTTAAAGGCTTCATTAGGCCAGTTTTCACACATGTCAATCTCTACATTAACAAATGTTATTAATGTATTTGGCAGGATTTTAGGCATTTATTGTTAAAAGTTTTACTCTACAACGCTAACACCATCTAGCCACCCCAAAGCCTTATCACCAATTTTCTACTTAATGTCCCTTTCTACAAATTGTAAATAACATAAAGATACTATACAAGACGACCGATCCGTCATTTCTTGACTCACTTCAACCGCTGACCATTTCTCTCCCCTCGTTATAGCAATTATTCGATCTAATATTTCCTCTCCTGTTTTAACTCATTTCTAGCATTGAAAAATAGTTGCACCTTTCTCCCCTTCAAAGCTTAGTCTAATGTGCTTTGTCTCATATTCTTAGCTTTTGAATAACATTTGTTCTACATTTCTGTCCTAGAGAGAGAGAGACGAATTTTTCGTCACATGCCGATTTCTGCTAGCTTTGATGATAGTAGATAATAGATGGCTAGGCAGATAGTGGAGCTCCTATTACTGGATAAACATTGAGGACATTTTTATAGTCAACCTATTACTTAATTTTAAGCATTCTTACAAAATGTTGGCACACATGTCCTTCTTCAAACTCCCTCTACAGGGGCATTTTACCAATATTCACTCTTCTACGCGAGAGGAACAGCAACCCTATATATCCTCTTGATTCTTCCAACAATCTAAACTTTTACGTTTCTCCATCTCTCTCACCTCAAAGATTAAGGAATTGTAAAACTTTTTGGATCCAATCTCCTTCCACCATACATTCAAAAAAAATATTCTTCCTCTGAAACTAAAATCGATTTTAGGAAACCTATTTAATGAGTGGAGGATAAGGAAGGTATTTGTGTATGTATGCATGCGGACAATTAAAGAATATATTCCACTTAAGTATTGCGACGCCAGATTTCGCATAAAAATGAAATTTTTAGATTACAGGATATAGTCTTTATAACCAAAGAGAAATAAAGTTTGAAGTACTCGCAAAGTAATCATCAAATTAGAAAATGACCTAGGGTCCAGAACAATGTGATCAACCCGTAAGTTTTCTCATAGTTGTGGGAATAAAGCAGAATGATCAATTAATATGTAATGTAAAACTCACTCTTTCAGAATAAGAGATACTTTGTAGTGGCCTTCCCTGAGCCTCCCTTTACCACGTAATTAATCCCGATACCCGCCAGTTAACGCACTCATGTTTTAGTCATTACATTACCATTTTGGCTATCAAATGAAAATTAATGTAAAAAACTGTAATCAGCAATGCTCTCTTCTCTAGTATTCCCAAAGTACGTGAACATTACTACACATTTCCAAGATAAAAGGCATGTAGATCAAACAGAAAATTTGGAATATATTATCAGTAAAAATTAAACAATAATGTAACAGTCATCTACAATTTTTTTTACTTCCGAATATTTCAATGGTTTTTGTATAAGTAACATCAAACACTTCCTGATTGGTAACGCACTCAAGTGCATCTTACGTCTGTATTATCTAACAAATTTCCTTCTATTCTTTTCCTGATGCTCTTTGTTGCCCATTGCTTCCATTTTCGTATTTTCTCCATCAGATTACACTAGTAATCTCGTTTGTCATAAAAAAGCAAAGTTTTATCCAAAATAGGACTTCATATCGTAATACATAGCTTACCTTGTACATCACTTCTGGATTTCAAGCTCGACGAAAGCATGTATACAGGATAGGGGGTCATTTCCATTTCCCACTAGATAATAACCACAGAGTTTTTGCTTAGCTGTAAATGTCATTTTGCAGCTGACGTTAATACCCCTTGTTCAAATCATCCGCGTGTGAATTTGGCTGAAATATCTGGTGAAGATTTTCTCCTGTGAAGGTAATGATTGATCCACATCTCCCTCTATATTTATCATAGAGCACGGAATCCCATATATTTTTAATAATTTAATCCGCGTGAATGCTACCGTGTTTCTCCTTTCCGTTTTATCGTTCAAATATTAAAAATCAACTCGTAATTTCAATTCAATATCCTATTGCGTCATTTCCCACAATTTTTACATGGCATGTTGATTAAATATAATTTTAGGTCCGCCATTTTTAAGCAGTGTAATAAAGACGTCGATCCTCTACATAAAACTTTCAATCATGAATGGCGATGTACATGCTGAATTATGCACAAAATTTCATTTGAGCAATAATCCATTTTAAATATCGACCCTTGATTATTTATTATTGGAAATATTTAATTTATAAACATGTAGAGAGACATCTGTATTTTGACTTCGTAATCAAGCAGTCAAAAAGGAGAACATAAATCAAACTGTTAACAAATTTCAAGACCCACATTTTTTTGCGATATGTTATTCAAACTCAAAATCGAAGGAGTCCTTTTGAATCTTTATTTCTATGCATTGACACCTTTTAACTACTCAACTTACGTTGAACTGTGATGTTAATTGCTTTGAAAGTGGTGAAGAAATAAAATCAAGTCAAATCTTTCCGTATAATGTTGGTACACTGAAATGTTGGCTCGGATTAATCCGCAAAATACTGCCAAAGATAAATTTTCACAGCCGTGAGCGACACATGTGCATACAAATTATCAGAGATAATAATAAACTAGAAAGAAATTGACGAATTTTAATTCCAAAAAATGCAAAAAATGTTCTTTTGACACTTAGATGAATAGTGCTCTTGATTCAGGGTGAAGGTGAGGGTTGGGCTGGATGACCATGACGGCGAGTGGGTCAGGAGATCGTAACCGGGTCCAACTCCCACCGAGCTGTCACCTGGCCGTAGTCACTCTCTGGTAAGCGGAACAGCGAGCAGGGTCACGGGTCAAAACCGGGGCTTAGGAGCCTTCGCACGCCGGGAGATCACACTAAGATAACAAGCAGAGGACAGTCGCGAATGCCCTCTCCAAGGAACGCTCTGCCATAAATATAATTAGAGAGGAAACACTGGTCCTCGTAAGAACAGCTGCGTCCCCCCGAAATTGTGTTACCTATGTGCATTAGTATCTCCTGAATGAAGATCTGGATAGGAGGGCACTCCTGGGTGACGGTCTTCCACTGACATGTGATTGCTTCTCCATCCGAAAATCCGTAGACAATTGGTCTTCAAAATTAGCGTGATCCCAAAAATACGTAATATCATAGCCAGTATAACAGATCAGTGACAAATAGCTTCTCTCGGCTTTATAAATGGAAAGGAGGTTGGCCAAAAAAATATATAAAATAATACTTTTCTATTCGCTTGTATTCCTGTAAAATTATATTTGATGTCGTCACATAATATCGGTTTCGAATGTTACGATGCAGGAATATGTCATTTCTTTTGGGCTATTCCAATTAAGATCGATCCTCTGCCCCAGACCTCCACCAACGCATCTCTCATTATACTGAATATTATCGGTAGCGACGGGAAATAACCGAGGAGTAAGTAGTTTGATCGAGGAGATATTCATCTCGTCCAGGTCATTTTAAACCCGACGACTATAGTGGTAGCTGGGCTTCTTGCCACAGCCTGATTCTAAGGGTCCAAGGTTTATTTAAAAGGGATCGTAAATCAGTTTTGTGTTGCATGACATAGTTAAATAGTCAAAGGGGCGCCCAAAGAGCTTGGATGTATTCTCATGCATTCTAGTTTGCCTTGACGCAAACTGTCACGCAAATATGAACGAATATAGTAACCGTATCTGTTACATCAAAGTAGTTTCCCCACTCTCAAGTTAATACGCAAGCTACACTAAAGCGAGCGAACCACCCTAAATTGGACCCAGAAACGCTCTAACCATGGGAACTGGTTGTCTGTAGCTTCCTTCTTGAATTGCAGAGAGAAGGCGACCAATTGCCAATCAAAATCTCTTCGTCCATTTTCCTGCCTCTTTTGAATAGCTCCCAAAAATCTCATCTCCTCCCCTGCCATATCTAGCATTTCCTCAGTTGTTTTCCTTTGGACCGCTTCACCTTTTCGATCCATCTTCAAACCTCAGGCCTTCAATATACCCTTATTATCTCGGATAATTTGTCGACTTCTCCAATCAAATCCAATTTTCTCCAATGCATTCATTAATTCCACCCAAATCACTCTGTCAAACGACTTTTCGAATTCTATGGAACAAACAAGTACACCCTGATTGTGTTCTATTTTCCTCTCTATTAGTGACCTCATTACTGCTGCGGAATAATGCGTGCCTCTCCCCTTACTGAAATCTAACTGATCATCCTGATTACTGACCCGTAATCATTTTCCCTACTCTTTATCTTCTTACTGATGATCCTGAGTTATACTTCAACTGAGAGTTAAATCAAGCGTATTGTTCAATAGATCTCACATATGGCTACCTTTCCCTTTTTAGGACTGTGAACTGACGCTTTTCTGCCAAAACCATTTCTGGTCAAATTGCTTTCCCAAATACGCTCTAATTCAATCCATAACAACTCTCCCTTCCACATCTTCCTAGAACCTAAATTAACTCCGCTGAAATATTGTCAACCCTCAAGGGGTCCTTTGATTAAATCTCTCTAATGCCCTTTCTATTTCTCCATCAAATATTCCTGAACCAAAGCTATTTCCATCCGCATTGTAGTCTCTTTTAACGTCTTCACCTGCGGCTCTAATGTGCTTAACTTCTAGTTTCTCTATGCATTATTTTTAACACCCTTGATACTTTGCTGGTTCAGTTAGTAATATTTTCTGACTTATCTTTTATTTTTTGCTCGGATTCCCCCATCTTACTTCCTGATAGTACTTTCATCTTTCTGTACATCAAACTAACTTTATTCATTCTTTAAAATCTCCATACCCTTAAACTGAGCCTTTCATCACGCTTCTTTCACTCTTTTGGTAACCCGCCTCATTTTATTAATTATCCATAATCGTATTTATTAACTAACATTGGGTTTACTTTCTTTCGTTCTCTTCTTCTTTCAGATATCATTCGCATTATATCGTAGGTATTCAAAATCCTCCTTTTTCTTTTCCCATTTACTATCCTCTTAGTTTCATTGGCACCATCCGATATCCATTTTTTGACATGTGTCATTTTTCTTTCAATTTTAGACACCCCACCACCCAATTCCTCACTTAAAATTTTCTCTGTAACGAGAGCAAAATACTTCTTTCATAACGTTTTGGTTAATTTTTCAAATTCTCTTTCCTCAACTGTCTACCCTATTTAATCCGCTTTAATCTGGCGTAACACTCCGTGAATACTAAATTTCGATCCCAATCCACTCCCGTGAAACCGTGCACACGCTTTAATAATCACAATGTTTCTAAATATTTGCCTACCGATGACATAGAATCGGATAGATAACCGACATTTTCCGAATCTCCAGCGATTTTCCATGCATCCTGAGTCCATTGTGGTTCGTTATAAAAAAGTGTGAGTGTTTCTTACAATCAAAACTTTCTCCTGCAGAAATTTCTTGCTTTCTCCCCGCGGTCACTCCGTCTTCTTAAACCGTACTCCAAATCCCTTACTATCATGTCTTCCTTCACCTACTTTCACCCCTTCAAATCCCCCATCTCTAGTCAAAATTTCTTTCGGGAGCACCCAAAATTAAGTCAGTGCATTAGTCTAAATAAATCGTTCAAGTTATTCCCAGTACTCTTATACCTCACCACGCACAACCCTAAATGACTATGTATTATTAAAGAAAAATTAGTAAAAATAAAATTACAGATTAATAATACAAAAATACGATATATCAAATAAAAAACTAAGGCAAAAATATTACTGAAATACGTTTAAATGATAATTTAAAAAATATTGAAGAATATCATTTGATGAAATGAAATCAAACACAGTATTGCATCGGGTTATCATCAATTCTTAATGGCGGAAGTTCTTTTTTTCATTAAATAAAGGACGAATTCTAGGGTATCCAATCGCTATGGCTTGCAATTTACTATGATTGGTATTTTTAAATGTGGCTTTGCCCCTAATATTTACTTTATCTAGATATTATTATTGATACACTTTATTTAGTCACGTAAACTAACCACAGTTGAATGTTAGTAAATCTGTATATCGTCAGTGTATAGCTGATATTTGCAGGTTTTGATTACTGACGGGCAATCATTGAAGATTTAGAGAGAGAACAAAAGACCAAGTAAAGAACCTTGTGGGACATCGCGTGATACTTCAGCCCATTAGGGACATAACTTGTTGGTAATAAACTTGTTTTCGATTTGATAGGTAAGACGGAATCCAGTTAATAGTGGGTGAAGAAAAGCCAATGCCTCTTAACTTTGCTACTAGAATATCATTGAATCAAAGGCTTTACTGAAATCAAGAAGAACGAGCACTCTTAACTCTTTTCTGTCCATGGACTTTCTAATATCATTTGTTATTATGACTATGCGGTAGCCGTGCTGCGCCTATGGCGCAAATCCGATTGAAGTTTATCAAGAGTATCATTATGCTCTATAAAATCCGATACTTGGCCATACATAAGCTTTTCAAAAGCTTTTGAAAGGATTGGTAGAAAAGAAATTGAGTGGAAATCTTTTTCTCCGGAATTATTATTCTTCTTTGGAATTGGTTTGATCAGAGAATGGATCCTTGCACTTCAAAAATGTTCCTGGAACAGCGAGGAGTTAAATACGTTGGTGATGGATGGCAAAATCAATGGGAGTAATAATTTTTTGATGAAATCTAGCGGGATCCCATCTGAGCCTTGTACTTTGAATTTGATTCGTTTAAACATTTAATAAAGTTAATATTGTGATATATGTATTAATATATCCTTCATCGTAATTTCTACATATTTCTGGTGATTTCTCGTGCCTGTTGTTGATTCATATGTCTGTAGGGTTAGGTTTTTTATGTCTTTAATTATAAACATAGACTCGCTTTTATAGATGTTTCAGATTTTAAATGACTTCTTATAGGCACACCTACGCCGTCGCCGCATTCCCCGATACGATCATTGCCATTAAGACGATAATCTGGACTTTAAATGATTTTAAAGAGTGTAGAAAGCTTTAGCGATATTTCAGCTAAGGATATGGCATTGATACTGCCATCATTCATCAAGCAAAACAACTTGTTCGAGTGTGCAGGTAAGCTTTGAATGTTGAGGTTTATCAATTGCAATGCCTGTGGAAAGCAAATAAACTTGTATTTGTCCAATGGTACGTGTCAGAGACATGTGAGTTCCAAGACGACGTATAATTATGTATTTCTTGGAAAGGGATTCAGGGAAAGTGAATTCAGGTTCGTCTGGATTGTTCTGTGGTCGTATGGGTGAAAAACGAGGCAGATAGAAAAGAAGAGGTTGAATAGCTAGTTACCAACGTAAATTAATATCAATAAATAAGTAATTATATAGTCTTTGATAACTACCTCCCATGGGATCACAATAAACAATAAATCACTTTTTCATTTTCAAAAAACCCTATTTCAGTATTTTCTTGAATGTCTTTGCAAATTAATTAAAATATTTAATGATTTCAAATAACGTTAAAGCAAGTGATTTGTCCCTAAACAATGGTGTGCCAAAGAATAATTACCTAAGAAATCACATATCGGATAAACATGTAAGTACTAGTTCACAAATTCTTCATTGTCTCATTTAATACGGGAATAGGGATTATATCTATTTATAATAGCATAGACATGAAAGGGTATAATTAGAGTAGATCTGGATAACCATCGAAGAATGTCAAAATAATAGATGAAGAGATATGGCAAATCACGATTCACAAATCAAATCAAATTTCACAAATTCTTCATTGCTTATTTAAAAGTTGTGACTTACACCCCGCAAGTATTTCCTTTCGTGGAATTATTTAAATTTAAAAAAGAACAATTTGTTTCATGCATTAGGTACTTCGGTGATTTTGCTCAAACGATGAATGCGAATGAAAGTGAATTATTTACTTTGAAAATATAAGGAGTGTGAAGGATAATAAAACCCTTCATCTAACATATAGTAGGTATCGCTAAACAAAATTAATAATTACATTGCATTGAAAAAATAGAGCAGACCAGCTCATTCTTAACGCTCTTTTACGGTCAAATTTAATTATTTTAATACGCCAGGTGAAGATAGCAGATAAAACAAACTGCTGTCATATTGAAAACATGCCCAAGCGGAGCTCCAATGACAGGGTACCTGGTCGGGGTACAACTCTGACTCGTTAGCGTGGTTTCACTCCGTTTGAAACTCGTTCGCAATCATTTTGGACGGTGAGGTTGATTTCCGGCGGGGTAATACCGATCGGCAGAGTCATTCTGTCTTTCGAAATCGCTCCGGGATGTGATACTCTTTACAAACGGTATAATATCGCAAACAGGTGAACTCCGCCGGCAGTGTGCGGTTCATAATAGCCCCTTAGACTGTTCTTAAATTCCGCATGGTCTCCCTCCATTTTTTATAAACCCCTATCCTTTTCCTAACCCGACCTCGCTTACCTAACTTCGTCCCCTCTATCTTAATCTTCTTGATTCCGTCGCTAATTACGAGTAAAATACTCTGAATTCACCTTTTACAACCTCCTTTATGCCTCTAACTATTACCCTAGTAACCCCGCACAGATATAAAATATCTTTATTTATTCTATCCATTTCCCATTTCATTTTTTTATAATCCATGTCTTTAATATCTACGCAGCAATATCAATCCCTTCGATCTATGTTGGTCCTCTTCTGAGTCTTCATTGCTGCTGCTGCCGATAATTCTTTACATGAATTTCGTGTGATTAGGACTGTAGAAGCCTTGCTTTGCCCACCGCCGGAAACGACAGACGACCTAGTGGACCAGGTCTTTTATTGTCCAGGACACTTTTCTATATCTGTGTAGATCCGTATGATTATCATTGGATGAATAACTGAGGAATTTTCCCGTTGCCTTGCTCAATAGTGTATTTAACGTGACACAATCCGTGAGATGGTCGCCCCACTGTGGTGATCAAATGCCTTTTGCAGCCGCCTTAATGAGGGCAGATGCTGTGAGGACAACCGTTCGTCTGGTTCCGGCACTTTGACCTCTCTTTTAAGGGTGACCCTGCCAGAAACTTCCGTTGCTTCCGCTTGGAGTCATCAAAACTCACAAGCCCTACCTCGTCAACTTTTTAGTCCACGGGAAGAATCAGTTACAATGGTTTCAATTAAAACAATGTTTACCATAAGATCTTATAAATTACAAATATTAATTTTGAAAATAACTTACTGATTTTCCTACCATTTACTGACATTTTGTCTAAAAATATGAATTCATTTCAAACTCCGTTCAAATTACAGTCGGCATGCGACTCATCCTAGTGTTTGTAAAAATTTATGATCAGAGTAAAGAAAAGAACTATACATGGAGTGGTATTTCAATAAAAACTTGTTCACGGGGCATTTACAGCTGGCTAAGCTTCAGACAAGATGCTGAAACATGCAGATTATTTATACTCAGTTCAAGAATTGTTTTCAATGAAAACGATTAAGTTATGAAACACCCCCAGCGGAATAAATTTAATTTAACGAGTTCATGGGTAGAACGATCTTCCGCGAGACAAAAGTTAGCGTACTTTTTTTTCCTTCCTGTTGCTCTGGAATAAAATCTGAGGAGATGTCCCGTTTAATTATGTCAAGCATGTGAATTAAGTGTGAAAGAACTTCGGGGAATTAGTGCCTCTGCCGAGGACGGAATAACTTTTTCAATATCCCTTTAGTTTTTTGATGTCCACATAAATTCTTTAGCTTTTTTTTCTTTTTTTTCTAATGGCTTCATTTTTGGAGTTGACATTTATGATGGGTAGGAACAAATTTTTGCCGTGGTTTATCGTTGTTTCGTCATGTGTAAAAAAATTATGAAGAGACATTGCATGTTATAAAATGATTATTTTTATTTTTTCCTCAGGTCTAAGGGAAAGATGGGCCATTTTATTATTTTATTCAATTGTCCTGGAGCAATTATGAAGTTTGTCATTCATTTATGTTAGCTGTACTTGTATGGTGTTTACTGAATTTGAATACATTATCCTTCTTGTTAAAACCCACATGAAACCAGGAAATATTCTCCATATAATTGGTCCTCTGTATGGAAAATAGAGAACAATGAACAGAGTCCGAATTACGAATATTTCGTGGCTAAATTGTAGATAATCTTTTTGATAAGATATATGAAAGAATTTTTTTTGAACTGTTAGATACAAACATGCAATTATATCTCATGTCAACATGATATCTTGACGGTTTCCATATCCTAATTACTGAGTATTTTATGATCTTATCTTTTTATCAGTGTTATCAAAAAATGAGCCATATTATTAAATTTCATGTTGTCGGTAAGTATCTTTGAGATCTTTTGTTTCTTTTGTTGATGAGATTCATCTATAATAAATGATTATTTATCAGCATTTAACTCTAAAAGATACAAACAGTGATTCTCATTGCCATGATGTGAAAAATATTCATACTTGATAAAAATTCAAGAACCAAAATATACGTAAAATTTGTCAAAAAATAAAAATGACCAAAGATAAGACGGGAATTTTGCCACTTTTCTTGACATTAGTACTCGTAATATGTAACACGAAGGAAAGGAACAGACCAAATTTTTCTATGAAATACAAATGCCCTAATTTAGGGATAAATTCTGTGCTTGTGGAAATAGATCATTAATAAAAATTGGCAATTTTCCACAAAATAAAATTTTAATACGACCGGTTTCGATGTAACTACATCATCTTCTTCCACCAGAAAATGATGTAGTTACATCGAAACCGGTCGTATTAAAATTCTTTTTTGTGGAAAATTGTCAGTTTTTAATAATCATGATATTCCACCACATCACGTCTGAAACGTCTATTTTTATGAAATACAGTAGATCATTTTTGACTTTAAAATTACATTTTAACACTATCATTTTAAACCCTGGGAATGATAATAAGTACATCGTTTTTTGATCAAGTTAAGTTTAATGGTGATATGAAGTGTAATACTTTTTAATATGCGTTAAATAATTGATTTTTTAATGAATTATAACAACAATTTACATCATTTAGCCAGTCTAGATGTTAAAGGTTAAAATTATGGCTAAGCGTATCATAAAATAATAGTGATAGAAATGGAAATATTGAAATAGGAGGGCGTGAACTGAAGTAGATGGATTATTTTAAATTTCTCGAGAATAAATTGAGCCAAAATACCCAAAGAAGTAGGGGTATAATAAGGGCAATCGAGTTGTGCTACGAAGCTTTAATAAGAAGTAGGGAAGAGATGACAGGTAGTTGAATACAGAAATATTGAGTAAGACGGTAAGGAAAAGAATAGTGAAATACTTTGTAAGGGACGTGGTTTTTTACGGCGCGGAAACATTATCGTTAATGGAAAATTATAGGCCCGAACTTGATTTTTGATGCAGCCGTGAAGGCTAGAGAAGGTAAAATGGACGGAAAATTAAACCGGCGTACATGTAATAGGTAAGACCCGGAAAGAAATAATTGTTAGAAAAAATCAATAGTAGAGAGGAAAGATCGATTTAGACATTTTAATTGGAAATGGATTGTTGAGGACTGTGGTAGAGAGGAGGACGTTAGACAGGCGAGGTATTGGTAAGTAAAAGAAAGATATGTTGGTCGTATTGAAGGCGGATAGAATGCGCAAAAAATTGAAGCAGGGTTTATTGCAATGTGTGGTACCACTTTGTGTTTTTTTAGGAGAGGTACAAAAATGTGTAGTTCGTCAGTCTACTCCCATCCAAAACCTAACCAAATTATTATTACCAGCTACCAAGCTACCAATTATTATTATTAATGTTCATCTATCTATGCCGTACTTCCCTGAACACTGTCCTGTGATGTGGGCAACAAGTCAGTGGGGCTTAAGAAATGAATATTATCTTTGCTTTCTAAAGAAATAAACTTTATTTGTCGACTAGTTTCGTTTACACTGTAACATCCTCAGGACTAGTGATACAATATACATTTTTTCTGAGTTATATACTCGGTCGGGTAGAGGTAGCGGATGGGAGGGTGTAATTAAGGAGAAAAAGGGGGGGGAGAGGTGTAAGAGGGGGGGAAGGGGGAAGGAAGAGCGTGGGTCTGTGTCATGGGGTTTTCGGGTGTAGAATAGGAATGTCCAGGTGGGGTGAGTGGAAAGGGAAAAGGTGGTCATTAGTTATCCTTTCCTTCTTCTTAACCATTTTTAGAATTTCTAACTGCTCACGGATGCCCAGCTGCCTTCCTTTCTTCACTCCGTGCAGTAATGCGGGGGTGAAATCCGCTCGGTGGCCTTCCTTCGAGAGGTGGGTTGCGAATTGGGACATCCCAGTGTTCTTCATGAAATCCCTCCGGTGTTCTTCCGCTCGAACCGTTATGCTCCTGCCTGTCTGACCGATGTATTTAACGTCACAGTCGCCACATTGCAATTGGTAAACCCCGCTCCGAAGAGTTGGTTTTATGGGGTCTTTGACTGTAGGTAGCAAGCTCCTTAGGTTCCTATTATTATAGAAGGCAGGTTTTATGTTCATATCCTTGAGTACACTGCCTATTTTAATGGAGGGTTTTCCTACATATTTAATGCATCGCCATGAAGCTAGGTCTCTGTGTGGGGGGCAGTAAAATTCTCTGAGTAAAAATTTTTTCTTTTTGTTTTCTAACAAATCGACAATCAATTTTTCTGTATAGCCATTGGCCATAGTAATCCTTTTAATTTTGGAAATTTCCAGCGTGAAGGTTGAGGGGTCTAAAGGGATAGCAAATGCCCTGTGTAGTAAGCTTTGAAAGGCTGCAAGTTTTTGGTGAAAAGCGTGCTTTGAGGATGCATGGATGATCTGGTATGTACACGTGGGCTTGCGAAAAATCGAAAATGTATGTTTTCCTTCCTTAATAGAAATAGTTAGATCCAGGAAATTCAATTTGTAACCCTCTTGGACCTCCATTGTGATTTCAGTGCATCAAATCAGTGGGATCTTGATTCGAAAAACAATGTTTAATTTACTAAAATTGACATATCTTATTCTACTCTATAACGCCCCCCCTAATAATATATGTACATTATAAAGACCAAATAAAAGTGCAGCAGGTTGAAGTCCCTTTGTCGATTAAAACCATCTCTGACTGGTAAATAATAGTTAAATATTGTAGTACATTTCATCTTTCACATTTATATAAGCCGGGGAATGTTTTTATTTATTTACATACTTCGTTGCAATTAGGCAATTTTCTTGGTGGCAACGGTCCAGTGTGATCACTGGTCACTCTTACAATGCACATACATACACACACAAAAAGAACAGATATGAGACAAAAATGTTAAAAACGAACTATGTTAAGTAGTTCTACAGAGATAGTTAAGGAGGACAATCTGGAGAGAATAATACAATTTATCAAAGCATTTCTTTGGTCATGTTTTTCGGTACTGAGTATTTTTTTAATTGGTTCATTAAGCGAAAACTTTTATCGTTGTTAATGGTTGAATATTGTCATACGCATCGTATTTTGACGCGTCCTTCACAGAGATTCATTGTTTTAATTGTTACTTAAAATTGGCAGATGATAGCGATAGTGGCCAACTTCTGGAAAGCAGCTACGTACCTTCCCAAGCAGCCAGGGCCAACGTACATTATCATGAATATCTAATAAAAGTTATTCGGTCATATTTCTTGTTATTTCGCGAGGATTGTTTCTAGAAATCCGTGGGTTTTGCAAAATATTGAAGTCAATACAACAGAAAGATTACTTTGATGTGTTTTGACGATGTTTTGTGTTTCATCACGATGCATTTGAGAATGACCTCCCATACCTTTATTTGTGGATTTACGTAAAACCTGCCCCCACTTTCTCTCTTTAGGTTATTTACTAGATGACGATCTACCATTATAGCAGGCCAAGGAGATGGCCTAATATTTCTAGTTACTGTCAATCCCTACCATTTCAAGGTGCGAGCATCGAACACTGTGCGTCATACTCTTGATTACAGCTGGATTTTTTTGGCATCATGAACTTGGAAATAGCATCCAACCGATGACCTCGATCACAACGTACACGGTCCACATCCAAAAATCTAATTCATTACGGGAGGAGAAATTAATGATCTCATACTCTCCCATTTTATTTTCATTGAAAGAAAAGGTGATGTGCAGGCTTGGGCAAAAGCACAAGTAAGTGTATGTACCGGAAGCGCTCATACGTTGATTAATATCTGAATTGACGAATTTATTATTCTCCTGCAATATAAATACCGCTATCTTTCTGAATTAATCTATGTAAAACAGCAACTCAGTGGTGAAAGAAGAACCCCTGAGGATAACCATCCTTCATCATAGATAGGGGATAATGGACAAGAGATAATGAATATCTTACCTAATTAAGTGTCCCCTAGATTGACGAAAAAAACGAGCAAAATGAAAAGCCAACTGCAGCGGTCTACCTTACGTATGTGACTTAATAACTGAAACCCATTAGTTTCAATTGACAAAAATGCATGCTAATAGAGTGAAAAGTTACAAAACAAAACCAACCGTAGTCTTAAAGAAAATATCGCTACTTTCCTTTTGACCATGAAAGTCAAACAGCAGCGGAAAACGGCAGTAACCTACCGCGTTCTGGCTTAGCATACATTGAAGATACCCCATGGATAATAGCGAAGTGATTGAAAAAGCAAGAGTGTTTGCATAATTCTTCGCTATCTCAAAAATATTGCAGTGAGAGAATATAGCGTCCCTCACGATGATCAAATCGACCACGCACCAAGTGGTGTGCTGAGCAAATAGCTATTGAGGTCACTTGCTATATTGGGATATCCCTCTATGGAAATAACAGTATAGAGAGAGATTACGGCATTAATACAACAGCTTTATCATACATATCATAGTAGATGATGGAAATCTTTACAGAACAACTGAACCTGAAACTACGACCACCCATCAGATATATGCACAATTGAAACAAGGCCACTTTTATAATTATTCGGTAACTCCATGAAGGAATAAAAAATAACCGACTGACGCACATACGTATTTTTTATTCCTCTGTAAAACTCTGAATAGGGTAAATTTAGCATAATTTTGAAACTGGCCATATATACCATTATGGTAGTAGTCTTTATAGAACCCCCAAAGCTCTGCGACCAAGGTAGATCAGATTTTAAACTAAAATGGATCGTTTATTTTTAAATTTTCCAAATATCCACATTGTAAAATCATTTTACAGTCTTCTACCTTCTACGGATATATTTCACATGATTTCACCATAACGTGCCTTACATGAATCTATTCACCTGGGTGGTAGATCTGAAAAGTCTTTCTGTAAACAAATTATCATTCTTTAATTCTTAACTTCGTCTATCGAAAAAGAATCAATTCAATTGAAATATATTAAATATCAGTGAATTTGTATGAAAATAAAATGTGAATAATGCTCTTAATTATAATCATAAAAATAGACAAGAATATTTTAAGTTCTACCTTCACTGTCTTTTCAGAAACATCGATAATGGATTCGTGGACAAATTAAACTACACTTCATTTTTCACTATGTCAATTTGTAGTGTTTACTATCACCTCTAATGGTTGGATGGGAATACTTAAATGAATATCGATGAACGGCTAGGTATTAAACTTCACTTCGATCTCTTTTCTTTCGCCTAATGTTTTAACACAACTATGTGCAGACTTTGGCACTCGGCGCTGGACTAAAAAGTATATATGTGGGGTAATATTATGAAACAACATGTATAAATAAAACTGATAAAAAATCAAAGTTAGAGGTACATTTTAATACGCATAGATATCTAAATTTTTAAAATTTTGAAAACTGCGAGCAAGGAATTTTCTCCATTTTATGGCAACATGTAGGGTAAATGTTTGAATTATACAATAATGCTCGTATTTGGCAATGTTAACTATTAATTTATACTGCAGTCCTTTTTTAAGGGATATAGCTACAAATATGGTGCAGGAATGAACAACAGGGTAACGGGAGAACAGGGTAGCAGGGATCATAGTATAGTTACCAACAGGCAACTTTATACAGGGACGTAATACTGCTGGAATTCAATGGTAAATACATGTAGATGTGATATTCTTTACATACGGTCCACAACCATAATAGAAGACCATTAGGTTACAGTCAATACTTCAGTTTTTGAATATCTAAGGTAGGTGAGCTTCTTGAAATGTTTAATTGTGACAATAAACATTTCCTTACTGTCTTACTTTTCTAACTTATTAGAAAACTTTTGAGGTGTGATAATCCTCATAGGTGTACCTGACCTCGTTTGCCTTGTTGGTTCTAGCAATAAACGGTGTTACTAGGATTGCCCTTCAATGGGTGGGCTGAAATTTCCCACGCATAATCGGATTGTTGTCCCACCTGACTTTGCCACTGAAATAACGAGGCTGCGTGCGATCAAATAGCGAATCAGAGAGGCGATTTAGGAATTCTGGACTCCGGGTGCTCCAACAAAAACAAGAAGGGATAGATGGAAGATGCATGTTTGAAAAGGGAATTGCGAAATAGGATCGGAGGGATAAAGCGAACAAATGACCACCGCATGCGTTGAAGAAAATTAACTTAGCCTCATGCCGTTAGCAGGAACGGAATTTTACGGAGAAAAACGTTCACTACTCGAATTTTGGGAATAAATTACGATCCGCGAGCAGCATATTTTATATAAGGTGTTGTAAGGATTTGTTTTACCTCATCAAATTCAGAGACGCTATGATTTAAAAGGTCTATTGAAATTGGAGAATGGAATACAGTTAGAAATTTACTTAGATAACTAAGATAGTATTCGGCAATATTCAATGCATCTATCATTCTGAAATTAAGTTCATTTGACTTCTTTGTTTTTCCCTACTCCGCTAAAGACTATATTTTAATCCTTTTGCATCTATTTTCAATTTGTATGTCTCTATTTGCCTTCTCATTGCCTTTAGAACTTTAGGCCTTTTAGTAACTCCACGGGTATCGATCCATCTGATTCTTCGTTCCTTTTTTCTCTAGCTTTCCCTTGGCCAATCTCCTCTACTTCTCGGGCTACTCTTTTTCGATTTATCGATGCACTTCATGTTCGGTAGCCATAACCAGCATCATATTTAGAAGATATCGTCATTCTTTCTTGATCCAGTTCGCTGACGTTATATGCCTCTGATCAGCAGAGAGCCACACTCTATTAGAATGCTACACGCAATGCATTCTTGTTAGTGAGCGGAACTAGAGTTATTGAGCATGTGTGCTGCGTCTTCATCATGATCTTTTTATCTAGAGCCTCTCTACTTGGTGATGCCCGTCGAACTTTTTCCATTTCATGCTCTGCTACTTCCAAGGTTAGTATCAGATTCCATTCGCTCTAAGTTTTCCATCGCAACCAAAATTTAACCGTAAGATACTCTTTTCCGCACTCAATGTTTCACCCGAATGATTATATCCGTGTTGCTCTCTTTTCTTCTATTATGCGTTATTCTGTGCGAGCAAAGAATGTTGATTTCTTAACCCCATTTGAATCCCATTCCTTGTTCTTCCTTTGATATCCGTAGCTTTTCCTTATTTTGAATGCTCCAACCAAATGAACTTTGAATAATTATGTTGAGACATCCTCCAATTTATCCTAAATCTGCGAATGGTCTACTTTCTGTTTTATGTTATAAATCAGTATCATTCATTTTTTTGCACTGATAGATTTTATTAAAGGTTTGATTGATTAGTTTCGTCATTGTGTGTAATTTAAATGTTTCCCAACAACTTTTTTGTCTTATTTCGTCCGATGTATCCAGGGCTTCCATTAGATTGACGAATACTCTGGACCTTAGAGGTACCTTCTGAAATGTGGCACCTATAAGAGCCTTATAGTTAGTACTATACCCACCAATACCCTTAAGAATAAAATTTTCGATATCTACCAATATTCTTAGTTATCTTTACTGTGTGACTTACTTAAAAATGCTATCTTACTCTTTGATCCGATTTTATGTAACCTACCATCTTTTTGTTCTATTTTTTTCATATCCACTCTTCCAGACGACGTCATAGAGGGGAGAATGTTGGGCAAACGAGGAAAGGGTAGGAACAGGATAGGGATGTTGGACGGGTTGAAGGGAGGAAAGAAGTACACGCAGATGAAGGGGGACTGATGTAGAGTAGGTTGCTCGATTGTGCTTTGTTTAGAGTCGCAAGTTAATTATGGGATAGCTGTGTCCATCCAAAAACCTACCTTCACCGGTATATTACTTTACAACAATAATAAATAACCATAAAATTCACAGTGAATATGAAGTTATGAAATCACTTAAAATAATTTTTTTTCAGATTGAATTTAGTTGAATATATAATAGCGCGTAACTTTTGCGAAATCGAAGTTCGAATACGCCCTCTCAAGTCTAAAAATTTCATTGAGCGATTTCGGTTTTGTCTATCGATTATTGGTAACACGAGAATAATTCTCCATGTCTTCACTTCCAAGTTTCATTTCAAGTGGATTCAACCATGTTATCGGAAGTCGATTTGAAACATTACTATTTTTTTACTCATAAAAGTATTAATTTGTGCAACTGAACTTTCGCAATTGCCATTCAATTTATTTAAACTACTGATATTTCTGTTTTTATCTTCAGGAAAAATGTGTTGTGTGATAGAGTTACCACACTCATACGGCAGGCTTCATAAATGTTTTTTTCCTGCATTACGGCGATCGATTTAAAAGGCTTAGCGTCTTGAGCAAGAGTTCACACTGCCCTCAAGGTGTGTGGCTTTACTTTTTACTTCTTCCTTCTTTAACTACATCACCCACTTGAAATCTAAATATTCTTTTAAACGCACAAGAATAAAGGGTGAGTATATCAATTAACATAGCGATGTAATAAAATAAGTGATTTCGATAAATTAGAATCTAGAGAGAAGAAGGAGAGAATTAAAAACGTGTTGGAAGCAGCTACCTCTAAACGAGAAACGCCAATAATACTGGTAAACCTTTGGACTCATTAAATCTCTTGAAATGGTTCTCCACTGTAACCAATTAGGCGATTCTTGTGAAAAGCGCTATAGAGGCCAGTCGGGGAGAAGTTTCATCACGTGAGTGAAGGAACATAGGAGATGCTGGACATCGGGCAATGAAACTTCTCTCCTAGCCAAGCATCTGATAAGGGCATCCCATGATTGCCAGTTCATTCCGGAAATCCTCAACCTGGAGAACAAGGGGACGAAACTGGGCACATTGGAGCAGCTAGAAATTTTGCAAGAGGATCAAAATATTCTGCTAAATGAACAAACTTTTGTGAACTATTCACCCCACCTTAATATCCCTTTCTTCAGGAATAAAACCAAAAATCGAACTCCCACCTCCCCTCCACCTTCATGATTTCACCTTCCTCCCTTCTCTTCTCCTCCCCTTGAATCACGGGTCTCCTAACTCCCAATACCACCGGACATTTTATTTTCCATGAATCAAATATTTCACCTTCCCCCCCTTCCCCTTGACACACGTAGCTCCTCTCTTTCACTACAACCAGATATTATGTTCGGCTTCCTAGACAAACTATTTTAACCCGTCTCCTCCTGCCACTCCCCCTTTTCCTTCACCGGACAATTCCTTCCCCGAGGTTCCTAAGCCTTTCTCGTTAAACCCTTGCTATGCAACAACCTGCTACCAACGTTCCATCTCCTTCGTCTCCCAATTTTCGGTTTTTCCTGTCATTAACCCTCCACTCTTCGCTCTCAGTAACCTCACCGCCTCTTCCCCCCCTCTTTCCCCCCCCACTCTCCTTCCCTACCCAACCGTAACTCAACATATAAATATGGACTCCTCACTGTTAATTTTGTCTTGTACCTGATAATGACTGTGAGTTGAAACGCATCGTAAGCTATAATAAATATGTGGAAAAGTGCAAACTCTCCTTATATTCATTACGTTTGATTTTTATTTTCAACGTCAAAAACCTATTTCAATATCTAGATTACTTAAGTAATTACTTAAGTAATTACTCGCCGGCCCCGGTGGCGGCGGGGTAAAGTTCTCGTCTGCCAACTGAGAGGTCACGGGTTCGATTCCCGTCTGGGTGGATTTTTCTCCATCCAGAGCTTGGCTGTATGTAATTGTCTTCAATGTAATGTATGTAATGTAAGGGTTAGGTGGAAGAAGGGACTATTTAGTCTCAACCTCGCCCAATTAAGCCGATAATAAATAAATAAATAAATGAGTGGTTTGATAATGCTGATAAAGTTAAAAAGTTAAAAAGTTTTACTATCAAAGAGATTCAAGCTTTTCCGTTCTCGCAATCCATTAATATATAGCAAATAAAGGAATCCATCAACAAAAGCATTGACAACTACTCTTACCAAATTTCAAGAAACTGTAACAGTAACTTTAACGGAGTCACCCGCTATGTGTGCATTATAATACTCTTACCAATGTTTTTTTCTGAATTATGTTATTCTGGAGCATTGAATTTCAATTCGTCTTATTTCCATGAGCTAGGGTATTTCTATTATTTTACACCGTCTTAGGTAACCAAATGCATAGTTTCATATTTATTTTGGAAAAAACCTGAATTTATTTAATCGCCCATGCATGTCTAGTGTAACTTTATGTCTTAAATTTTTCCTCTATAAGTTGGTTTGAAATTACCTAAAACAATGCATGTCAAATTCGTTACAGACTAGTATCCAATTCAAAAAAAGCAAAAACATACATTTAAACTGTTTAATTCAGTCTTTTGCCAATAATCTAACATAATCACCTAAATTACGAAGGTTAAAGTGTTTATCTTGCGGTAAAATTGGTAATGACTGCAAATTTTCTCGGCAAACCAAGACGTTAATTAAAGCCTAAAAGAGGAATGAAATTCGACAGTGAAAGAAAATTGAAAGGTCGACAGTGAGTATTTAAGGGGTAAGGATGGCTTTGGTAAGGAAGATATGGTGTAATTCAGAGGATTGGAGGTCCTTGTAAGGCTCCCAGCTTTTATGGTTGATGATTTTAGGCATAGCAGGAATTTTGGAGTGCAAAATGTGAGTGCGTGTGGTAGAACGATGAGAAAGAGAAAATACTGTCGAGGATAGTAGAGCCGGAGGAGAGCTCAGGGAAGACCGTTTAGCCAGGGATTTGACGGCATACAAGTGCGGAAAGAAAGGCCGTAAAATAACCCGGTGAATCTGAAGAGGTTTGCCTTGCCAAAAGCGAAACAATATTTTTTGTGGGTTCCTTCGATCCTGAATATAAGCTTCCCGCTTCTTTTTCTCTCTCTCTCTTTCTTTTTCCCCCTTTTGTTCGTTTCTGTTTCTCGGATTTAAATAATGCGGGGACCGAAGGCGGCTCCGGTTGTCACAATGACAATGCACGACCACGAAGGCGACGTTTTTTTGGGTCCAGGGGAGGGAGGGTTCACCTCGAGAATGGATGGGGGAGGGGATGGAGGCGCGTGCATTTCCCAGCACAGCCGAAGTCTTACTCGCGGAGTCGATCGCATCATGAATATTGATAGCCGGTGGGAGAATTGCGAGGGTGAGTGGGGTAGATGGTGGCACAGGGAGGGCATCGGGTGGAGGGGTAGGATCGTTTGAGAAGGAGGTAAAGATGAAAGGGAATTATTCAAGATGGGGAGGAGGGTGGTAGTGATGGGAGGGTCGGGCTTGGATATCGAGAAGACTTGAAGGAATGTACTCGTGTGTCTTTCCTTTCTTTCTTTCTTCCTTCGCTGGAAAATGAGTGGGGTGTATGCTAAATTTGTGCGGCCGGAAGGAAATCATGTCGATGTCGATTCGACAATGAAACAAGTAATTGAATGGCATTTACACGTGGGAGAGAAAGAAAATGCATGACGAATTTCTTATGAACGTTGTGGAAATGTTAATGGCCGAACACCGTCCTTTGAGAATGCATCTTCGCGAGCCTATTTCTTTGAAATTCCCAATTTTTTGTTGTATTTTTTATGGAATTCTGGTCAGGTACTTTTCGTAAAAATTTTGCCACCTTAATGACGTTCTAAAATATGGTCTAATATAGTTAAAAGAACATTTTTGCAGAAAAATTTCAATTGAAAGATTATTTCATAATCTGTAAATGCGAATTGTTAAGAAGGTTCAGCAATGAAATGAGCATTAGTCTGACCCAACCATAGTTAGACGTCTCGAATTCACTGTATATGGCATTCGATGAATGGAATACTGATTTTGGAATGCTCTCCACGTAGGACTAAAATAAGAAACGGTGCACCACGGAAAAATGCTGCCACTGCCGAAATTCAAACCAGATCCATCAGGGAGGGAAGTCAGTACACTAGCCACCGAAATAACCCGATATCCAAATTTATTTATCCCGCTTCTCCCATGGACGCAATGAATAAGGTTTGTAGCAGAATTTTGGGAATATTCCTCAGAGTTTTCGATTTGTCACAAGTAGCTGCGACTGCTTAACGTTAGCAAGGCACATTTCTTTTCCAGCTGCATGATTCTAAGTACCGTAAGAAGCTATAAACGTAACTGTCTGCTGTTAGAACATTTGGGGTGTAGCTATGAACCATACCTTCTAATGATGAAGATATGTTATGTTGATGAGTGATTTTATTGCCCGCTGAGCTTGTATCTTCTCATTCCAGCCTAAAGATGATTGTTCGTTTTAAAAAGTAGTGAGATATGAAATCTTCAATTCTTTGTCGTGCATCAATTGGTCTTTTGTCAGTAATTTTATGGGAAAGAAATAGATGTTTTTGTGAGCGAAAATGAATCCATAATTTATGAAATTATTCACCTTTAGACTGCAGAAGTTCCAATTGTGAAGTTCCAACTTACGCGAACACCAATGTGTTCTCAGAACCTGCTTGCTGCAAATTGAAAGAGCAAACTTTATGTTTTTCACAATTTATTCAGAGGTGCGGCTGGTCTCGCCCCTGTGGCTTATCAGTACAGGTAGAGGCTGAAAACGGAAAGTGCATAAATAAATTGTATGAGTCATAAAGTTCTTTCATTCAATATGGGTATACACCACGAAGTACCGGCCTTCCTTTGATTTGATCTGCTAGGAATCCTTCCTCCACTTCCCAAAAGATCTAACGTCCGTGGATTGGAGGAATCTCCAAGAATGATTTTAATAATGCATTTGCGAGATGTTTGAGTACCCTCTCCTATTCGAGATAAAAACTAATACGAAATGAAAAAAATAAAGTTTTCAATGAAAATATCTAAGGCATCCCAAAATAACCTCACGAATTTAGTGTCTGTGAGGATAATGTTGGATTGATTCATTATTTTTTTCCATTTGAGTATTTAAAAGTATTTTATTTTCGGTAATATTATATTGTTTCAGAAAACGTATATTTTTCCAACAGCCTATGACCTGATTCTAAGGAACTTCCATTCACCTTGCCAAGCCTTCGTGAAAGAGTAATCCTAAATTGTGAATTTCCATCACTATACATGAGCAATTACTGTAGATACTCATTCTTATTTTTTTAAGGTAATAATAAGAAATCTATCATAGTGGCCGAGTTAGTGTAAGCAATATTTGCTCTATTTTGCAAATTTCTGCACACGCTCTTGAGTGCATGATGATTTTTAAAACAAAGAAATAAGTCCATGTAAACTTAAATAGATGAGCTCATCAAGATGTTGTTAATACCAAGGTAAATAATATTACGAAATTTCATGTAATTACTCAATTTTTAATGTAACAGCTAGATTTATATCTTTTGCATTATATTCATCTAACTTAAAATCATTATTAGACTGTTAGCTTTCATTGGTCGAAATGTTTGCTCCTCGTTCACCTAAATGTTTTATTTACGCAAGCATGATTTATTTTGGAGTCACTTAGAATGCACTTCGAATGTTCAGCATTCAAGTTGCCCACATTCTCCCAATAGGCCTGAATCCCTGAATAGAAAAAACGAAGCTCCCTAGAAAAAATATCTTTGTTTCCCAAAGGTAACACAGAACGTATTTACAAGGATAGAATAGCACTATCTCAATCCATGTCTTTTAGCTAATAATTTCTATAAATAACAAGATCCTCTAGTACATTAAAAATTGAACCTATCAAACCTTTCGTATGTTAATTCCCTTTAAATTCTATTTTATTATTTCTATAAAATTGTTTTTAAAAAATGAACCAATAAAAGTCAGACATTGCGTGTGAATATTGCGACCAGCTTTAAGGGCTTTAATATCTCAAGCTCATTCATCATCGATGAACGGGAAATATTTTTTGCCCGTGAATTCTAATCTTTCCTAATTTCCACAAGATGGATGCATTCCTTTCGTGATAGCAACAAATATATGGAAGAACGATACACCTTCTTTACGCTATTTTTATGACTGAAGAGAAATTTTCAAGTATTAAACGCTGCATGAATTATGCTTGTTGTTTTCTATAATTTTGACCTACTACTTTTCGTATGAATTAGGATAAGTGACCTAGTGAGCATTTCCTATTGACATAGTTACCATTATCTGGAATAGCCCTTTGAATTTTTCACTCAACATTATGTTAAATAATATTCTGATTGTATTAAGTCATTTTTGGTACAAAAAGAACAACCAGACCGAAAAATAGCATGTTAAGATTTGATTCACATCGGTGCGGTTTAGTTTGATAAGCGATGCATTTAAACCTGCCGCCAGTTGACAAATAAGTGCGTCTTACGGTTAGAGATGGGAAAATTCTGTCTTTACTTTAGTGGACACCGATTACATCTCTACATTACATGAAACAAAAAACTTGATATTAATTTCAATACCCAGTTCACCGCAATGAACAATCCTGTCAAAAAGGAGTAAGAATAGTGCTCGCATCGATTTTCTACTTAGCTTCCCCGAATTCACTTCTAGAAGGTATGAGCGAGTTCATAATCTTATAAATCCACAATAGGAACGGTGAGAATGTGTTCCATGTCATTGGCGTATTTGGACGTCCGATACGAGGGAAAAGTACATAGCCCAATCGGAGTGAGCCACGATCGCGTTCGCCCTCCTGAAAGCGGACGAATGGAGCAAGGTTCCCTCGGAGGCACGGAAGACGCGAATATAAGACGTCTGTTGAGAAACTGGATGGCTGAGAAAAACTCATTCCATCGATGCAGGCTTGGGAAGCGGGTTAAGCGGAATGTTTTCGTACGGTTACCGTGGCGAACTCCATTGATTGCCATCCGCCCGGGGAATCGATTAGCTCTCGTTCTTCAATGATGCTCTGCTAGCGCAAGGTCAATTCTCTACCGCTTTCTTTGCGTCGCAGTTTTCTCAACTGTACGTGGTTAGTATATAAGATCACCATACTACAATGCATTGAATTCTTCCATACGGATGAGCCAGCATTCCTTCATTCGTCAAGCCCATGTGGTGATGTTTATTTATTTTTGTGTTGTCTTAGAAAACACTGTACTATATTCACAATAAGTAAGGTTCAACACCCTAAAATTGTCCGGGTTTATGTTAATACAATGTAAATTATTTAACGGATAATATTCAATAACGGATTTGCCTGTTTTTAATGGTTTTTGTAAAGAAAATGGTACATTTGAGTAACATGTCTGAAGGTGTGAAGGAGTTCAGTATTGTTGAGGTTGTTTGTTCCAATTCCATCTCATCAGCCATTTGAAAGTTCAAACCTTGAAAAACAATTCGAAAACTTTTGACTATAAAAGTTTTTAAAATGCATTTATTTTTCATGATTAAAATTTTCACATAGTGATTGGTATATTTTCACTGAATTAACACTAAAACGTTTATTGAAAAACTCAAAATTAATATGATGAAAAATGTTAATCCGTAGCAAAATGAAGAACATCTCCTACTGGGTATAAATTTGCTGAAGGATACGCAGTTATGGAATAGTTCCATAATTGGAATATTGAAAGTACGAGTTAAAAGATTCTATCGGTGTTTTTATTAAATATCTAGGCCTTCAAAGTGGTCGCAAGAAAAATTTATTTATTTAATTAGACTAATCTTCTTTATGTAGAATTTTAGCATACGAATTCTCCATATTTTTATTTATTTTGCTTTTCTAACTATCAGTAGTTGTTATGTTTATCTTTCTTTAGTTTTAACTTCAAAATTTCATCGATTCGCTCCTTGGAGCGCAATTATGAACGCCGGATTAATCATTTTCGACTTTATCGTTATGTTTATTTAATTTGATGCCATAAAAATTTAGAAGTACCATTGTTCTTTCCTCCTTAAAATTTTCGGAAAAATCTTTTTATATATTCAACGATGAATTTTGCAACCTCGTTAAGTTCTATTTTTTCAAGTATAGGAAGTGCATGTACAGTGGCAATAAATATTCCAAAACACGTACTTAAGTCGAAGAAGTCCCTCACTGTACCAAAAATGTGAATTGGTTTAAATAGGAATGAAATCGGTAGATTAATCGTTCAATTGATTCATATTTCAATTCTGAGGGATCGATTTTTTTTATTTATTATTATCAGCAATTGAGCAACACCATACTGATTACTATGTAGGGACACACTATTGAATTAATAAACAAAGAAGGGGAAGAGATTCCGTTCACAACTGATGTACAGTGAAATTAATTGATAAGTTCAAGTATTTATAAAAACAAATAATTCTGTTCCTTGGTATTTTTGCCTGATTTATACATAACTTAATATATTTAGATAATAACTTAGCAAATCATGAGATCATTCAATCTCTTACGAATTTCCAATGGGTTTGAGGTAATTTCATAAGATTTAAAAACTAACTTCTTAATTCTTATTTTCAGTGCAGTATAAAAAATTATTATCACTGACATATTCTAAATTGTTGAAAGCTTTTTTATTGTGATTATTTTAACCTTTGAACTCCTGTCTTGTTTTAAGTTCCTTATCACAATCTATTTAATTAATTTAATTTAGAAAGGGTCATGTAAAAAAAATTATCAGACGAATTTTTGTGTATCAAAAGAGCCTATATGGAAGATGGTTAAATGTAGTCTTCGCTTTAAAGAGTAGTATTCTCTTCCATTAATAATTTATTCTCAAAATGCTCTTTCACAAAATTTTAAGGAGATGAGAAAATGAGTAACTCAATACATTAAACTGGTTAGTTATGTTGGTTTATTTATTTTTTAGTGTCTTAACATCACGGTGTAATCGTGATGAATCGTTGGATTCATTATAAGTTAAATATTACCAAAATTAATAATCAGGTTTATTGTACCTATATTTACTGATAAAAGAATGTGATTTCTTACCATTGAACTTCACTTAATTGGTTATCCTCTCAATTGCCTTTTAATACTTCGTTCTTTCTTTGAAGGGTGTCTGCTAATTATTTTATCAGGGATCTACACTCATGTAAAGATGAGCATGCGCTTCTATTATCGCAGTGCAATGCTCTTTGTACAATACTTTTGAAAAATATAATGAGTTCTCGAAATGTTCTGGAGGCTATGGTGGAGGATTCGATAACCGTTTCAAAGCAGATTCGAATCTTCGATTGCATTTGTAATTCCAGATTTTTACCGTATTATGAATCTGACTATTACCCCAATTTCATTTTTGAGATATTATAGCTCGTTGTCAAAAATAATTTCAATTATGAGGCTGTGTGATAGTTCTTTCTTTTTTTCCTTAGAAACTGAAAAACTACCCCAAACTCCGATCTTCCGATGGTAATATATACGGTAGCTAGATATTTAATTTACTGTACGATTCCATGAAATGAGAAGAACTTTGTAGGCGATCAAGATGGGTATAAATGATTGTAAAAATAACCGTATTCGTATATTTTTGTTTCAATTTTTTCAAGGTTTGAGTACATGTTTACTTAAGCTATTGCCGATAGTGATCAAGTTGAGGACACATATTATAGGAAAGAAAGGAGGTTCTAATACGTAATTTTTGATTTATTGTGCAAGCACTTTAAAGACCCGACTTTTTCTTCCTCGAATGAAAAGGTAAATTTTTAAAAATCAAGATTAAAAATCAAGCTTCATTTATTCTAATCCATAGACAACGTTCTTTAGATGTTGCGCATCTAATCCCCGTAAATCTCCAAAATGCAAACTTGATATTTTTTCCATTGCCCTTTCAACTCACATCAGCTTCTATCTTCCCGTAAAATATATTACATTTCTCATTTTTTTCTTCATGAGCCATCTTCAGCATCAATCCTGCCTCCAAATATTCGTTCTTAAAACCTCCTGCCTCAAAAAATTGTCTTATTTTCAGCCGTATGTTTAATTATAAGACTCATGGAATATTTTTTTCCGTTACCTCTTTCATTTGATCTTAAATGATATCCATTATATATGTAATTATGTCGCTTACAGCTTTATCTCTGATACTCTTATCACCCACACATGTCTCACATACGTGAGGTGTACCTCATTCTCGTGTGACGCCTAATGAATATTTTTAGCATCGAGTAATATTTATTGTTCCTTCTTCTTCGTCTGTGAGAGCGATAAAATAAGGAGCGGCGACGTGCCCAAAGTAGGACGAAGGCTGAAATTTCTATGCAAAGTCACCTGCAATTTTAATTTAGCATCAATATTTCCTGGGTTTGAACAATGCACTGAAGTGGATCGTAGTTCCTGACCGAGTGGCCAAACCCCACAAACCTAAGGAGTTAAACTCTGCGGTGCCCTACGCCCTGACAGCCCCGTGGGTGCAGCGGAGGAGCGTAAATATCTCCATTTTAGGACACTTTAGCCACTTTTCAAAGCCGCAAATTCCCAGGAGATATGGAAACGATAGGAGAGGACGAAAATTGGAAAGGGGATGAGGGGACGCAAAGGTTGGGAAATTACAGAGGACCCGAGATAAAGAGGAGGCGGAGGAATTTACGAGGTCAATGACGTATTGAGATAGGTAAAGAAGTGGGCCGGGAAAGTGAAGTCGTTCCACTCCAGTGCACCGAAACATCTCTATTCGCCCTCCCTCGCGACCGAAACACCCGTCGTCACATTTCCCCACCAAGCCATTTCCTTACTTTACCCTCGTTTTTATTTCGTTCCGCTCCCAGACTTCGCTCTCCTGAGTGCTAACGGTGGAGAAAAAGACCCGTGAAGCAATACGCACCTCCCTATCCCCCTTTGCCCTCTCCTACGCCCATGTTCCACCCACCTTTCCAAGATCTTACTCCCCACGCAGCAGCCAGGTGCTGATACTTGATAAAGTTAAAGAATTTATCGGGGGAGGAGATGATTGAAGTTTGGAAAAAGTATATACATATATATATACATATTTCTGTATGTATATAAATATATATATATGTACATATATGTATATATATAATATATTTATATTTATATAATATATATATATTTATATATATATAATATATATATATTTACATATATATATATATATATGTCCTAACTGGGGAACAAAGGACCTTTAAAAGCTTTAGCTACGATATGCGAGATAAAGTTTCGATAGGAGTTTAATCACAGTTAAAGTCGGAGAGCTTTCCAAGTTGGGAGACGCAAGAAGTTGCAGGGATAGGATCTCCTGGGGAATTCTAATGAAGAGAACGGAGAGGTTATTGTGTTCTCAGAGGTGCGTCAGCACATCAGAGTGAAAATTGATAATGCCTTTGTTACAAGTAAGGTGCCAAATTTTGAATGATGATAATTATATTCTCTTGCTTGGATGCCATTGTATGATGTACTTTTTAATTCCTTGGTGATATTAAGATGGTTCTGTAGTTTATTTCTTCTTCATGATGATTTGTTTGGTTAATGTTAGGATGTGTTAGGTATGTTGGAAAGATGAATGCCGTAGCGTTATTGTTTTCATCAAAATTTTTATTCTCTCCCGATGAGCATTAGCGAAATTCGGAATCTTGATAAGATTATTTCCGAAAAAGAGGTTCGTATTTTTGCCTTTGGAAGTTCGCGGGCTCGCGCTGCTACTTAAACTTTGATATAATGAATATTATTTCATATATGAAGCAATTGAATTCAATGATAATATTTACTAGAATTTTTTTTCGTATCATTAATTTTGTTTGAAGCGGCAAAGGATATTCACGAGAACACCACGGCGTTCTTTCATTCCCTTTACTGTCACCATTTCAAATGAGAAACCTGTTTTATTATTGTTACTTTAAAACTTGCTTAGAAAATATGAATAATATTCTTCCAAAAATAACTTGTACTTTTCACTCTGTAATTAAAAGACAGTACCGTTTCAATTGGAATCCAATTATTTCTACTTGTACATTGATTGATACCAGGTGGATGAAAATAACTATAATTTGCACAATCCTTAATTTTGTTATACACAGGAATGAAATATGACTTTTTTCAACAACTTCGTCGTCCAATTCATCGTCATTAGAGTTTCTGTGGAACGTATCAGTTTCAAAACTACTTGAATCCTCTTTCATACGTTATCGTGTCATAAAGAGGTACATTTAGCTTTCAATTTCACTCGTTTTTCAGTACAAATTAGTCCAAGTCCTCTTTGTCTGAAAACTTTAATGTGAATCTGAATGATTCTCAAATTATCCCGCCAATGACTCAACAAGGCAAGCTAAAATGATAAATTTGATATAAAATTTGTAATCAAAATGAGTTTGGGAGCATAAATTTAAAGCCCTATTCTGGTTTAATATATTGTTTACCTAGTTTAATTTATTACTACTTTTGTATCCTTTACGTCGTTCCCTTTGTATGCCCGTACAGTTAAAAAACTTTACTTCTTCAACTTGTTTCAACAAGACTTCTCCCTTTCCTTACTGCCCTATTCGCAAGTATTTATTTCCGTCACCTTTGGCACATTAATATACCGTTCCACACATTTCTTCCTCTTGTTTGGACTTTTGTAGTATTTTTCACTATTTTCAGCCGTAGTTTTCTTCTGTGCATTCAGTGTCACACCTAATGAGCAATGCCACGTTCGCCATAGCTTTTCCCACAAACCTCATTCTTCGCTTACACTTGTCTTATCCTAATGTTTCTCTCTAATCACTGTCTTTTACTCTGTGTACGTTTGTATGTGTTGGTGTATCCCTAATCTTTTTATGTAAATGTATGTATATATGTATGTGTGTGTATGTACATATATTTTCTTCTCCTTTTCTTTCGATGTTAAAATTTGTGTCTGTCTATATGTATTTATGTGTAAAAATGCATGTTATTTTATAAATTTTATGCCTTGTATAATATGTACATGACAATGGGTTAAATGGAAGAAGGGACCATTAGGTCACTATTTCGCCCAAATAAAGTCCTTTATGTATCTATCTATTTAATTAGCTTTTCTTAACCAACATAGAGATTTCTTTGTCTATCACGCATAATTCACAATACTTTGCCCTAATCTCCGGAATCCTTGATTATTTCGTTTCATAATTAAATGCAACTTGTATAATCATTTCTAATTCCATGATAAACCTATATTCGGCTGAAATATTTCACCATATTTAGCCATTAATGATGAAGGTATTGCTTCCCCTCTCCAGTTACTTCACTTCTGTTTCTTCGTCAACTCAATAAATGCTGAACTCTCACATTATCAGCATCGCTTTATGCATTCTTTAGGTTTCCATGTACTTCTTCGAATTTTCTTTTCCTTTTGATTATATATTAATAAGTCTAATTCCTTCGACGAAGCCAACCAATACCTTTCTTCTCCGTAGTAGTTTTTTAGCCTGCCTGTTTCAACGTCACTGCGCAAGGCTTCCTCATCAAGTATTCGCCTTGGTCATTAAATCTTCATCATTTCGCTTCGAAATCTTATAAGTTTCTTTTCATTTGCTCGTTAACGATCCGTAAAAATTCGCTAAATCTGGTAATTTACCGTAAAAAAAAGAAAATCTTAACTCTGAGCCATCATGAATAAAAATATTTTTCTCCCTTTGGGAGTGGGAGGCGGGATGGAAAAGGATTCCCTTTATTTCCACCGCTTATTTCTCGCAGACGCATTGTTGGAAGCGCGACAGCGTCCCACTTCGTCGGGAATCCGTCGGTAAATCCTCATCTGCATCTCTCGCGAACGCCCGCATTATCAACCATCACAGACGGCGGCAAAGTATTCCGCATATCCAATTGGGTGGAAATGTAAATGCTCCGTGGACTGAATATCAATCGGAGATCCCCGCCTTCTCTCTAAGCTCGTAAACGGCGACCGCCCTGCGTAAGATTTACCGCTTGTTGGGGGATATCGCGAAGGATTTTCCCTCGGGTCTAGGTAATTGAAAGACGTACGGCTCATAGACATATGAATACGTCAGATGGCTCCGGGATGCATTTGAACCTCAGAAAAAACTTTCGAAATATCAATATTTCAAGGTTTCATGTTGCATGTTGTATCGTAAGGCGGATAAGTCGACTGTCAGAACTGTGAAATTTGGTTGAAACGCTCTCACCTGATATTGTCATCATTCATTGTGTAAATTCAACAACGATCGAGGAGAAAATTAAAGAATTTATCAAAAAATTTCTGGGCACAAATTTTAGCATGCAGTACCTGAAAAATATGTTCACTTATGATGTTTTCTCGTTAAGTGATGTAATGTTTTCATGCAGATATAATCAAAAAATAATAACAAAAAATGTTGAGAAGGAATATTATTACAGGGTAGAATTTGATACTCTAATTATGAAAATGGGCTCCATTAGTTCTCAGAGATCAATCATTGTCCTAGTAGCAAATTGAATTATCATCGGGTTATATAAATTTCCAAACTATCCTATTCCCTTACAATAACTTTGTTCTCTCATATTTGTAACTCTTTGCGCCGACCTTTTTCCTTTTTCGCCGACCTCCTCCTCGTATGTCATCCTAGGCCTAGGTGCTGTTTTCTACACCACCGTGTTTCCTGTAGTGCATTCATATTCCCAAGCACTTTCCCTCATGGTCTTGTACACGTATCTTTCAAAGAAAACATTCCAAATATGTTAGCAATGCTGATTAAAAGCCTAAAAGGGAATCTTATGCATTTATATGCAATAGCTGAAATTTAGCTTAAACTTAGCTTAAAATCCATGTTCAAAGAGTAATAAATCAATTCTTAAGAGAATGGAGCAATACAATGGTGAAAAATTGTTGTAAATACAAGTTTGACTCTTACGCTGTTGGTATTGATAAGAATCGGCATTGAAGGACAGAAACGTAGAGCAGAAAAATGTGGACATAATGATAAATGAATTTTAAGTTCAGTAACCCAAGGGAGATATTTTAAACTCTTATGATATTCAAAAAGTTTTTAATATTCACGTTTGGAGAAATAATTCGATAATTTCGGCATTGAACAAAATGCCGTGCCATCGAATGGATGTACAGCAAACTGGTATGGAATGTACGATGGATGAAGACGGTAAGAGAATTACAGCGCTGAAGTAATTTTTTTCTTCTATCCTTCTATTTTACCTCTAGTCTCGTTACGATTACTATGTTCGTTGAAAAATTAAGAAAAACTATTTCATGTTTTGGCTGTCTGTACAATCATTCTGTCGCTGGATACAATTTTTGTTCTTTGGACTACCCAATTAACCCTAAATGCATTTTATATTATTTTAAAACTGTTTTCCTCAAGTATCTCCCCTCGGGGGAATACATTAGATGTCTAAGTATTAAATAAGAGAAATAATTCCACCTAATAAATTAAAAGCGCGTGATGCATCGGCAAAACCCAGATGAGTTCACAGTATAACCTATTTCCTGAATCCTTTTCACACTTTGGGTTGATTTCCACAATCTATGAGTCAAACTAATCCAGAGATAATGAGAAACACAATTCCACCGAAAAAAAAATATTTTCCATACCCGAATTCATCCTGACACGGAAAAACTATCGTCATTGCCTTAGGGACTGGCTGTATGTACAACACACACAGGCTAATTTTCAAGTATTCTAATTTGCCAATTAGCGTGCTCATTCTTTTTCTACTATTATCCTTTATTCTTTCTCCCTTGTTATTACTGCCTTGCTCTTTCTTTAACTAATTATTAAAATCTTGCAACAACCTCAAAATACATTATATTTTGAATTAAGAAGCCCAGTAATAAAGCCAATATCTGGAAGAGATGTTAATAAGGTTAAAATCATTCCAAAAGAATTAACCTGCTTATTTAAATAACATTGCAGTATTTTTTCCCAAATTATAATAAATCTGTCATCATTACTTTAGCAATAACTACTTTTGAAGCACGGCATTTCTCAAGATTATGCTTTGAAAGTATATCAAAAGACATCGCCTAGAATTCTCGACTTTAATTCCTATTCACACCAAACAGGTATCAAGAGCGAATCCAGGACGTAGTAATTGGAATCTCCAACTCTTTGTTTGATTGCCCAAATTTTCCGATAAGCGAAGCCGGATTCAGTGACCGAAAGAACAGATTGCCTGCCACTGGAGAATTGGGTCAGAGGGCTGGAATCCGAGGAGTAAGGAACGAAAATTCTCTCTTGATCATCGCGTACAATTGTCGCGTTTGACGACTCTTGAGAGAGATTAACGATGGTAGAAGAAACAAACATGTGCATGTGATATCGTGCGGGATGTTACTGAGTTCAGGAGCTATGGATTTTGTACGTTTAAAAATTGTGACTGCAATCTGCAGCGAGGAAATTCGGTCAGCAAATTATCCATAAAGATTTGGGAAATGGATACCAGTTTTCATTATTTTTGTCCATGGAATTGTTAGGTTCTCAATTTAAATAACCAAGTTTTTGTCTGCGAAGATATATTATTCTCATTCCTATTGTAAAACGCAAGTGTATACGTATTTCAACTTTGAAAATGAAGAGAAAGATAGGCTCTGAGATTGCGTCAAATAAAACTAGATCAGATAAGATTGATTTTGAAGTTGGATTAAGCTTTTAAATATTATCTTTTTTTGGAGTACTAATACAGACGAAATATTTCAATCATAACATATTCATCAGCAGTTAAAATGAGCAGATGAGTTTCCTATTATTCTCCACTCCTTCATCTTCTCAAATGACTTGTTTCTCACCTCTTCGTTAATTCTCAAGTTTCATTCTTGTATTTTATATGTAACTCTGCCGATTCTCTCATCTACATCAAATAGATATTTCAGACAAGCAAATATTTGATCGAAATATTCTTTATACTATATAGCTTTCAGAAGACGTCTCAATATACCAATTGTTAATAGGACGCACCAATTGGTGATCATTCCAATTTCCAATTTCAAATGAATTATTCTTCAATGTATCATTACATTTCCTTTGATTCCTGTCTTCTTTTCTTACATAATTTTTCTATCTTGTATTCTCAAATAAATGAATCTGCGGGAATAGTAATTTTTCTCTTGTAATCTTCACAGTAGGCATGCAACTATCTGTGAGTATTTTAGTCGTCGGAAGTTGAACTAAGAATTAAGTGTTGAAAATGTTACTTGCTAAAGACATGCATAGTTTATTTTACGTATATAATCCTACGATATTAGTCATAAAATTTGAAATAAGAGAAATAAGGAAGTATTCAAAACTAGTCGAAAAATAAAACAAATCTTCCAACATACAACCAGCATGATATAAGTTACAATCCAGTACAGGTGAATTTTTGCAATGTCATTCCTCCGAACATAAGAAAGAAACATATGCATTTTAAATTATATGAATCCTCTGGCACCCCTTAACCAACTTTATCAATACAACTGGTTAAATGAAAAAAAATAATGAGAATGATAAATATTATTAATACAGAAGTGATTCGACATTAATTTAAAAAACACTTGTAGAAAGAATACGATTAAGATCCTTGAAATCATTGGTAATTCAATCTATTTAAATGCTCGTATGTTAAATTAATGTTTTTCAGCATGGCCTATTTTGGAAAGCATAGTCAAAAAATCTAATTTGCGCATCTCACTCGTTTGAGTGAACGAGATGAACGGAGGGGAAACTGCGCAGCCGCCATGCACTGCCTGGTAAGCCTTTGTGTGCAACGGCATTGAACACTCTTGTCCTAGTGGTAGTCGTGAAGTGTGTCCTTGCTGAATTTATATTCGTTACCTTCGCCCTCGGAATGTTTTTCAGTCGACGGGAGGGAGGATCGGTGGTGAATCTCTCGATATCTCTCTCATCCCAACGCCGCCCAATCGCTGGTCTCCGGATGGCTCTGGTGAGCAGACAGGATGGAAATGTTTGACGGAGTGGAACTATGGAGGAATGGAGGTAGATTGGGGTTCGGGAGCAGGGGCATGGGCGAGGTGGTGGACGAAAATGGCAGAGACGCGTGAGCGGCAGTTAAAGGCTTCCCTTCTTGTTCGAGGTTTGTGGGAGGAAAAGAAGTGAAGGTCGGTGGCAGAAGGCGGAGACAGGGGTGGCAGGGAGTGAGATTCATTTCTGAACAATGAGTCTACACTGTGACCATTTGCTCTGGTTCCGGACTCATAATTATCATCGGTAGCTTTCCTCTCTAGTGAAGCCGGTTTCTCCCTTCCTCTCTCTCTCTCCTTTTGCCATGCTCTCACATCCCCTGACTACAAATAAATGCTGCTAAGAATATGAATGTTATTTGCCTCTCCCAAAATTTCAAAGGAATTCTTTATTTACGAAGTAAGATGGCCCCGTGATATATAAAAAATGAAGTGGGTAACTAAGTTATGTTCAGTTACAAGCATTCAAAACCACATATCGACATTTATATTGCCGACTTTTGCATATATATACATATATATATAGTATTTAGTGAATTTTATTTATATATATATATATTTAGTGAATTTTATATATATATATATATATATATATATATATATATATTCATATGTATATATACATTTATATTACATTCAAATGCGAAATCCCGCCATACGGCGCACAAATATTCATTCAAATTTAGAATATGTATATATTTACACTTGTGATCTGCTCGATTTCGCCTTCCCTACCTCTCCCATGTTCGTCTTTTATGTGCGTTCCTATCCCTTTCCCTTATATCTATCTCCATGGGAATGAATATTTGTTACATATCTTATATGATCTCGTCGAGCTAACACGGAAGTGTTGAATAAAAAACATGAACAGCAACAAACAATATTAGTACACATAAAAAGAACACTCAGACGTTATTTCTTTATAATTTCGATGGATGTTAGCTCCGTCTTCCTTAAAAGAAACGATAGTACGACCTGCTGGGAGAGGGAAGGTAAGGTATGCTAGAGAAAGAGAAGGGGGCGGGGGAAAGGGAGAACGGGAGGCGGGGGAGGGGTGAAAGAAAGGGTCGGGGGGGGGATGGAGAAGAGAGCCGAGGGGGGAGCGGAGAGAGGGAAGAAGTGAGAGGGAGGAGGTGGATTTAATGAACGACCGGAAAAGAGAACAATATATATTTGAATATATACATATGTGTATATGATTTATATGTAAGTATGTATGCAGGCTTTTGAATCTTAGTTAGAAGTACAGAGTTTTGAGTTCATGGAAAAAATACATATCTAAGATCAAGCTCAAGAAATAAAATCATTTCAAAGGCTATTTAACAATCAAATATTGTAGCTCATATGGCAGAGTGGCCAGGCTTTAATTACTCCAGTGAAATTCAGGCTATAATGAGTATATATATTGAAGCACATCATTAGCATAAGTCTTCATTATAACTCATCAGATTAAATTAAGAGCAATATTGATTTTGAGTTATGGCCACACTCTGCAAATAATATCATAGTAATATGCAAATTATAATCTAAAATAAAATTTTAAAGATGTAAATCTCAGATATTGAAATCACCCAGGTTAACTGAAAACTGAATAAGTTTTAATACCATTAACATTCATTAAATACGAATGCCCTCGCACATATCAGTCTATAAATAGTTTTGATCATTTTTTCTGTTAGTAGATTTTAATTTACTTTATAAAATATTCCATTTACATTTGAAATGCATTTAGACTGCTTATATTATTTACTTTTTGTGACGAAGTGCAAAAAGCAAAACACACTTGGGGTTGAATCATTCTCTCGGGAAAAAAATCAGTGTATTAGGTCAGTTTTCTATCAACCAACCTTCATTGTCAATCTACCTTCATTGTCACAAAACAGGACCCATTTACGCATGACTTTGCAATTAAACTTTATAAATATTAGTTCCTTGTTAAATTATACGATATATTCATAAAATTTGTAAATTAAATCCATAAACACTCGGTTAATAAAAGTGGATTACTAGTATTTTCAGAAACTTAAATTTGTAGTAGTAAAATGATTGAATCGATATAAGAAAACTTAAAAGCAACCAAATAGAGGGTTTCAAAATCAAATATGATATTTCAGTAATGTTAGTAAAACCAAATCGACATGAAGTTATTGGAATGTGAACTATTTTGCTTCATTTAATTTTCCCTTTGTTATCACCACCATGACCCAAAATAAATATATACCACGAACATCACTAACACATCCTAATTCCAGTAATATAAATGTTAACCCGTGAGTTGACTGAATTACGTAAAATGTTAATTAGAATATGATCACTATTCCGTTCGCTTTTACTGCAAAATAGTTTATCGATTTGTAAATAACAGCACTTTTATTTGTATTTACAAACTCTTATAGTTTGATATATTTTGAAATAAATAAATGCTCTAAAAGCATTGGCTTATCCGAACAATTGAACTTTGAATATGATTGTCTGGATTAATGATCCATGAACTCCGTATGCAATCATTTTGTTAGAATTTTGAGACGTGGCATTTCAGTGAGTATAGCGCTAGGCCACTGACGGAACAACCCGGGATCGATTCCCCGAGAACCTAATGTAAAATCTTAGCTTCACTCAATTAGTGTCATTTTTTTATTTTTATTGTTTAACAGGAGTGTATTGATTTAAATCAAATATATGATGAAATATGGCTAAGAATATGAAAACTCAATGGTGCATTAGCGGCTCTCGCGACTAGATACTACAAGGAAAAAATAAAATAATTTTTGGACGTCTGGAAACTGGATTCTGGACGTCATAGTTAGTGAAAAATTTATCAATATATCATATATTGGTGTGGAAAATGTAAAGTTGAAAAATGACAAAGTATGACAGTTTTGTGCTACGATGTTTTGGTTATAATTAGAGAGGGGATGAAAGTTGGATCATGAAACGGATATGTGACAAGTACATGCGTAAATGGTTTGAGAAGAAGTAGTAGACCAATATACTCATCTGTTAATGTGCTTTTAGAGAGTTAAAGAATATAGAACCCATAAGAAAATTGGAAGGGTGGATTTAGGAAAAATTAATAAAGACACAGATTAATGACGTGTGTACTGCAAGGGAAGTTATGAAGTTTAGTTGAAAGGAGTAAGTTTTTTCTGAAATTGCCTAAAATCAGTGTTCCTCGTACGGCTGGCCTTGCAAGGGAACAGCGTCATTGCGCCAAAATTCTGGTACATTTTTAAATGTACATTGCATTCCAATTCGTTTTCATGAAACATCTTTTTCGTAGCAAAATAGCTGATGATATTTCTCTTCACGTTCAGCGATAAATCAAAGTAATTCTTTTAAATACTCTTATTGAAAGCATATTTTGATTAGTCATTTAATATTTTCTCTGAATATACGCTGTTTAGCAAAGTTTAAAATTTTTACGGTTTCCCATGTAATATGTTAATTTAGATGATTATACTAGGAGTGCAATAAAAATTATATTATACAGAAAGATGCACTTTTAAATAACATATTCCAATATTTTTTCGTTCATACAGATGGATGCATCAAGGTATGATTTTCTCAATTAATTTTGAAGTTAAACTAAACATTCATATAAAAATATACCCTAAAGGAAATAAAACTGTAACATACGTTAACACTAAAATATGTAAATAAAGTCCTAATCAATTCCGGCTCGTACCAGAAGAATCTATCAATGATATTTGTTGAAGTTGCTCGTCGTGTTCCTTTTCAATGTCTTACCTCTTTGGTCTAAGTCCTCTACCATACAGTGTTTCTACATATTCCTTCCATCTCTCTTAGATCTTTTCTGTTGTCAACTCTTATCTTACCAATCTTATCTCTAACTGTTAGCACAGATCCTCCATTCTTACTTCCCGATAGCGATTTAAACTTTCTATATAGCGCACCAATTTCACCCTTCCTCAGTAAACTCTCCATATCCTCGCACTGCGTTTTCCACCGTGCTTCTTTTACTTTATTTGTGGCCCTTCTCAATTTATTGTTTAACTCTTTGTACTTCATTTTGCCTAACTCTGTGTTTACATTTTTCCATCTTCTTCTCTCATCCATCTTTGCAATCATCTCATCCGTGACCCATGGTTTCCTTATTCTTTTCCCGTTAACGGTTCCTATAATGTCTTTTGCTGCTTCTGATATCCCTTGCTTTACATTCTTTCATTTTTTCTCTCATTCTTCTTTGTAGTCATATTATCCGTGATTAATGGATACCTTGTCCTCCCGTTAACGGTTTCTATATTATATTTTGTGGCCTTCGATATTCTTTTCTTGATACATTCCGTTTTTTCTTCGCTAGTCCTCAGCTCTTTGGCGTCATCCATGATTATCTCTTCAGCCTGCTGATACTCCTTCTTCATTAATCCATTTAATGCTTCTAAATTCCATTTCCTAACCTGCCACCCATGCCTCATCTTTTTGACACGAACGCTACATTTCATAACAATTAAATTGTGGCCAGAGTCCGGATTCGCTCCCTGGAGGCTGTGCAAATTCATCACACTGTTCCTGATCATGTGCCTAACCAGAATATAATCTATCTGACACCTTTCAGAATCACCTATATATAGGTATTTTTCATGTATACCTACGCCTTTTGTGGTGTCTAAACCATGTGTTGGTGATGACTAACCCCTGCCTCTTTCAGAACTCAATTGCTTTCTCCCCGCGGGCATACATCGTGCCTAAACCGTGGTCTCCCACCTCATCACCGTCTCTTCCTTCGCCTACTGTCGCATTCCAATCCTCCATCACTATCAAATATTTTCCGGCAGGAACACACGCGATTATATCCTCTAACTCATCGTATATCCTATTGACTTCTTCCTCCTTATGGTAGCTCGGTGGCATGTACTATACCTGATCAATGGCCATGTTCGTTGGTTCTACTTTAATCTCCATTTGTACTATTCTATCTGTTGCTTGCTCTATGGTGACTACGATTTTTCACAATTCTTTATTTGATATTATGGCGACCAATAATATAATGGAATTATGGAATGGCTCGTTGACTCTCGCACCCCCCGCTGTGTATTATTCTATAATTATCAGCGCAGTAATCCCCACTACCCTTCCATCTCACCGCGCATATACCTAAAATATCTATTTTTCCTCTTTCCAAATCTCGCTTATTATTCTCTAATTTTCCTGTCCTCAACTTTGTCCAAAAATTCCAAGTCTCTATTCTAACTAATTTTGTCTTCTTTTTTGCGTCTTCTGGCCTGCTGCTGTCGATGTTCCCTTGCAAGGGCTTCTAGGGATGACGTCCGCGGAATCTTTGCCTTCCCCGCTACCGGGCACGACATGCGGCCGATTGGGCCGTGTCCCGTAGTTACCAGGACTCATATTCTCTATAGTGCCCATCATTACATTCTTGGGAATGATAATTGAGGTGGTTTCCCGTTGCCTCCCTCAATAGTGCTTTTAACATAACACCATCACTCAATGGCCGTCCCACTGAGGAACAGACGCTGCGTGGTCTATCTTTCGTTTGGCTCCTTACCTTCGACCAATTTGGCATGGGGGACCCTCCCAGGAGCAATTATTATTACTCCCGCCTTACTTCATTACGAATATATACATATATGAATATATCAATGGTGGTTTCTTACCATTTAATTGGATCGAGCGAAACTGTTATTTGAAAACGTTTGTATTTTCTATGAAGCTCTGAGGCTATCCAATTTGAAAAAATATAATTTTTTAGAATGGATAATCCAACTTAATTGACAATACTTGTATTGTTATTGTTTTTACATTTAAATTATGTCATATGTTAAAACGGAATTTTGAAATTCGTGGCATTATTATTTTTCTGACTAATTTTATCACAAGAAAGTTTGTTACAATGAACTTTTGCGAGCATTGAATTAGGTCAAAAAATATTTTTTAAAAACGACACATTGAACTACAAATCTCTTAATTATGATGGGAATGGTCGAGACATTTCTTTCTATTCAGGTGAATTCAGTAACCAGATGACCCGAAAAGACAGCCAAGTATTACTCTATCTATGAAGTTTAGTTTCACTTTCATTTTACTTACATATTCGATTGTTTTTTCTCTAGAGGTGTTTTAGGACCAGTACTATTTTTTCCACCATTTTTACGAAAATATTTTTTTCGATGGACCCACAAACTTATCAGTTTTTGATATACGAAGTATATATCAAAAACTAGATAAGTTGTAATCCTTCGTGATTTCTTTAGCACATTTCTCGGGAAACAATCATAGGTAACAAAACCCAGCATCCTAATTACTATATGTTATGTTCTGTAAAAATAATGGCAATCACACTCATACATTAAAAGGTATGCTTATCAACGTTGTATTAACCCAGGGCCGTTATAATAGGATTCACTCCAAACAGCGAAATATGCATTCCGTGAGAGACGAAGTATATAAGAGTTTATTTATGGAAACCTTTATTATCCGGTGTTTTCAGCAGATGTAACCGGTAGTTTAATTAACCTCATTGAAACCTTTTAAAAACTAGGGCGTATGATAAATTTCCCGTACCATTATATCGTATTGATTCATCCCTAACCTCTTTGGTGAGTTCTTGTTATAAACATAAAAGTTCCATTATCGTTATTATCGACATGCAGTTTACCCAATATTTCAAAAATGTTCCTAATTATTTTTGATATGTTTTCAGGCCAATACCAAAACACAGCCTCTTTTCTGCGAAAAGGAGGCCGTGCTGAAATTCCGCCCTTCCAAACTCAATAATAGTAAAGAAGTGTTTTCGATGACGTAGAAAGTGTGAGGGTCGTTTTAGAATACCAACTCGATACCTATTGACGTAGCAGAGGAAGTCGACCTTAATCTCTTGGAAGCGGCATTCTGAAATATGGACCTAAGTGATACGATTCACTCAGCCGGGAATAACGTAGATACTCCTAAAAGCCTGTAACCGAAGCATGGCAGAAATTCACTCAACCAAGAGCAAATGGTCTAAGCGGAAAACATTTCACCCTTAAGATGTTTCCTGAAATGGAACCAAATCTGATTTAAAACTAAGGCATTGTACATTATAGAGCAAGTACTGAAAGCCATTCAGTCTCAATTGGAGAAACACCGTAGGAACCTCTTCTAACAAATGTTAGCTTTCATCACAAGAAAGTTGCGCAAATTATTCAAACCCTCTTACTTATCCAAACATTAATACTAAATTCAAGATCTGAAAACTTTATCGAAGCAACAATTCAAATCATTATGAAAATCAAAACGGAATTTTGTTTATTATTAGTTAATCTACCGTTTAAGGTAGGTTTTTGGATTGACACAACTATCAAATAAACATTTTGTGACTCCCCACCTAGCAAACTAATCTATATCAGGTCCCTGTCTCTTCATCTCGGTGTACTTCTTTCCTCCCTTCATCCCGTCCAGCATCCCTATCCTGTTCCTCCCCTTACCTCGCTTGCCCAACATTCTCCCCTCTATTACCCTCTTCAACATTCCACTACCGCTCAATACGCCTTTCATCCATTTTTCCTGCCTCCATAGGATTTCTCTCAAAAAACCCCTCTCTTCACCCACCATCTCTAGTACTTCCTCATTTGTTTTCCTTTCGGTCCATTTCACCTTCTCCATTCTTCTCCACACCCACATTTCAAAAGCCTCCAATCTACGTCTATCCTCCTGCTTCAGTGACCACGTTTCCGCGCCGTACATAGTTTTATTTAATGTCACCATAATCTCACCATGAATAATTGGGTAAACATATATTTTATATTTCCTGTCTCTTGCTTCCACAGGTCATTCAGTATTTAATACCGTTTGCAATCAATTTCTCTCAGTTCTCTTCCACGAATTGACCATTTCATTCAAAGGATATCTGGTGCCCTTATGATACGCGAGGCCCGACGTTACCGTCCCGCCAAACACCTCCCACATCCGTTCCCAGTTTACATTCCTCAACCTCTACCATCACATCACCCGGAATCCGCTTTATACCCATCCCCCTTTTTTCATAACACGCATCACCCCACCATCCATCCCCGAACCATTCATCATCCCGGGCTCCCTACACACCCACCCCCGGCTCCACCCTCTCTTATGCCAAAATTCCACTTAAACCCTATCCATTTCACTTAAACCTTGAAGGCTATACGGACTCGGGGGTTAGCAGAATTTTCGTTGTTGAACTCTTGCTGTACATGGCTGGAGTAAGACGGTTTGGCTCCATTTCCTTATTCCATTAAAAAATTGTGTATAGCTATTTTTCATCGTGTTATAAATTATCTTATATGCTGGGATCTACAGGGTAAAAGTTTCCCACTGCCTTTTCACTCGCTCTTCCCCTCGTTTCCCCTAGATTTCTTAAAACATGGACCCAATGGTAGGCCAGAGTAGCTATGAATGAACTTGGATGACGCCTTAAAATTCTGGAGAGTGATGACTGTCTTACGAGGATAATCGGAAGAGAAATTTAATTTACGTAGTACTCTGATGATTAATATTAATGATGAAGCTCATACAAAAGTGTATCAAATTCTTTCGGTCCGCCCATCCGCTTACTGGTTGATCTCATTATCACCGTAATATCGATTAAAAGAATTACATGAACTTATAGTCTGCCCGGGTTCTCTTGGTTAAAGACTTGGAATAGTTTTATTCGTAATTATTGAATATGGATTTATCTTAAAGAGGAAAACCACCCCCGTTGGAGGTATAATGTATGGCTTCAGAGATGTCTCTGACGATGTAAGAATTGTCGTATATTCTTCAATCGTATAATCTCCTTGAGTCGATTATAATTTCTACCCACTAATTTAATACACTTTTCAATTCATTCAATATCATTCCTTTCCCTCTTCCCGAGACGGAATTATGTGAAACTGTTCAATATCTCACTAGCTCAGTCCGTTTTCCCATCTTTTATCATATTTCATCTCGTAGTCCGCCTTCTTCCACCGTCTCTGCTAATGTTTCTTCATTTTTCTCCCTCTCCCCCCGTTTTTTTCAAAATATTTCAAAACCCTCCAGTTAAAGCTAATCCCCAGTCAGCTAATGATAATCCGATATTATGTATTTTATAACCGTCCATGTAAAAACTGTTCAGAACTATATCTTGTTAAATTTCAAGAAACCGTATTAGTAACTTTAACGGAGTCACCCGCTATGTGTGCATTATAATGCAACCATTTCAGAGAGTAAAAATCATTCGCCTTGACCGGGATTCGAACCCGGATCCCTCGATATCCGGCCGAGTGCTTTAACCAATTAAGCTACCGAGACATCCTCTTACATTCTGAAATTTTGGGGGCTTTAAAGGAACAAGATGTTATGACGAAATACCGTACATAGAATGTCACAGGCATTCGTAGTCGTGCGCGACGCGCCACAGTCCACGATGTTATTAAGCCAATTTCAAACACTTAGGCTGTTCATACCTTAGACAAATTTCAAGAAACTGTATTAGTAACTTTAACGGAGTCACCCGCTATGTGTGCATTATAATGCATCCATCAAAATTTCAGAGTGTAAGAGGACGTCTCGGTAGCTTAAGTGGTTAAAGCACTCGGCCGGATTCGAGGGATCCGGTTTCGAATCCCGGTCAAGGCGAATTATTTTTACTCTCTGAAATGGTTGCATTATATATCTTGTTAGTTTGTTTCCTGAACGTAGGATCAGATGTCCATTTTCAATGATTCTTCTGGGCACCCTCAGTTTAGCCCAAGCTGAAAGTGCCTTTCTCTACAGTATATATTTCCATAAAATCGTAGGTACAAGAAACTGACGATCCTCTTTGATAATATTTACATCATATGCCATATTGGGTTTTTCATTAGCATCAGGTGGACTTAATTTTTACCTTTGAAATCCAGCTCATGGAATGTGATTAATAGTAACGCAGCTATAAACCCGAAAGTTGGTTTGATAGGTGATGGTTGAGCTTCCCTAGTATTACTCCAAAATAGGTACCAAAGTGTTGAAAATCAACGCATCAGGGTATGAGGGGAGAAATTTATGTTCCTCCACCGCCTGTGGTTTTCCAGGAAGATCTTGTACCCGAAAAATCGCCCAGATTGGGTAAAGCTGAGGGTACGCAGAGGCGTCACCCGGAACCTAACCCGGGTCCCCCGATCAATACATCAGTGCTCTACTCACTGTACCACCACGTTACTACTGTCTAGATGTTATTATTTCAGTTAAATACTTCCCACAATACTTTTATACTTGCTGATTCACACTGTTTCAAAACGTCTTCTCTTTTCCCAATTAATTTCAATTTAATAATTTGCAGTTTGTATTAAGCAGTGCAAAATCGATGACCAGCTTATGCTTTAAGTTCAATCAAATAAGTATAAAATTAATCTATTTTTGGTTCAAAAGACATCGAAATGTCATTTTCCAATATCTCCAAATTTTTCATCAGCTTTCTAATGTTCTCAGTCTTCGTACTGTAATTAAAATTGAATTACTAATAATCTGGTTCTGTATAGTTACTTACTTCGAAGTTTCGGGTAAATTTTTGATGCCGAAAATCCTCGTGTAATTATTGCCATGCCAAATCTCATGTTACTCTCGTGCAATTAGCTTTCCTCCGCGTTTTCAGTGCTGAAAATGTAATAAGCTAATTAAGACTCGAGTTTGAAGGGGTGAGTCTTATGACAACATCGCATTTAACCATTTGATGACAATCTTCCAATGTCATGTGAAACACAACTTGGAGTGATAAAGGGTTTACTCACCGCAATAGTATTGTCCTGCATGATTTCATAATAAAATATTTACGGCAACTGACGACCGTTGAAATGGCTAATGAGGGGGAACTGGGAAGAGGGAATTAAATGAATTTCTCGTTTATTTTGCTGATTTTAGAAGCATTCTCATAAAAGTAGCATTTTTTTCCAATTATTTACACGGTTCCGCAAAAGAGAACGCTTAAAATTGCTTTTCTGAAAAAAAGAAAGAGAACGGTACTTCCATTTGTCGCGGCTTTGTTATATTGCAAGGATGAAACACGAGCGTCATTTCGGTTGCAATAGTTGGTCTCCACACCGGCCCCCCCTTTATGTGTCCATCTGCCCTTTTACTCTTTCCCCCCCCTTCTACCCCTCCCCTCCTTTTATTCACCAAACCCTTATTTCCCGAGCCCAAATTCATTCCCTCCCCCTCATTCTCATTCATCGTCTTTCGTCTGTCTCGACTCGGTGTTCCTCTAAATGAACCTTGAATGCCACCAATTAGGGATCCCGAAGGCAATAAATCCACGACAAAGGGCCATCCAGGACCAGATGAGATCACACGCCCCCCTGATTTCTCCTGTCAAGCGCTCCTTGCCTACTACCTACCACCCTGCGTCCTGCACTCCTAAATCCTGCTACAAGTGAATCCCCTCCCACACCATCCTCCCCCAGGTTCTCCCTCGCAGGTGCCTCTCCATCACCGATGAGTCATTCATACCAAACTACTCTCTTCTCTACCCTACCCTGGCCCATGGCGACTATCGTTTTCCCAAATATGACTTCATGTAATAGCTTTAAAATGCTGCGCAAATTACAGTTACTTTCCACATGAAAGGTTGCTATTCATGCGTCAACATTTCAGCGGAACTGCCTCGCCTGTAGCCCATCTAACTGTCTTTTTACCGTTACTGTTATTTTCTGTTTTTTTTTGCTAAATCATACCTCTGCATGTATGCCACGTGGGCGGATATGGATGTGACAAAATGTTCGGTCTCCAAAACTTCTTATCATAAAATTTTAAAATGCATTCTTATTTCATTTCGTATAAAAATCCGTATGTACACTTCAGGACGTTCTCTTGTGGGGTTCAAAGACCTAAATTTAGCTCATTTCAGAAATGATTCATCCTTTAGCTAACACCTTATTAATTGCACGCCCCTTGTACATCCTTGGCACACTCACGTATTGTTTCAAACGTTCGGAGATTTCTAATAATTCTATTGCTTACCATCTTTCACAACGTGGACGCGTGATTTTATCCGTCAACCCCATCCTAACAAGCTTCTCTCATCCCCATTTTGGGATCCAAATCTCTTCATTCTATCAGAATGAACAACCCAGCGTTGAATGTGTTTCAGGCTGGTCGATTGATGGTGCGTTTAGTCCTTGGTAATTCATTACCCACTCATTGCAGCCTACCCTACCATATAACAAGCACTCCTCGATTATTATCCCTTACTAATCGAATGTATACGTTCCCATGATTGATTCGATGGTATCAGGCAAAAAGTGATGGAATTCCTTCGAAATTCTTTTAAAAAAAGGAAATAAAGAAACAAGGTTCCCCAAATATTTTTATTTTCCTTGATCAGTCTTGATACAAGATATCAAGATCTGATGATGTTATGCAAGAGATGATGATGGTATACAATGAATGATGATAGTAATATCTGGTATCGAAGTCTTTCGAGGAAAATAAAAATATCTAAAAATATCCGTGGAATCTGGAAATTTCATTTCCTTTTAAAAAAAACCAAAAAGAATTATGATAATCTAGACAAACCCTTTAAAGACGCTTTTACTAGGTTAATGCCACTTTTTCTCTTCAATCAAACATTCATTGTTTGATATGCACCAAATACTATCAACTACCATTCTCCCGGCATTCGCACACATTTTATTTTTTTCTCCTATCGCACTGTTTATCATAAAAAAATGCATTACATCAATTTGTGTTTCCATGTATTACTGGTGTTTCTCTTATGTTTTTAATGCAAAACCTTCCCAAACCAACATTAAAGCGAACTTTAAATACTTAGGTTGTTTCTACCTTTGACAAATTCCAAGGAACTGCGGGAGATGCCGAAACGGTAACTTTTGACGGAATCATCCAAATGCAAAACATGCGGAAACATCCGTAAAATGCAAAACTTTCAGAGTGTAAAAATTATTCGCCGTCTACTGGGATACGAACCCGGATCCCTCAATGTCCGGAATTTGTAAGAGGCAAAAATAATCTGTTTCAAGCTCGCTGTTACCTCGTAGACTGTGGCGCATCGCGCACGACTAAGAATGCCCTTGACATTGTACCTGGTAAAGGCGAATGACTTTTTACACTTTAAAATTTTTGTATGTAATGCATATTATCGGATGACTGCGTCAAAAGTTACTGTTGCGGCGTCTCCCGCAGTTTATTGGAATTAGACCTGATACGTCTTTGGTCCAGAATAGCATATTGCGTAGTGATGTATATTCAAATTTCTTTTGTTGTTCCCATGTATTCATTTTTATCGCCAGATATTTCTCAGTGGCAATCAAAAAATCTCATCCTCCGTGATAAATGTATTATGACTCCGGCACACCTATAGCAATTTTGCATTCCTCAATTTTACATTTCCTGCTATTCAATGCATTGATAATTGTGGTTTGTTCGTATTCATAATTAATAAAAAGTTCTCCGGAATGGCCATTGTTGAAATTTCTTTCCGGATGACTTAATGCTTTTAAGACTAAATGATATTTAAACTACTATAAAATAAAACTGAAAAAAATAATTTATTCCAAGTCTAGGTAAGTATTACTCCAGACCATTTTACTATCCTCGTGATAAGAATTCAAGCGTACTTGATACACAAGAAATTAATTTTTAAATCTGAACCTTTCATAATAAACAAACTGAATAGTTTCAAGCGTAATGTGCTGGAAGCTAAACATATATAGAACGGATTGTAGGAATTTTCCACTAGATAAGATTTATTGTACGACCAAGTTGATGTGATGCATCGAAACCTGGTCGTGCAATAAATCATCTAGTGGAAAATTACTACTATCCGTTCCTTATTATTTAATAATAAACATTGCACCCGAGTTTCATAATCGTGCCGTAAGACATTCAAAATATCATATCTCTCCTGTTTCTTTAAACAAAACGCCAAAAATTTATTTTTTATCCAATAATTAATTAAACCACACGTTAATCCCAGGTAGCTGGTATGTACGAAGGTGCCATTAGGTATAAAAGTGTTTGCGTTTGGTCAAAATTAGAAGACTGTAGTTCCCCAAAGTAATGTGTGAAAAGGACACTGGTTTTTTGCAGAGTCTACTTTCGAGTAAAAAGCATTGTCTCCATGAAAACTATTTTTAATAACCAATAAACCAGAAGAGAATACATGTGAGTAAGTTATTGGTGGCATATGACAAATTTTTTGCATCTGTTCCCTCACTTCAGAGACGACTTATATCGGCGATATACGACATATTCGCGTACTTCCGGGTAATCCCCAACCCCTTTCTGAATGACGACCGGTCGCAGCGACACGCCTCGCCAGGGAGGAGGGAGCATGGCGGGAGTGAGGGCAACCGGGGGAGGGGAGCGGACGGAGTCCAACCCCAACTATTTACAATATCGAGCGAACATAAATACCGGATCGACGCAGAATGCCCGACTTATGAATTTTCCCGAGGAACTCCGTCCGTTGATGCGGACCGCCACCCTCCCCGAAATGAAATATGTGCCACTCCCCTCCTAAATTAAAATATCCACAACAGTGGCTGCCAAATAAAAATGGAGACTGAGACAAATTCGGGCGAGCATTGCCCCGAGGTGCTCCTCTCTCCCGACTCAGATTCTCCCCCACCCCAGCACCCATTCCCGAGCACCCGGCGGTGACCACCTCGCCCCGTCCGTAGCTGCCCCCCTTCCTATCCCCCGCACCCTCCCCTTGGACCGGGGAGACGGCCGAAAGACGGGATGACTCGGACGGTAGTGAGGGGCGACGGGTGGGATGGCGTGGGTTGGTCCCTCGGTGGGGAGAGGCGAGAGGAAAGAGGCGGGGATGGGGAGCAGGAGGCGGAGAGCGTTGGAGCGGACAGAAGATTTATCTCCCGGGCGCTTTCCGCCCATCTCATAATAAAACCCAGACAGCGGCCAGCCCCCGCCAGCTCCCTCTCGCCGAAGCAATAATAATTTCCCACCCCCGCCAAGATTTATGCGGGAATAATGAAGGCCCGCAGGCGCCTCTCCCAACCCCTTCCCTCCCACTCCCGTGGAGAGGTAGGCGCCACCCCGTGCCGCCGCCCGCCTGCCTACGCAGCCACACACATACACACAGAAGCGGCTGCCTTCTTCCCAAATTCCCACTTTCACACTGTTTTCCGAGGGAGGGGAAAGAGGGAGAGAGAAGAGGGTTTTCCCGCATGGGAGGGGATTAAACCCGCCGCCAACCCCCTCCCGCCCCCACCGCCAACCACCCATCCCACTTTCCCCCGCTGCGCTTTTGAAACCGCACGCCTGTGCCCCATTTCCCCCACCCTCCCAATCCCTTCATCGTGGGTGTCCCAAACCAAGCTTTTTTTTCGTTAAAGTCAGGGTCAGTAATTCATCACACGTGAGCCAGGCTTTGTGATAATGACCGCGTAATGTTCCCATTTGCGAAAACAAGCGTGGGGAAGGTGCGTACGCCCCTTTGAAGTGTGCGGGTTTGATAGAAGAGGGGTGGGTGACTCTCGTCACCGGCGTTCCCCCTCTGCGCGATGGAATGACGGAAATGGTGGAACGGGGTTGAGACGCTCCCACTGGATGATGAATGGATGTGAAGCAAAAAGTTACCCATGCCAGAGGATTACCTTCTATCCCAAATAATTACTCGCGTCCCCGTGTGATCATGCGGTTCTTCGCTTATGGTTCACTATTTCGAAGGAATACCTATATTAACATGAGTAATATTCCTTTTGGGAATGCACTCCTTCAAACTTAAATTTGAGTAACTTCTCTAGTTTTAAAGAAGAAATAAAAATAGCTTACCACAAGCACCTTAATATGGATATCCATTTCTCCCGAAGAAGATCTGATCGAAAACTGATAATTGAAAAGTAATCATCCATATTTTAACTTTGAAATTCATTATTATTTCTTCATCAAAAATATTCCTTTAATGGGAAACTAAATCACTAGAATTATCGACAACATACTTCAGTGGTCACATCTGAACTGCATAAATGCATTAACTCGTACATAGTGATTTTTTAAAATTTAAATCACCCCTTCGCTCATGTTATACATTATCTATAAAAAGGAATTTACATAGCCAATTTCCGCGAAATGTTTTTTTATCCTTTGTTGAGATTTTATTCCTGTTTCTATAATTCCACAATCTTAGAAGCAGGGATGGAGGACTTGATCTAGTTTAAGCACCATTTTGATATGGAAAAGTAATTAGCTAACGCCAAGAGTAAAGTTAAAGAAAAAGAGATATTAAGCATTTCAAGCGAAACAATTCAAGCATGACTATTTTCTGTCTTGCCGTTTAGCCATGAAATGAAACAGAGCAACGTTCTATTAACCCGGTTAAGGGGTATCTCGAACTTTTGTTATTCTCTGGCTTCTGGATGTGTTTGATATCCTGGATGCTCCTGGAGCTGTTCCAAACTAATATTTTATTTCTCCGTATTCATTAATCCTTAAGTTTGTAAATCTGTTAAACAGGTTACAACTCATCGGTAGCTTACACCAATTTGAATAATATCGAGGATACATTGCGATTTCGTTCATGGCGATGTTTGGAAATATGTTATTCAGTGCTGAACAAGATATCGAGTTAATTTGTACCTGGATGCCAGTGCGGAATGAAATTGATGACCCGCGGAGCACCTTCCCTCACGACTGCATAGGACTGCCGTTTAGAAATGTAGTACTCGCTATAGTATTGCTTGCGATGCTTTGTTTGTTTTCAAGTTTCTCCTTCCATCTTTCGTCTCTCTCTGTGAAGGGAGATAACTCCGCTGCATGCCTCCTGCGGTGCGTCACATTCCCTACCTGCCTTTGAGAGCGGAGACCAGGAGTAGCATGTGCATACGATAGTAGAATTTCCCCTTCTAACTTTTCAATTCTAATTTTCACGTTATTGGATAGATTTTGCTACATTTGCAGATATATGTGCATGTGTATGTTAGTTGATATTATATGTGTATGCATACATGTAAGTGAAAAAGGTTTTCGCATGAGTACACCTCACGCGTTCATACCTCTGGGGGGTGTAGGTTTGTATGAATATCCTGGTTTTCCATATGGTTTTATTCTCTTTTACGGGTGGTGACCTAACACCCCCCGCCACATGCCCCTGCGGTGGCTTGCGGGGTATTATTTACATGTAGAGAAGAAGTTACAGTGATTGAAATAGCACTTGAGCCGGTTATCAGTCTATAGGAACAGTATATTTTAGCACTATGTACAGAAAAAAAAACAAATTCCATTGGCCTTATAAGGTTAAACGGATTTCAGTTAAAACGACCTCTGATAAGAAAAGTAAATGAGAGAAGTAAAATGTCTCTCCTGAGGAGTAATGTATGCTACAACTATGTTTGCATGTCATCCATGTCTGAGTGAATTGAAATTCGAGTTTACAATTTAAAGAACGCTGTGATACCAACATATGGAACCTATTTATATGAATGAGATATTGAAGAAAGGTCCATTTTCTTTACTAACCAGACAGAAAAAAAGTTGCAGGACCAGCTTTGATCCATCAAGGCACCGGACCTCCATAGTAAAATTATGTGTTGAATTTTACCAAGTGTGACTTTCTTTAATGCCTTATTAATTCTAATCCAATGTCAGGGGAAATATGTAAATGTAATTTTACTGCCAGTGTTCCTCTCCGCTCCCATACAACCAAATAATTCTGCTACCGCCAATAACAACCATTAATAAAAGTTCATTTCACAAAGTTCAACCCGGAAGAATAAACTGCTTCTTAGGCTTGGTTTCTTTTGTCACCCGGTTACTTCTATTTTCCGGTGAAAACTTTTGACGTCGGAGAGAAGCATCTTAAATTGATTGGATAAGATTTTTTCCGTTTTCGTTTCTCGTCAGAAAAAGAGAAACTAGAGAGAGTTAGCCTTCGAAACGAAACGTTGCAAATTGATACTACGGCAGAGCAGCCCTGTATGATTTAATTTTTTCTTCCCACTTTTGTTCTAATAATTCAAACCCTTAGGAATGACCGGGCATGTTTACCTCAATGAGACCCGGACTGGATTACGGGATTTTGCCAACATTTTGATAACTTCCTTATATGTTTCGATTCCTCGCCTCATTTGTCACGAAATTTCAGTAGAAATTCTGATAACTATTAGCTATATAAACTAAAACTCGCTTCAATGTGTGAAAACCCATTTAAATGCCCATTTATACCATTCTGAAATAGTTTCATAAAAAATGAAAAATTATGACGTATTATCTGCAAAGGAAAACCATTATCAGGTGGAAAATACTATATATTGAAATTCGGTGTTTAGTATCTCATTAAATTTTTTAAAGGTGACATCTATAACCAATTTCATTAAAGCATGTGTAATAATTAATCGCCAGATATTAATATAAAATATATTGGAGGGGAGAGGTTGGTGAAAGCCCCTTGTATTAACTTAAATTGAAACAGGAAAGACTTTTAGTCCACGTTTGGTAATGAAGCATGTTTTATGTTTAAATTCCTAGTCATTTTAATAATTAATTCGTCCAATATGTAAAAGCTTTTAGAAGTCATATATAGTACAGTTTGGCTGCACGCAACTCTAAATCATATCCATTTTATAATGAATAACGCCAACTTTTACCCGACTACACTTAAAATTAATTTAAGCGTCCGTCCTACAACGAATTATGACTCTATAGAATAGGCTTTCGTAGCAGGATAAAAGGTCTCATATAAATTGACCTCGAGTAGAACAGCCCATTAAAACAGAAACGCTAACTCAGCTTATTGGTCCTAATAGTATTTAGGTTAAGTTACGTAAGTAGCTTAAATAGCAAAATAAACATTTTATTTAAAAAATCAATTAATGCGCAAATAGTTCCTAAGAAATGCATTGTTCTGTTTTAATGATTATATTTTACACTCGTTATTTATTGTTCAGCCTGAGACGGTTAACATTAAAAGAGCATTTGGTAGGATTTTATTTAGCTCTTAATATTCATCTACAATACCTGGTGTGAAACCGGAATTTGGAATATTTCAACTTCATAATATTTCTGCGATTTCGAGATTCGTTGCTTCTTCCTCCCGTTAGGCAAATACAAAGCTAAATTATTTTGCTTTTTTCACCATATCTACGTGTTTAATTATTTATATTCCCTATAAACTTCGCCTTAGCAAACTTCAAACATCAGACAACTCCATAACCCTTGAATGAAAATTGTCCCCTGAGTATTGTAAAATATAGAACGCGAAGTTAGTGTTGCCTTTAAATCCAACTGGGTTATTGTGAATAATATTTCCTATATTATATATTATTTCTTCTGTTAATTCAATAAATTTCATTGTTAAAAATTACGTCACACAGGAAATGAATATATAAAAATATATAGTGAAGAATCAACATAATTACTTAGTTCACGTAATGAAACTCGGGAAAATTTTCAATTTGAGACTGTCTGGAATTCAAATTAACCAGAACGGAAAAAAACTGATGTGTTAGGTACAACTATATGTAAAAATATTTCTCTGAAATATTTTTCCAGAAAAACTCTTTCTTTAGTTTAAAATTTGTAAGTTAGTGGTTATTTGTTAAATGCCATAATAAATTTTCAATGTTTCCAGGACAAACTCAATTCTCACTCTTTGAACATGAAAAGCTTTAGTATATTTTGTTGCAATTTTTTTTCATTAAGAGTCCAGTAATTTCACTGTATTTAAACAATGTTAGTACGCGTGGAGTATTAGAGACGACTCATGCGTTTATGAGGCCAATCTGCTGTTTCAGAAGCCATATTATGGGAGTAAATCATGCCCTTAACCCTGTTTAGAATATCCAATTTAGACTACACCCCACTGCTGACTCAACGGGGTAAAGTTTAAAACATCTAAACATTTAAAGCTGGTTTTACGTGTGGAAATGGGCACGATATGTCAATTGATGTTTTTTTTTAAATCGCCAAACCTCTTTAGCATTTATGACAGACGCAATTCATACCCGTTCCATTTTATGGAAATGCAATTAGGTCTTTTAATCTAATTTGGAACACATGTGAGCAATGATAAATGCGTATGTGGACCAAGTTAAACGAGAAGAGATTATAGCGTATTTAATTTCAGGTGCATATAAATAAAATAATATTCCCTAATGACTTAACTGTTTATGCGCCTCGAATACACAATTCATAAATACGAAATCCAGTTTCAGATGAAAGTCTTTATCAAGTACTCATTATATCAATTATGCTCTTTCCCAGGAAAACAAATCATATATATTTTAATCACGCCTTTAATGAAGTCATTGTAATGTATTATCAATGATTGTTATATTGGTAATTGTGGAAATTGGAAAAGAATGAAGTTAATTCTATTCTAGTTGAAGGAGATTATAATCCACATACATATTATGACCAACCATAATACAATGGCGGATTATTGAAGTAAAACGTTATGTAAATTTATGCATAAAAATTTTTCCCATATTCTGATTTTAAGAAGCAAAAGGTCATATTTTGAATTGGCATAATTATAAACACTAGAAAAATTATCTCTTATAGTAGCAGTTGGCGTTGTACGCGAATTTTACCCAATAAACTCGTAGCGTCTTTTTTAACCATTCCCAAAATTTTAAATTGTTTCCCTACCAGTTGAATAGTATATGTGAATTGCAGCTTGACTGATTTTTTTGGGGAGAAGGATTGAAATAACAATAGCGGATTGACAGGATTCAAGTGCGTCAAAAAGACCATCAGATACTTAATTCTAAGAAACTATGAAGGCATCAAGAAAATCGATCGAGTAAAATACTTGGCTGTTAAGGTGGAAAGCTACATTAAAACAATACTCCATTATGCCTTTTTAAAATAGTTATTGTATTGATACAAAGATATTTGCACAAGTCATATGAGGCATTCAATTGTACTGTTTATTAGATAAAACCAACGGCCCAAGAGCATTTAATTAAGGATAATGAGTTGATAATTTATTATGTTATGGAGGTAAGTATACATAATATAAGCTACAAAAGTACCTTTTAATAAACAAATAAATGAAAAACTTTCTTGTTTCGCTTTTCATTATTTATACAAATTTCGCAGTTATACCGTATGTTTTGTGAATTATATTTGCACATGGATCACAAAAAGTAAAACGTTAAGTATCTTAAAAAGACATTGATGTATTTTCTGGATAAACATTTATAGAACTCAATTTTGCTTGGGGGAGTTATAAAGGAAGTCATGTGTTCATGTGAAAATTAATGTCTTGAATAAGTCTTCTGATATTTCCCAGAGTCATTAGCGTGACGTGATCTCGTTAAGGTTGCTGGAGTCGCCATCGTGGGTCATTGAGTGTTGTTGACTTTGCTAGTTTTTTTATTTGAAGCGAGAAAATTATGAAATCTCATTTTTCGCCAGAATTTTTTCAATTAAGCAAGAGTAAAATATGCCGTACCCCGGTAGTTTATAGGGAATACGAAATATATTTTGAAGTTTTGCGTTCATTAAAAGCTGTCCAGGGCACGCCAAATACGCAATAAATTTGGAAATAGAGTTCAAATACGTTTCGAACAAGTTCCTGCTGAGACCAAGTCAACTATGGGCTCTGATTTGGGTAAAAATATTATCCTCGCTAACTAAGGGTATCTTTTACGATGGTCATATCACCCTTTAATGAAAATCGATGTAGAAAGTGTTGAATTCAAGAAGAAATATATATTTTTTAAAACAAATTTACCGCTATAATGTAGCAATGTATTAACGTCAAAATCTATTTGTCCATGGATTGGGCCCGTGAACTTTCCATTGTCTCCATTCCCGTATCGTACCTGTCCTGGGCTCCTGAAATTCTTCTCTCGTAACAACTGAAATTATTTAGCTTCCTCCTTCCTATTTTTGCCTGTTTGCGATTCTTTCAATAGCACTTGCAAATGTTCTTCCCACTCATTATAAATTTCCCATTGAATTTTATTTATATTCTGAATATTTTTAAGAATTTTATATTATCAGAAACCCAGTTTAGCACCTCCTCATGCATTTTCTTTTCCCCATTTCTATTATTAACAACCTTATACACAACCTCGAGTTAAAGATCTGAGTTATGATTTTCTCTTTCTTCCACAATGGTCTATACTTCATGGCCGTACATCAGATTAGCCAACACAGAGTACACGTATGTCCAAATATCTGTAGGCTGCTGTTAGGCAAGATTTTTCTCTTATTATAGGTAACTGTTATTATACTTTCTTCGTTTGAACTTCTACAGTGATAAAATGTTTCATTATCACAGTCACGATGTATCTTTCACTTATACCTCATTATTATTCTTCTACTCGCCGTAATACTCGTATATCTTCCCTTTCATTTTTTCTATATTTTTTTGTGTAGTGATATCGATCCTGTGCTCCTAAGTCCTATAGTCCATCCTCTGCTCCTCAATTTTGTCCTCTATCCTACAATGCCACTTCCTTCTGCTTAAGTAGTCATAATTTTGTTGTTATTACCGTACATCCTATGGATGTAAATTGCGGTTAAATTAATGAGAGCTAGAGGAAGATATCCTTCTTCCAATCTATTTATCACTCTTCTTTCAATATGTTTTAGGTGTGTTGCGCTCAAACTTCCTAGATTAAATAAACTTTGAACAACTTGAAATACCAAACACCTATCCTGATAACATTCTTTATTTTCCGTTCTTATTTTCATCTAGGACTTTTTATTAGCGCATTAAGAAAATTTAAACGAAATCAGTGCATCTTCAAAACACGACCCGACCAACTCAATACACTCCACCACAAGTGCTGTTCAGAGTATTTTGTCTAAATTTTATTTCGGGATAATCGTTTCAATGTCACCTCAAATGTTATCCTTGGCCAGCGTTCGACCTCAGGTGTAAGACCTCTTTGGTGCTTTGGAGGTCTCCAGGTATGGCCCCCATAGTCAAAGGCTGGTCTTCTCGCCCTCTCTCTCTCTCTTTCTCAGTTCAGCAATTCTCAAAAAAGAGCCCAATGTCTGTAACACCAACCGACCTCCTTCCCTTCCTCTTTTCCCCTCCTCCACTCCACCGAACTTTCAAAACCCACCCTTTCCCCTCCGCATCGCACTTTCCCCGGCCGTGAGTGAAAACTCTCTTCTTCATCCCCTCGTTCATCTCCATTATGTTCCGCTCACCGCGCCACGTGGCGAGAGCCGCCGTAGACCGCCCGAAAGCTGGAAATGGGAAGAGGGTGGGGGAAAAAATACATAAAGGGGAACAGCAGGAGTCTCAGTTCCCACCCATAATGCCTCCGTGCTAAGGAGAGGTAGAGGGAAAGGGAAAGGGAGGGAGAACGCGTCACTGCGTTTGCCCTCTCGCACTCCTGCGAGGATTCGCACTCCTTATCCCCGCATAAACCTCCCAAGTCTGCGGTCTCCTTTCCACCTCGTCCCTCCACCCACCTCCCGTTCCCCTCTCTTAACCTGCCCACCTCTCCTGCTTTTCCCTCTACAGAAGGAGTAGCAGTCTCAGGCTCGAAGCGAAAACCTCTCTGCGACGACCCTTCTTTTTCTTCTTTGAGAGAGGAAGAGACTGGAAGGATGGGGAAACTTTGGCGGGAATCCTCAAAAAAAATAAGTTTCGCATCCCGTGATGGAAGGGTATAAGAGGGGACGAGAGCGCAGTCATCCTACCCACCAAGAAACGTGACTATTTATCGCCCGCGAGAGGTCATCGGTGTGATCAGGGACAAGGGGCACAAGGGAAGAAAAGGTGTGGGGATTGGTGGAATACTATTTAGGTATGGTTCTGATGATCGCAGCAAGCGGACTAGAGACCGCTCAGTAGTCGACCGCCTCGACCCGAGACCCCTGGTGCGTCGCGCAGAGAAGGATAAGGATATGCACTTACTTACAGAGAATTCAACAAACGTAATGCACGTTTTTTAATAGATGTGTTCATTTTTCTCGTTGAGCTGCCCTGACAGCTTGATAGGATAGAACTTGACCGAATGAGAAGCTGGATGATGGAAGAATATAATAGCTCTACCGATAGGTAAAATGCCAAGGCTAAGATTAGTGATAACTTGAATGTATTGTTCCATGAAATGCATGTTAGAGAAACAGTTATACGATTCTTACAAAAGAGAGAGCATTATTTATGAGATTGGCTTGAATATGTATTACAGGCGTACATTTGTGATTACTGGCAATGTTTATTTTGGAAAAATAAAATACTCACTGTCATCATTCTTATTTGATTTACTATGAAGAATGAACTACTATGTTTCGACAATTGGTGACCTTGAGAATAGCACTACAGTTCGAAGAAATGGCGGGTGTCACAAGCACTAAAATGTTGTTGAAAATATTTTTCTATGATAAAAAAATTTAAGGAAACGGAGGGACAATTTGGGAATAAAAGTAATGTCAACTAATTTTTTTTAATATTGGGGTAGAGTTCACGTTAGAGCTTTTATGGGTTCCGGGAAAGAATGTGGTGATAGCCAGCGGACTGGAGGCCGCTCTGTGTTGTGCAGACATTAAAGATCGAAGTATTTCGATATTTACTCGCGTTGTTCGATATTTCTAGGACAAAAGTTTCACTGGTGTTGTATTCTGCGTCTTCAGGTCAGAAAGTCTGCACCTACAATGCCGGTTAAGCTGTTATCCCGAAAATATGAGCTGGAAGTATGTCCCAGGAATACGGACTGACACTGCAAAGGGAGTGAGCGCTTTTTGTGTGATGGATAGCAGCCATTGAAGTAAAGGTATTGTTTGTTAATTTGATGTAGACTGAGGTTGGCACTGTTTTCGCCATTGCTTGGTGGAATTTCTTCATTTTATACATAAGAGAAATATAGCAATTCCATAGTCATTATTTATGACAACCATGGTTTCGCCATTGTGCGACATCATCAGGTGATCCCACACAGTGGCCAAAACTCGGTCTTTAATAATTTTTTTACAGTGGAATTGTAGTGTTTCTCTTATTATACAGTGGAAAGAGGTGATGAATTTATTATCGTGGAGGTGAATGTTGATGTTGAGGTAAGTAATGTTTTAGCCAAATATAGATTAAATGAATGAAGGTGGTTTTCATAAAGGAAATGAAGGAAAATAAAGTTTCCCGTCCGAGGGACCGAGGGAGGAAGATGTCGTTAATATAGCGGGCACAGATGAGTGATTTTGAAGGTTCAGTTGTAGAGAAAAATGTAATAGAGTTTTTCTATGATAATATTAGTGTGCGCAGGTTACTAGATTACATTGCAGTGACGTTTTTGACATCATAATTTGAATTCAGTGGAATAATGTTGAATGCATTTTTTGTAAGGACCAGTTGAGTAAGTTCAATGAAAAAATCAATGGAGGTGGTTTTTGGTGTGGTCGTACGGAGAGGTAATATTTGAGGAATTCTAAGCCTTAGATTGTGTTTCCATGTGTGTGGGTTATAAGGGTGTTTACATGAATGTATGAAATGTTTTGTTTGTGGCTTGTATCAATTTCTGGCTTTTGCATGCGGTATTTTTCTTTCTTAATTACGGGTGGTGACCTAACACCCCCCGCCACACGCCCTTACGGCGGGGATGAAATTCTGGAGGATGAAATTATGGAGGGAGGTGACATCTAATGGGATCTCAACAATGTTAGTGATTTAAAGAAATTGGATGAATTGTAAACGGTGGAGGAAGTGATGTACGGAGGAAATGTTATGGCCACATATTGGCTATTCATGGCCACAAGGGGTCATTCTTTGAAATAAGAGGGGAAGGAAGTGACCATGGGTTTCAGTTAGTGGTCTCTTAATGTGGAGATTCGTTCAGTGGGTGAGTTAATGCTGGAAACTATGGCACGATTACGGACGATTCTTCGCCCGCTGTCCATGTCCAGACAAAGCTATCCGATAAAAATTTATAGAATCCTAAAAGCTACCAAGTGTCTTCCCTATCCGAGGCCCATGGTCTCAGACTATTATCGTCAAACAAAGAAGAAGATTCTTCTCCTGCTGGTGAAGGGTATGTGACCCCAAAACGTCCGTGAGCTTCACGAAATCTTTTTTACTTTTTTATATTTTTTTCTAATTTAATTATGCATATTCAAACGGATATAGGTATGGGGAAAAGAGATTGAAACATAATGATCAAAAGACGTGTGATGCACGTATGTATGACGCACATAAATTATTCTGTTTTTTTCAAACTTCAAAATGTTGCTGATTCGTCTACCTTCCCCGATATGTTATCACCGCTAAATTCAAAAGAGTGAAAATGGCTACGAACCCCTGTGCTTTCATTTCCTTTACCACTATCCTTTTGAACACTTCGTGCTCTCTTTATTTTTTTCCATTAATATATTTAGCATCAAAATTCAAGACATTATCCTGATGTTTTCTGTGATGTAAGAGAATACGAAATCCAGGCCTATGTATCAGGTCTTGATGGCCATCCATCTCCCCTTGGGGATACCTTCTCACCACATTTATATGTGTTTTTCCGAGGCGCGCATAAGATTCTCGCACATCCGGCTACAATGTATCGAAATAGTGTCACCAAAGAGACGCCTCGGGCCTCCTATTTTGAAGACCTGAGTGCCACTACGTGTCACAGACCGAGGTCAAAAGAATGAGAATAAAGATGTGAAAGGAAATCCCACGAGTGCTGATTCCGAAGAAGCCCACTCCCCATTGCTCAGGGGCACCATAAACGGAGAAAAGATAAACAAAAGAGAATGACGAGGTAAAGCAGTATCTGGCGAGGTCGAATGGTAAAGCCGTACGATGATGCTTTCACGTCCTCCGACCAACTTAATTCGCCATAAAATGAGTCCACCCAGGATGGCACATTATGACACGTTACTAAACATCACCTTGAGACTGAGAAAGGATTGAATGCTTTTACGAAACCATTCAGTATGAGAGTGTAACTAGCCGAAATTTCAAGAATCGATAACATTCGATTAGGTCAAAATGTAAAATAACTAAAGATGATCTAAAAGTTGTTTAGTTCTAGAAGAGAATCCAGCTAAGTACACAGAGCAAGTAAGTTTTTGTTAATAAGAGTGAGTGGACGCGAAACATTCCTGGATGTGACAAACAAATTTACCCATACAAACTTGTAGAGTTTCGTTAAAACAATTTTTATAGATCGAAATTAGAAGGAATCATGATCCACTAAGAACACTGTGTGGTGCTTAAATTTAACAGATGTTTTTAATGTCTACTTTCAACCATATTTTTCTTATCGTTTTAAATGAATATACTTTGTAACTTCCACACAATTTTTATTCGTACTACCGGTTTCAACGCTTCGGCATCATCATCAGGTACCTACGTGATGACGCAGAAGCGTTGAAACCGGTAGTACGAATAAAAATTGTGTGGAAGTTACAAAGTATATTCATTTAAAACGAAAATGAACCTCCACAAAGTTGAGCCTGAGACCATAGAATTCATATTTTTCTTATATTCAACATTTTAAAACTTTGATTTTTCATAGTAATAAATGGCATCTTTACACATTGGAAAACGTTTTCAAAATCACAAAAAGTTCTACTTATTTTTACATTTTATGATTTCCAGCTTCTCATTATTTACTCCTACTAGAGCTAGTACTACTGACCATTTTACAACTTAATCGCACGGAAACATTATTTCAAAATGATGATAGTAAAAGCTTAAAAATTTGAGAACCAGAAAAATGCGTGAATGATCTCGGCTGTCGGTCACCTCCCTCCAATAACTATTACTACTCCTATCAGTTGGAAGGTGGGTAGACCCTTACAATTAATTTCCAACAACCGCAGATGACACATAGACAAAGGTGAATACTGAGAGAAATGAGGAGCCATTGATTAGGGGAGAGTTTATTAAAAGGATGTAAAAGAAATTGAAGACGGTTAGCTCGTTGGAACAAAGAATGGAGAGACATATACAAGATACCAACAGGGACAAAAATATGATTGTATATGTAAAACGGGCTCACAGAAGAATTTCACAGGCAACTAAAATGAGAACGACTATACAAGAAGCTAAATACACTCTATTGAGCATGCAAAAGACATAGGAAAGTTATTAGTAAAGCTGCACAATATTCTGGAAAATTTGAAATAATTCTTAGAAGGAATTTTCTGGGAAGTGATTAGTCCAGAGAGTTGGTAAATAGCGAGGGATAAAGAGCCGATACGAGTGTATCTTGCGCACAGGATTATTAGATAACAAATTAAAAAGAAGCACTTCAGTGCATTAAACTGAAAAACAAAGCAGAATTCTCAAGCAATTGAGGGCAAAATGAAGGGAAGAGTTATTTTGGATTTCTATCCATAAGATTTTATAAAATTAATTTATGTAACAATCCTGAAATGAAGTAAAACGTTATTGAATGAGTATTGGGCAATAAGTGGGATATCACGTAGGCAGCAGAATTAGGAATAGAAAATCCTCATTAGATAAATTTCAAGAAACTGCGGGAGTTACCGCAACAGTGACTTTTATCGGAGTCATCCGCTAACATGCATTTCATGGCAACAATTTCAGAGTGCAAAAATCATTCGCCTTGACCGGAATATCTCGGTTCGACATATGACCAGGATATTCCGGTCAAGGCGAATGATTTTTACACTTTGAAATTGTTACCATTATCCTCATTAGATGGTTAAATAATAGTGCTAGGAATCTAGGTGGAGTTGCTTTTGTTTTAGAAAGGTGACATATGACGCCATTGGTGAAACTCATGCATGAAAATTGATAGAAAACATTCACAAAGCAACCATGTCTTAAGTGTGTTTAATTTTTTAGGGATGGCATTTGGCAGGATAGTGGGGACTAAGCGGATTCGAACCTAGAGAGAGAGGAGAAGGCGACATACTAAAAACCTGTGCATTAACTTATGCACAGGTTTCTAGTATGTACAGTAACTTATGTACAGTTTCTAGTAGAGACGGTATATGGTAGTATGGAGCAGTGCTTGAGATGGGAATGATTGGGCGGAAGGTGATTCATTCAGCTAAGTTTTCAGGTGATCCAACAGCACGTAGTTAATCATCCAGCCATGAAATCGCTATTAATTTGAGTGCTTAATAGAAAATGCTATAAAGATGGGATGGAGATGAACGATTAGCTAATCTAGTTCAAGAGATTCTCAAGAGATATAAAAGTTAAGTTAAACCTTAAAGTAGGGAGTAATGAACATGAGAAAGCGAAGAAAGTCACGTTTTTGGTCAGTATATCTGGAGGAAAATTAGCTTGGTGGTAAGAATATTAGGAGAGACTTGAGTTGGCAAAAGATATTATCGGGGAAGAAACAGTGGTACGTAATGGGTAAGGGTACGGTGAGTAAACACGTAAATAAAGGTTAGTAAAAACTCTTGAAGGAACTCTAGAGTTGTCATGAGAGAATTTTGGACTAGGAGAATCATTGAAGATTAAATTAGTTGATGTGTGTGTATCGAAGGAGTTCATGCAATCCATATAGAGGTATAGAACATATGAAGAACTGGACAATATAGTATTGTCATTGGAAACCTACCGTTTAAGTATTGCAAGATGAACTCTATTCTAATTATGGCAATTCAAATTTGATTGATGTTCATTGTGGTTTGTCAGATATATAATACTGTTTAAGACTATAATAATGGGTGAAACATACTTACGTATACGTCTTCAATGAAGATACCATCGTAACCTTGTGTTACCGTTTCTTTCGGGGGCATAATACTCTTTGTAGCACTATAACATATGAGGAGTTTTGTCCTCTGAATTTTATTTCATCAGTATTTCAATCCTAGGACTGGTTTACTGCAGCCCTCCATTCTACTCTATTTAATGCCAATGCCCTCAACCCTTGACACCTTCTCTGATATACGTCGTTCTAAATTTGTCCTATGTACATGTCTCCTGGTCTTCCTCGTGGAATCTTCTATTCTATTTTTCCTCCTATTACATTGCTAATTAATCCAATATGCCTCAATATGTGTCCAATCTATCTATTTCTTTTTTGCCGTAGAATTCTTCGTATGGTTCTATCCTCTTAGGAATAGATAGAGCATTAGAAATTTGATCGGAGGGCCCGAGTAAAATTTCTGGTCACCCTCACCTTCAGCACCGAGCTGTGTGGTTTTTTCGGTCAGCAGGACTTTCTGGAAAACCATAGGCGGGACAGGCCTCATCTACCTTGGTGTGTGAATTTCAAAAGTCGTCGGACCAGTATTGGGTGAACTCTACCATCACCTATTACACTTGCTCAAATATTTGGTAAAACTATTTTTCATTAATTTTAGACCTAAAGTTTACTCTCATTCTTCTGAAATTTGGTTCTGAATCTGAATTAAATTGGATAAGCAAGAGTTCTTAAAAGAACGGAGTTCCATGAATATTGGGTAGAGGATTTTGTTTCTTTTTTTCATTGAGAATCAAATTGTAGTTGTTACATTGTTTCCATTCCTATGTCCTACGACGAATTTCATCCTCAAACCGAGATAAGTTGCGCGTCACTGCCATTCACTTGAAATTCCATAATTCCCAACCGTGTCAGGACAATGTGGTGAGTCTACCGAGTCTCCTTGCTTGTTGAGGTAACTCTAAATGTCGAGCGTTGTAATTCCGCTCCTGGCCACGAATCCAATTGCATTTGCGGTGCAAAATGACCTGCCATTTAAACGTCTGTCAACTCAATCTCAATGTGGTCACAAGGATATGGTACCAAATATTGCGACTGAAATAGCAATTGTCAAATTATGGATAATCCAATGAGCACCATTGGGCCAGGAGACCATTTTTTTGCTTAATTGAGCTTTCCAACGGAGGAAGATGATTCAGAAAATGATAAGTCAGATCGAAGTGAAAGGGGATTTCTGAGGTACTATTGAATATCCGCGTTAATGTTATATAAATCAATCTTCCAATTGATAGCCACACATTAACTTCTTCCAAATGTAAATTTGTAGTTGATTTTCATGGAATTGAGTGGATAAAGTGTAGGTCTCAAAATTAAGATATCCGATGCTTGTCCGACATTCGCCTTTATATATTGGAATCGCGTAATTCAAATTGATCTCAATTATAGCTTACATATAGAGAGGAAAAATTCCAAATATGCCTTCCAATTTAAGATTTATTTCTCACCTTTATCGCTTCGGGGTGCTATGACCCTGCCGCACTACGACAATACTGCCATACGGTTGTGAATGGCTGTCTGTGCATCCGCTCGAATTAAATGTAACATTCGAACGTGACAAGGAAAGAATTTAAAGTGAGATTAAAATACTCAAAAAACACTATTTCTGAAAAAAACATTCACAACAAAAGTTTGGTCCCCAGTTTTTTTATTTAGATGTCATACACGTGTAAGTTTGGTCCTCAGTTTTTTTTATTCAGATGTCATACACGTTTACATTATGTATTTATGCTAAAATTGTGCAAACATGTAACCATGTAACTAAACACCCAATATTTTACTTATAATTTCTTAATAATTTTAGCTAAGTTAATGTATTTGTAATTATTTATTACTTTATCAATGCTAATAGTAATTAGCATAAAATACAAGTTTTTCAAATTGAATTCATTATAAAGTGGTGGATGGCTTTACCTTGTAGTACGCCTTAATGATGACTACAAGTATGAAAGACCTGTAAGAAAGAAAATATTTAGCTATTCCAAAAAATATAAATGTACGTATATACGAGCAACCAGATTCGATTCAGAGTATTCTGTAAGATAGTGATTTTAGTGATACAAGGCATCGAAATGAGTCGAAAATAAATTAATATATTGCGGAAGAGTTAAAAATGCTCATTCCAATGCATCATTTAATGTGTATAACTGTTTGATTTCAACTTTATGTATCTTCTGAATTGGTCCTTTTCCTTCAGGTTCTGATATACATATTTGCATTCTCTTTTTTTTATTTATAAAATGCTTAATTATGCTTGCTTTAAAGATTTTCTGTGATTACATCTATAAGATTATGTTCCTTAAAATGAATTATTTTCCCAATTTAAGGTAAAGAAGGTAAGGAACTGTTGTTTTAAATGTTTCTAAATTAAACAGATTTTTTTATTGACGCGGAAAAGAGCATAAATTCTACTTCAGCGCCATAGCAGCTCATTGCATCGCATTTGGCAAGGGTTTTTCTTTCCCCAACATTGATGTTTCCCAAATATTAGATCTAGCTTTAAGTAGAAATTATTGAGAAATTAACATTTTTGGTAATCAATACAGCGTATATGCTAGAAGCATATTTCCTATTTCCCAAGCGCTAATTTTCTACATCATTCCTTTTAAAAGTATTTTATTTTCAAAAGTCCTCTATCCAACTTAAACGAAATAATAATGTCCGTAATTAAATTTCAACTTGAAAAATAGTATCTTTCATCTCGTTTTTCTTGAACTGTCTATTTTGATTCTATGTACTTAATTCAATGCTCATTTCGGCTACATTGTATACTATTCAAATACATTGTTATTATTGTGGGACACGGTAGTCCAGGGGGTAGAGCTAGAGCGTTGGACTACTGACCGGAGGATCCCGGGTTCGATTCCTGGGCAAGGCGCCTGCAGCTCTATCCAAGCTATGGATGGATTTAGATTTAGTACCAGATCTTCTTAGGAAACCAAAACCGGCCCAGGGAAAGGAACTGGCCCCCTTACCCTGATGTGTGAATGTTCACACGCCATCGGGCTTAGTACTGGGTGAACTCTGCCATCACCTACTAAACCGACCTTCGGGTTGATTACTGTGTGAATGGCTTTTTATGTTATTATTATTAAGTAATCTACCGGTTAAGCTAGGCTACCAAATAAATATTTTGTGGCTTGTAACAAAAACAATCCAATATCCACTCTACATCAAGTACCTCTTCCTCTCTGTGCACCTCCTTCCTCTCATCATTCCGTCCGAAATCCCTATCCTGTTCATCGCTGCCGATCAATACGCCCTTTATCCTTTTTTTCGACCCCTGTAGGATATCTCCCAAAATTTCCTCTCCTAACTAATCATACATAGTACTTCCTCCTTTACTTTCCTCTTGGTCTATGTCTCCTCCATTATTCTCCTAACCCAAAATCCTCCAATCTACGGCTATCATCCTGGTTCAGTGACCATGTTTCCGCGCGGTATATAACAACGCTCCATGCCAAAGTTTTAACGAACCTGTTCTTAACGGCCTTACTCAACGTTCCTCCCATCAACTCCTCCTCTTTGTGGAAGCTTCTTTTCCTAGCGCAATTCTTCTCCTTAAGTCCTCTCCTACTACTTTGACCGTGTTGGTCCAAAACACTTTCAAGATACGTAAACTGTTCTATTTTTTCCCTCCTATTATTGATGTTTAACTTAGCCATTTTCTTCCTATAAAATCGCATAACCTTTGTTTTATTAATATTGATTCTCATCACATATCTATCACGCTGAATTTACAATGCACTCAGCATTGCTTGAAACCCCTTGGCTGACTGACAAACTAAAGCTTGGTCATCAGCAAACTTAAGTGATTTTAGGAATTCCCCTGCGACTTTCATTCCAATCTCTAGTTCTTCCCATGCCTCTTCAATCATTTCCTCCACATATATGTTGAACAGGACCGGTGATAATGGAAAACCCCGCCCTACACCTCTTCCTAACACTTCCCATCTGGACTCGCCGTTCTCCTCTCGCACCTGAGCAGTTTGAGACATGTACAGGCTGCGGATTAGGCTCCTGTCTCCCCAATCTTTTCCTATTTTTGCAATACACGTTTACTCATTAGTTTTTCCCAATTCACTCTATCGAACGCCTCTTCGAAATCTGCAAAACAGGCAAATACGTCCTGATTGTATTCTATATTCCTCTCGATTAGTGTCCTCCTTTCCTCTTATCACTGCAATGACATCGCGCGTTTATCTCTTCTTATTGATTCAAACTGATCATCCCCTAAGTAATCATTTGCCCTACTCTCTATGCTTTTGTTTATGTTCCTGAGAACAACTTTAGCTACGTAGGAAATCAAACTTATTTTTCTGTAGTCCTCACATGATGTAGCGTTTACCTTTTTCTCAATAGAAACTAACACTGATCTCACAAAGTCTTCCGGCCAGATTCCTTCCTCATAGCTACTACGAACCAATCCATCTAGTCTTTTCCCACATGTTCATACAGCTTTTACTATTTCCCCAGGAATGCTGTCTACCACCACGGCCTTATTTGATTGAGGAATGTAATAAGTTAGCCTTTTCCAAACTGCTGGTTACTCTTCCGCCTTTATCGTTTTTGAGTGAATTGACAACTGACTTACCTCCCTAAACTCCTCTGATGTATAACCAAAATGGTTTTGGATTCTCGCACAATGTTTCCGCTAACCTTTTCCTTATGAATTCCCTTGGCGCCTTCCGAAATTCATTCTTGGCATTCCCCCTAGATATCTTATTATCATTAGTAATCTCATTCCTTTTTTTCGCTAGAGATATCATCCCTAATATTGTTTTATCTTAGCGGGACATAGTCTTTGACATCGTAATGCCTTTCTAACACCCGCGTTGCACTACCTAAGTTCCGTGCTTTTTTTATAAATGTACTGAGAATGAATTTGTTGACTGCTGAGAGCGTGATTTCAGGGAAGTGATTCCACGTATCCTAAGTATTTTGGTGATTACTATATTTCCTAAAACTTACAAATAAATTCTGTAGCACGCACTTTAGACAATTGTAGCCCCCATCTTTAAACAAGTAAATTTTCCTGTAAGGCTTCTCATTTCGGACCCCATGTAGCAAAAGGTTAGCATTTACTTCGCTCTGGTCATTAATTATTTTTATAGTTTCTATAGTCAAGACTTATTCGGGAATATTTACTGCCAACAAATCAAGAATATGTTCGCCCCTATTTGGTGAAGTGACCAGTTGATTCAATGAGTTCGATGTAAAAGAATTTAATAGCGATTCGCAGATATCGTCTATATTGTCTTTACCGCCCGTTTTAAAACTATGAGTGCTCCAGTCGATGGATGGGACATTGAAATCCCCACCGATTATAGCGTCGCGATCATTATGTAGGGCAAAACAACCTTTGATTTTCTGATTCAATTCTAGTATTTAATTGTCTCTGTTGACTGGCGATTTATAAAATGCGCATAAATATAAATTCTTTTGGATTGGGGACTTTTAATTGATCACCAAACGTTTTCCAAACTATTACCCGGAATTACCTCAGCCCTGTTCACGCAAGAATTTTTAACTGCAATGAAGACACCACCCCCGATTATATTTGTTCTGTCATTTCGTAAATGGAAAAGGATTTTGGGAAATTTTCACCGTCAACAACAACAGTGGATAACCAGCTTTCTGTACCAACAATTATATCTATGCCTGTGCTTTGAATAAGGTGATGATATTCTGCGGCCTTGTTTTTTAAACTTCGGCAATGTACTACCAATACAGAATGTTCCCTTGACATTACGGTTTTCTGAATTTTTTACGAGGATCGTCTCTTTGCTAATACTGAATCCCTTATAAAATTCCCCCTCCGATACTATCGGATTGGTTTTAAATGAACTATTGCTAGCACTTAACCTCACTCCATTTAAAGCTGCATAATTTGGCAAATAAGACTTCAGAGACCCACTAATTGATATAGTCTATAGGGATACGGATACCACTCAAGTCACCCATCTGGGAATCCATTTTATGGGTAAGTACAGAAATCTACTTCAAGCCGAGAAATCCGCAACATAGGCTGTATGAAAATCACAAGATAATACAATTATCAGGACAGGATGGCCAATCTCTCCTCCAGTGGTGCCTGAGAATTCTCCCTAGAAAATCCTAGTACCTTGAAAACTGGACAGGTTGGGTACATCTGGGATGGCTTTGAGACGTCGAGGAGTTGAATAGCAACCTTTTTCCAACAAAAAACCTTGACTCGCACAGTAACTAAACTATCTCACTGCTGTGGGGAGCTAGTTTGTTCGACATCTATTGGATGAAATGTAGTCCATTGAATTTCTCAGTAAACACTGATCTGCTTCTCACCCCAGGGGCTATGAAGGACGGAATGTGACATCAATGGGCGCCCTTTTGGCCGGGACCGTGCATGTATATCGAAAAGTTTTGTAATAGATGTTCCAAATATGGGTTTATATGGATCCTAATGGGCCAGTCGCCACCCTTATCTTCCATCAAGAAAAGAAAAATATAGTACTGGCTTCAAATTCTATAGCAAATTTTCCAGCGGGGCACGACCGTGAAATAGGCTACAGGTAGCCGAGCCAAAAATAGGCCATAATAGACCCCGTACTCACGCTTAAATGCGTGGCCTTAACAAGGAATAACAGACGCGCCCCGGCCGTTAAGGGCCAGAGAGTAGGTGGGGGTGAAAAGGCGGAAACGTTAAAAAAATGAGGTCGTGGTGGGGAAGGAGAGAGAGGGACGATAAGAGGGAGATGGGCGATAAAAAAGGGCCGGAATGTGAACATTAAAAGTGAAGAGCCGAGAGAGGGAAAGGAGGAAGCAGAGGAGACGGAGAGAGGAGATGAGACAAAATGGCGAAATGCCGGGTGGAGGGCGTGAGTCCTTCTTGAGTGCTGGGGGAGAGAGGGCGTAAGATCCCTGACCCCAGACGTCCGGGAGAGGGCGAGGACGGGAGAGGTTTAAGGGCAATTCGGCACCCGTCGTTAAAAAGGAGCATGGGAGGGGTGGTATGGGGAGGAATTGGCAGAAGGAAGCGAAAGGAACCCCTGAGAGTCGGGAGGTAGAAGGAGAGTCGAACAATATCCGAGGGAAAAAGAATTACAACAGCCAGCCTCTCCTCGAGGAGGAAGAGGAGAGGGGGACGCCCGAGGCGAGGAGATGTGGCGGAGGAGGCACGTGCGACGACCGGGAGCGGAGACTCACGTGGACGGCATGAATATAGGAGGGAGTGCGAGACCGGAGACGCGGAAAATATTTCGTACGGAGAGGAGCTCCGGGAGTCCGCTAGCGGATTGGAAGGAAGGGGAGAGGCCCGTTGCGAGTGCTCGTATGAATACCCCGCTGTAAGAATAAAGGCAATGAAACGCGTTCCTTTTTAGTTCGGTCGAGTAGCGAATGATATACGGCCTGGATGCAGGATGGCGCGCCAGCCATTTCCCCGGTTGCGAGCGACGAGTTCGCGGAGCGGGAGAAGGCGGAAGGGAACTCTCAATGGGAGGGGTGGAGCCTAGGTGGGCGGAATGTGTGCGGCTATATGTGGGTATGCCCGGGAACGAGGAAAACGGAGGAGTCGCTCCGTCCCATGTGATGATATACGACCCCGAAACCACCCACTTTCCCAGAATCTACCTCCCTCATCCCTTCCGAATACCACCCACTCCCCATCTCTCCCTCCCACTCTTTATTCCCTTATTATTATCGTTATTATTATTTATGGTAGCGGATGGGTCTCCAGGAGACGGACGTGTAAACAGCCGGCCTCTGAGTGGCTCGGTCAAATCCCCCAAGGATGGCTCTGACGTCTGCGCGTGCGGAAGGGAAACTGTTGAGTGGCTCCTCTAGTGATATGTGACTCTTCTCCCTCCCCTCCTCTCACAACCTCTCAAGGCAGAAGGAGCACAGGAGGGTCTTCGAATTTGCATTCGTAGCCGTACGCTCCGTGCTCCTTTTCATCCAATGCCTTCTCTTCTTTTGGAAAATGGCCCTCCCTGGAAGACGCTGGATCTCCCTTTCGTAGTGGTTCGCAGGCAAGAGTCTGAGAGGGTCCTTGAAGATGGTGCGGGTTTTATTTTCCTCTTTTTTTATTAAATCTTAACGGTGGATGCATTTTCCGGACCCTGGCCTTATTTAACCCATTTGTGTCCACTAGGTCGTCTACGAGCCTCTGGTAAAAAAATATATAATGTATAACTGGCGGGGAATTTATTGCTACGCATGGGTCATAAGACTCCGGCAGCAGTAGAGCGGAGTCGCCGCCTCTGTCTGTCTTCACTTTCTACCACTACAGCTTGGTCTCTCGAGGTAGCCGTGAGATATGTCTCTATATCATAAGAGTATTTTTTAAATATTATATAATATATATTATGGTATTTGAAACGTAGTGGTTTAGAGGGATGTTAAAAAGAGACTAGTGAAAACTTTGATATTGAGCGTGATTTTGCATGGTGAAGAAACATGACGGTTGAAGCAAGATTAAAAGTATATATTCAAGGATTTTGAGATGCAAATGAGGAGAATAGAAAGGATAACATGGAAGGGGAAAGGAAAACAAACAAAGTACATGGCATGATGGGGGAGAAGAGTGGATTGTTGGAAGAAATCCGAAGGAGGCAGGAAAGGTGGATACGGAGTATATTGATGGATGCTGTAATTCTGAGGACTGTGATAGAAATGAGAACCTTAGTTAGTAAATAAGATGGGGAAAGTAAGGAAATGGATTGAAGGAAAGTAGAACGCATATAGAACTGAAGAAGGGTTTTTATGTAGTGCAGAAGGTCAGATTGTCTCGTTATTTGAGGCTGAGAAATGTAAAAGTTCATGAAATACCAACGGTAGACTAGCAAATACTATAAATATATTTCAGCAAATTTCAAGAACCTGTAACAGTAACTTTAACGGAGTCACCCGCTATGTGTGCATTATAATGCAACCATTTCAGAGAGTAAAAATCATTCGCCTTGACCGGGCCTTCATAACCTTCGAACCTGAAAATTTCAGAGTATATTTCAGCAGTCATTCTTGTTCTTACAAAGCGTTCGCTGACGAAATTTTAAGAATAAGTTTAAAAGTACAACTGTGGATGGAAAATGGACATAAATGAGAGACTTTCTGGTTATGGTTACGGTGGAGAGTTTAGAATGAAAACTTCACTGATAAAAATCCTGCATAAGTTTATAAAACCATTCACTCATCGAATAATTTCAACATTTTCCCATACTATGTAATTATTCATCTCATACTCGTTCTCATCCATTGCTGCTTTCGTTTTACAGAGTCTCTCTGTTATCTGTCTGAAGTTATCCAAATGCTCCCTGTGAATCTGTTCACATCTTGGACAGCATCATACAGAAAAATGCGTAAATTCACATTTTTAATTCATGCTTAAATCTACTTTAAATTAGTCTTCATGTTTCATGCATTAATCCATTAAAATATTGAACATCCGTTGCGACACACTTTTTTCATATCTGGCTTTTTTTTCAACTACTGAACATGCCATTCACCTGTATACTTCACTTATCATGCTTCACTTTCATAGTTTCTAATGAGTACGCTCCTACTCCATGCATTCAATTTTTTTCAAAACCGTCCTCTATTTAATCCATACTCTTCTCCAAATCAAAAAAATACACAGTAACTATGCGTATCCATGGATTTCTCCATCACTTTCTTAAATGCAAATCGATTATAAGTACATTCCCTACCTGGCATAAAACTACATTGCACTCACCAGACTTTTCCAATTGGAACTTCCATATTCATTCTTCCAAGAAGTCACTGAGTACTTGCCCCGGTATACTCAAAATATTCATGGCTCAATAGTTCATGTTGCCTCCATTTGTAGAATAGTCCACATAGTGTATTATCACTTAACCAATACAAACGCAAGTGAAACAATTGTAAAGAGGAGTAACAAGTACCCTGCCTCCCTACTTCTATACTTCGTTAACCCTGAAATCTATTCCTTCAGATTTTTTCTTCTCCAAATTCCAAATTATCACTGCTATTACAACTTTTTGTACATATATCAACTTCTCTGCTATGGGCCATCAAATACACTTACTTCAATTTGATTTTAGTTTGACGTAGGTTGAGTCAATTGTTTAAATTGGATTATATAACCAAAAAACCAAAACATATATACCTATAGAGTTTTATTAATCCCTCGGAGTAATTAATAATCGATTCAGTTTAATCATTTTCAAAAGAAAAATATTCCCCAAGTCGTCCTTCAAAAGCATTAGATGACGTCGAAGCGTTTTGAATACCTCTACATCTTGATCACGCTTGTCGATCAATTCAACGCATACTATATTAAGAGTGCTCATGTGTGACCAATTTCGCAACAAAAAATTCCACGACTCTAAGAAGTGTCTAGAAACTTCATACTCTAAGCCAAAAGTGGAACAGTATGTTAATGCATAAGGTACTAATGATTAGCTAGACAATTAAATATTGTCCCAGTGTTAAACCAAGAATCATATTGCCTTTATAATTGCATTTTTTCAGCAATTTTTACGATTTTAACTTTCATAATTTTTCTGAATTTTAAATTGTGTCTGGTATTAAAGTAGACCAGCTTTGGTCGTGAAATATGAAAAATTGTGAACGATTAGTTGAAGGCATTTTTTAGCAAATTTTTCGTCATAGCGCATCCTAATAAGTCAAATCTTGCCTGAAATGGAAATATTTATTTTCGTTTAAAATGAGAACACAAGGTTTTTATTTTTCACCTTTATAATTATCATGTTAATTTGTTTTTTATTTTGTCACTCAGTCAATGTCTCCACCTCCACAGTAATCAAGTCACAGATAGCTGAAGGTGGAGCTCACCTGGTACTAGGCCCTACTCTTTGTAAAATTCACATATTCAGGGATTGTGGAGCAGTTCCTTTCTCTGTTCCACCTGCGGTCACCCATGAAGTTCTACACTGCAAAACATAGCACCGTCTGGATTTTAGATCGGGTAAACGATCACCTGAGCAAAGGCATCAACTTAGCAATCAACAAAGGCATAACACCAAGGCAAAGGCAGCCCTAGTTTCACACGAGACGTTAAGCCGTGCCTCACTGGTTAATAGTTGAACGACCTACACGATCTACTACTTCGCCACCATGTTAACTGGCACATCTTAATCACCTAGACGTAAAAATGAATATGGTATGCATTCCATCCATTTATTTTAATTCAAACGCAAAATTTAATGGATAATGTCACGATTTGCCATATGACTATAAAATAGAGTAAGAATACATTTTTTTAATATAAAAATTATATTAATAATGAAATATCTATTGGAAATACTCGTGAATCGTGCAATGTAATTCAAAATTGCATTCAGAAATATTATTAACATACTTAGTAAAATAAATATACAAAAGTTTCTGGGCCTAAATAACCTGGGAAAAGTACACAATCGTTTGCATTGAAATGATTGAGGCCAACAGTGTCACATACTATGTGTTCTTTTTATTTCCAAGAAATTAATATCACTGTAACATTTAAAGAAAACTATAAATCAGTTCACCATTCATCCGTTTTCCATTTAATTTGACAAGTAGTTTATAATAGTACAATAAAATGTAAACTAACACTGCTCAAAAATGTTTAAAATGTTCTGGTACTCTAACAGTTTTTTAAGTATAAATCAAAAATGATTATTTTTGGACAAACAATGACCAATTTGTGATATGATAAAAAGCGATTTTCAAGCCATCATTATCTCATATATGATGTCCTATATAAATTTCCTGGTTAATCTTTAACAGTTCCCTCTTTCATTCTTGCTATTATCTTCGTGTCCACACTTCAACCCTGCTTTTACGTTGATCCAAAATTTCCTTTCTGAATCTTTGTTTCTATGCTTCCCTTTAATTTAGGATTAAGACACCATGTAATTCAATAGATCCTCCTTTAACTCCTCATGCTTCCTTTCTCCCTTCGTTCTGTCCAATATACTTATCTATTTTCTTCCCCAAACTTAATTTCCTGACGTTCTACCCTCTATTACAGTTTTTAACATTTCATCCCTAATGAAAATATTCTCCATCCACCTTTCTTGGCCACTCTGGCTCTCTTTCGACATTCCTCTCTCCTCCATCAATATACCTAGAACTTTCCTGTTTGTTTTTCTTTCCGTTCATTTTTACTTTTTCCATCCTCCTGTGATGAACACCCTTCTTGTGAAATATTTCTTGCTTAGTGCAATTCTTCTTTTTATCTCCGCAATACTTTGGCCATCTTGGTCCAAAACATTTCCAGCTTAGGTAAACTGCTCTAGTAGTTGCCCTCCAGTTTAACATTTGACTTAGTTGAAAAGCAATCTCAATCCCCTTAACTATCAAATTAGCTTTAATAAAATGAATGCTTAAAAAAAACCACTCCACTCACTGTCAAATAGCATAGATAAGATGGTTTATTTAATTTAAATGCTTACAGACTATCAGGATGGGCCGTAGATATTAACCATCTCAGCTGTCAACCTGAGGGCCTAATAGGATAGGATAGGAGAACTTATCTCATACTAAGCGCTAGTAAACTTGTTAAATTCACAAATCATGGCTGGAGGGGGGACCTGTTTTTTCCTGTGCCACCTGCGTTTTTTTCAGGAATATCTGGTACCCTAGAAATCGCATTACTTCAACTACATAATTATTCAATAAATAAGATTAAATTATTTTTGGATAATATTCTTTAGACAATCAGTGAACAAAAGTATGAGGAGAAGAACTGATAGTATACCCTAACGAAGATCTTTTAGGGCCTGGATTTTTAATGTTTTCTAAAAATTAATGAAAAATACGATGTGTATAATGATATTTGAATTATAAAATATAATAATACAAGTATTATTACTCTGTACCTGTACTCTAGGCCTGCATTACTACTCTGTACTTTTCATAATTCCATACTTGATTATTGAAAATGTAATTTATGGATTTCCTTGGGTCACATTTTTTTAAAAGTATTCATCACAGTTAAGAGAGAAAATAATTACGCTCTTCTCTCGTAAAAATTTGTTAATAGACCCCATTAGGTAAACATAAATCAGCAAAAGTATTCTAGGTTTAGTACAATACGATAATTCTTAATCCCCTTGCAGAGAAAACTTTTAATGGATTCAATTAAATAAAACAAAGCTTTTCCACGTGCATTTTACATTGCGCAAGCACACGGTAAGTTAAAATACATGTGCATAAATTAAGTAAAGCTTTCTTGGGGAAGAATGCTCACCGAGAAAAAAGCAAATTCCTTTAATTAAACTGGCTTTTTCTCCTTCACCCGACGCCTCAAAGAACTGCGTGAGGTTCATTAATACCCTCTTCCTTCTCAAGACCTTTCCTTGCAAATTTCTCGCCTTCAATGCTTCTCCAGTCTCTTTTCCTCATCCCCTCCCCTTTCCCCGCCGAAAACTTTACTCTTCCCATTCCTCCAAGCCTCTCCAATTACATTATACACGCGTAGTTCCACATTGCCAACAAAACGGTCTTGAGACCCCCGCAGCCCAAACCTCCTGCTGCCACTCGACCCACCATCCCCTCGCAGCGCCACCACCCCCCTTCACCGCCCCTCATTCCTCGCGCGACACGACCTCCCGACCACCAACCCTAACCTCTCTCTCCCTCCCCCCACGTAGGTGAGAAGTGAAATTAAAACCACTCCATTTCACGAAAAGAGAATGCTGGGAGGGCAGAACGGAAAGAGGTGTAAACCCCTTGCCCGCGGGACCTAATAACCGGAGACCCAGAATTATTCGTCAGGCTTTACGTACGGCACATCTCACAAAGGAAGAAATCTCTCTCCTCATCACCTAACTCTTGCCTTTCCTGCATAACTGTGGAGGGAGTCTTGACGGCTCTTCAGGAATCCTCTACCACTGTCTTTCGCAAGTGACTCTGGCGTTTTTTTCTCTAACAAAGCGTACATAAATAGCCACCTGCGCACGCTCGATAAAGAACACACATATGCACGCAAGTATGTATATCTGTGTGTGTAACGAAGGCGTTCCTAAGGAGTTCCAAAACAAATCACCAATCTCTAACCCTTTGTCAATAAACTTGAAGGCGTTGAAACAGAGAGCGAGACCATTTCCACGTAAGGGGCATATAAACTGGTGAAATCCCATGCTACGGGATCCCATGCACGTTAGCCATTAAGAATATTTTTCCTTTTAAATCCGAGAAACTATTACAAAAAACGTTATTTACTGGCCAAAAACTCTTCCTTAAATAAAGTGATAATACAGGCCTACAAAAAAAAATTTTTTTTGGTGCCGGGAATCTTTGTGATGATTTTAACTATATTTGTAGAGCTGAATCCAAATATGAAATCCGTTTTTATTTAACAGCTCTACTTTTTTAGATATAGCACATCTTACGATTAGTTGTTTTAATATTTGATATATTCCGGAAAATAATTTTCAAAGTTAAATAAATCTATAAGTATACTAATTTATAACCACTCTGTGGTGTTCCTTTTATTTTCAATAAACTGTCAATAAGTTTTATGTATATTTCTATATTGTAGGCCAATGAGATAATTATTAATATAATATTCCCATATCATCATGTAGAAGATTTTTTACGTAAGTAACAACATATCTATATCTTGAAAACTATAGCTGATAGGAAAAAACTAGTGTCATAATTGGATTCAGCACCCCAATTGTTCTTTAAATCAACATTAAAAGCTCCGGCACCAAAAACACTGTTGGCCAGTGTAATCAATCAGGAGTTAGTTCACCTGATGGGCCTTTCGCTCCTTCCAATCATCTACGATTATTTTTATTATTACACGTCTAAGTTTAAATAACGGCATGAAGGGCATAAAAATGGCATAATATAAATGAATTTATTAGATTTATTTATTTTTGAGCTCCACGTGGGAGCTCCATAGTGCCAATTACAATTTTTGTATTACAACTTTCAATTGGTAATGCAGCTGGTCTTAATATTTCCTGAAGAATATAAATTCGCCTTTAATAATACATAAGTACAAAATATTGGATTATGCAAATAGGGAGCTGCTGCCTGCCAAATGAACTAAAGCTATTGCTGAATTAGTATTATATAAAATAATTTTAGAATTTAATGCTGCTACGACTACGGAAATTGACAAAGATAAACCCCAACTCAGTAACTAATAAATTAAATATAAAATGAATGCAATTTTGGGTAGGAAAATATGGAGAAAGAATATAGTAGATAACCCTTCATTCTATAAGAAAACCCATACGTGAGGATCTTGGGAAATGTTACAACCTACTAATATAATCTATAATATTTTCATAGATGATAAATCTAATTCGCCGAAGCCAATGTCTTCAACTAAGAATTATTCCAGTGCAACCTCCCAGCAAATGCAAGAATATCTTTTGTTTTAATTGAAATATTTTCTCCTGAAGGAAGTATTCTCTTGAAGTCATTTCTCATTACTCCATTTCATTAATAAGCATGAATTCTGAAACGTGTTTAATGCAGCTATGCACTCGACTACCTTAATGCTTAATGCTCCACATGTTCATAAGTCTTCGATTTTGTGTCTACCATTATCTGTTCCATGCAAGGCATCAGTTGTTCTTCCGTGTACTTTGCCCTCCGTGGAAGTCCAAGAATATTTCAACCAATTTGTGAATTGCAGTTTGGTTGTTAGAGTTGAGTTCAAAACCATTAATTAGCTGCGCTGCCACGTCATCAATTCCAGAACCCTTACTTGGCGCGGAAATCCTTAATCGGAGCATCGAGTTCTTCCCTCATTAGAATATCTTCTTTATCGTCTCTGTCGAAAGTTTATTCTCCTTCAATTATCGTTGTACTAAGTTCCCAATTCCTGTGCTTCTCTAAGTCGTCTTACCACCTCTTCACATTTTTTCTCATATTCAATTGGAATTACGTCGCTGTTGTTCCCGTGTTGCATCATGTATCGCCTGGCACTACTTGCAGTTATCACTATCCTTCAACCTTATTTCCATATTTTGATTATAATTTATATCACTGAACGTGATTATTTTTACACCACCTTGCACATATTCCTCCTCCACTCTTCTCCCGTATTTCTCGCCTACCAACCAATCTCAATTGTCTTATTTTAATAAGTACTAACCCCACCCTAACAGTTGTCGAAATCCGATATTTTCTTCTCTAACTGCAGTCCGTTCCAGGAATTTCTCTTTCTTGCTTCATTTCTTCTTATGGCTTATTCTCACACTTATAGAATTCTATTTTCAATTATTTTCTATGGTTTTTGTATTGATTATGTATTAACTTACTTATACATATATATCTTTCCATAGTTGGTTTGGAGGATTTCCTCTTGTCTTTTCTTCCTTTTTTCTTTCGTTCTTTTCTTTCTTTCCATTTATCTTCTTTCCACATATTTTTGGGTCTTTATTCTCTCGAATTTATATTGCGCAACATCATCAATGTTTTTAAATCAAAACTGACACTTATTTCCGGGAATATTTTGCTTAATTTGTCTTTTTCCCCCTTCTCCCATAGAAAGAACGAAAGCGAGTTGGAACACTTATCTTTCTCCCTGGTGCTTCCATGATTTTTTCCTGAATTGACGCTATAAATGGGCTAATTACAGATGCCAATTAATATTGCGATCAGATTTGCCTTTTTTCTCCTTCATTCTTTTTAGCCTATAGATAGATTTAGCATAAAGATACGACTGGTTAAATGGTTTGGCCTTATAATTCAAAACGTTTGTTGCAAACTCCCGAATACAATGACACCATAAAATACCAGCAAAATTTCGTTATCTATAAATTTAATTAAGTGATGACTAAGGGTTTATTTTGCTAAATAAGTAAATCTAAAAATGAAGAGTATATTCATCAATTTAGCCCAAGGTACTTGAAAAATAAATTCATCTTCCTTTTACCTCCTCTCTGGTTGCTCAGTTACATGAATCCCTATGAACTAGTAGGTTAAAATTCAATTTTATTACACTATACTTGAATCTCCTACATCAGTTTTACTTTTTACAGTACCGCTTTTAAATCCAATTGCTCTGAAACCGAGTCAAAATAGAATGAAATATCAAAAAATACTAAATCCAAGGCAACTTATTCCATGTCTTTTAACAAAGTTATTATCAAGCTAATTTTCATTTTATAGCTAGAACTACTCCTCTAGCAGTTTTCTTCTGTCTTCGTTATGGATGAAAATTATTAAACCAATGTTAAGGTAATGAGGGCTCATCTAAAAATTCTCCTAATAGTTTCATTTTTTTAAAATAACGCTGAAATTCAGTCTCAGTAGGGTACGAACTGCTTTCCACTCGGTCGAAATCGTTACAATTTCCTAGGGATCGTGAAGGATTCTTTCCATGCTCGTTAAACTACGTTGGTGATTTTTATTTCCGCAAACGACGCAGCAGATATCTCCGGGAGGAGAAAGAAGACGCCAGACGAATATTCGTGGAAATATGAGGGACTCCTGCATTAATAATTCCGTCACCCCAGAAGCAAACTTGCGTTTTCCAAACACTCACTGCAGCTCACAAAGAGTTGGAACGTAAACGGAAAAAAAGCACGGATCTCCCTCACTCCGACTAACCCCCCTCCACTCACACCGTGACCCTTGGGGACTGTCACTCACGTGTGAGAAGTAAATATGAGAGATGGGCGCAAATGGGGAGAGGAGGAGGAAGACGGGAGAACGGTGGCGGAGGCATGTAATCATTTTTCTATTTCCACGGTGTTCTTGGGGAAAGCGCGCTCTGAAGCGAGAGGTCCTTCACTCCGAAGCGGTACCTACGTAAAAACCCTTTGCTCGAAAAAAAAGTTCTCGCGTCCGCTCTCTTATAAAGCTCTTGCCTTACTGAGCTGTGTTTCTCAAAGTTTATGCTTTCAACAGTGAATATGGTCACAGTTGCCTAATAAAAATAGTCGGTAATGGCCACCTTACCCTTTAACCAGGGAATCGCTACAATTAAAATACAGACGACCTTCAAATGTACGAGTACGTATGTCAATGTCAATTTTTTTATAATTTTTATCACTTGTTATGGTAAATTTATATAACTCGTGCCATATCTATGGAATAATTAGTGAATATTAATGACTAAACTACTGTTACCCTAAGACGATAAACGCCCTTGCCTAGTGCATATTATGTGCAGATTTTTATTTATTATGAGGTGAAAATCCTCCGGATTCTTCTCGGTACATTGATATATAAATTCAATTCAGTCTAAAATAATTACAAAATTTTTATTTCCCACTTGGCATTTACTAATTTATTATTTTGTTAACTTTTAAAATTGCAAGACTTCATAACAGCTGTGGAATATCAAAGCGATGGGAAATAAGTAGATGACAATAATTTATACTAATCAAATTCTAATTTAAGCTTCTTTTGAATGAATTTATGTAGTGTAACGTTTATTCAGAAAAAGCATTAAGCTGACTCGTAAAAAATGGAGCGGGGTTTTTATGACCCTGGAACCCGATTTCTTTTACGACAAAGGGCCTGAATTATTACATTCCGAGGCTGATATCTATGCCACTTTCCGTTTCCGAAAGATGGGGTGAGATAACGTAGTCTGAATTTTTCTGCTGCAACAGCTGCAGCTCAGAAGCTTGAATTACTGCGCCCCGGAGGGATGTGAGAAATTGGGGGATGACAAACAAAACGGAATCATTATCATAATATGTGTGCATTATTTCCGTAAATCCGCATTTTATATGTTCCCCTTTTACACTTGAACATCTCAGTAGTATCTCGTTGGTAAGGGTTTGCTCGAAAGCGTCTTTCACTCTCTTTAACGGTCGGTTTTCGGTAAAAATGTTTCAATCAAGTTTTCTAAGAACTAGATATAAACCTTCTTTATTTTCAGAGAAAGTGAATGTGTGTAAAGATAAGTACGTAGTGGATTATTTCTAAATTATTTCTAGAACTGAATTAATTCCAATAATCTATATAACTTATACTCGTTACTCCATCACAATACCTACATGCACAAGTTCAATCAAGGACCTAAAGAATAATTCCAAAGTTTAATTATCTCATTGAAAATTAATCCAAAAATATGCATAGGTTATAGTTTAAGTGTTGCATTAATTCATTAAGATGCTGCGTTATTCGTACGTAAAAATCGCATTTCATAGATGCTTAGTGCTTACCTAATTTATAAAAGTATTTGATGAAGAAGGAAATACTGTTACAAAATAATTTCCAAGACTCTAGTAGATATTTCCCATTTAAAATCTTACCGATGATTTCGTATAACTAATGCTATCTCTGCGATCCAATAGGAATCCTCATAAGCCAAATATGTACTGAAAATCCACATGCAGGAGACTTTTTGCAGAGGTTTGAAGAGTTTAGATATTGTTAAGGCCCTTGAAATCACATGAAGACTCAAAGTTTAAGCACAACCACGAGCTCTTCCGAAGGATAATGGCATATTGTGTAAGAATTAGTGGCTGTAACCTATCCCTAAACTATCTTGCAAACAATAAAATGAGACGTTTCAGGCGTGATACGGTGAAATATCATGATTAGTTAAAATTGGCCATTTTCCACAAAATAAAATTTAATTCGAACGGTTTCAATGTAACTACATCATCTTACTTGCTTTTCTGTATATATGCTGGAGTCTGAGTGATGACTGCTAACTAATGATGATGTAGTTACGTTGAAACCGTATCTTAGGAATAATCTGAATTCAGAGCTTCATTGAGCTATATACACGGTAAATATGTACAGCACATTTAGTATTATAGGTAATCTACCGGTTAAGGTAGGGTTTGGCATGGGCACAATTACCAAATAAATATTTTCTATCTCCCAACAAAACCCAAGCCAAAATCTTAATCTTCAAAAGGCCCCTTTTCACATGCATATACTTCCTCCCTCCCTTAATTCCGTCCAAATCTTCTATCTTATTTCTGCCCCTTCCTCATTTTCCCAACATTCTCCCCTCTATTATAGTCTTCAACATCCTATTTCCAAGCAATACACTTTGCATCCATTTGTCCTAGCCTCGTATGATTTATGTCTGCAATTTCCTCACATACCAGCTCCTCATAATCTGTCTTCTTTTCTGTTCATTTCCCTATTTTCATCCTTCTCCACACCCACGTTTTAAAAACCTCCAATCTACGCCAATTATCCTTCTTCAATGGCCATGTTTCCGCGCCGTACATAACTACGCTCCATGTCAAGGTTTTTACGAGCTTTTTCTTAATATCCTTTCACAAAGTCCCTGTCATCAACTCCGTCCTCCTTGTGAAGGCCTCTTTACCTAGTGCAATTTTCTCCTAATGTTTCTACTACTTTGACCATTTTGGTCAAAAACACTTCCGAGATAGACAAAATGCTCCACCTACTCCAGTTTTTGCCTGCCTATTTTAACATTTAACTCAGCCTTTCTCTTTCTGGAATACCGTATAACCTTTGTTTTGCTTACATCTATTCTCATTCCATACCTATCGCACTGAATTTCCAAACTTTCATCAAAGCTAGCTTGCAATACTATATGTACAGATTATAGTTAAATAAACGAAGGAAATATTAACAGCATCTTCTAAGGGAAGATTCATCATTTCCCCCGATAAATATGAGCAATATTTAGTAATTTTAATCTATAAGTTTGTGTAAGAGTAACAAATTAATATTTTCAATTAAGTAAATGAAGGCCGTATTCCTCTTCACCTCCTACCAAATGCCCACGGACTAGTAGCCTGCTGGCTGGGAATTTTGATTGAGTTATGATGCTCTTTTTAGTTCTTAGAATTTCATGTGAAGGTGGTAAAAATGCGAAAACCGAAATGGAAATTGAAAAACAATTCGATCCAAGGAAATGATATTATATTTCAATGGGCAATTGGAATATTACAGTATATATTTTATATTATATTTTGATCGCATCTTGAAATATGATATTAAATATCAAGCAATTTCTCTAATTTCACTACACCCACATTTCAATGAGAAATAAAGTATATCATTATACTTTTACCTTATTGCAAATTGAAGTGAACTAGATTTTCATCCTCAATGACAAGTATGTAATTTAAAGAGAATTGACCCCTAATGCTTACAGTTAAATTTGAATGGGAAAAACGTTCATCACAAGGATATATCAAAGAATTCCATTTAATGGAAACTAGAAATAAATGCTAAAAATATTTTCAAAATATACTTCTTCAAAAGACACAAACGAACAGATTAATCCACTCGGATGCAGTCAATAACGCATTGAAACAATGTTTAATCTTTTGACAGGGCGTTTAATGAGGAGGTTTAGAAACGGCTCGTCAAAACTTTAAGATGAAGCGTGTTTTTTTACGGCGCAGAAACATTTTTGTTGAAGCAAGATTATATGCTTAAATTGGAGAATTTCGAAATGTGGGCGTGGAGAAGGATGGAGGAGGTGAAGTGGACAGAAAGGAAAACAAAGGAGGAAGTGCTATGGATGGTGGTGAAGCAGAGACGACTGTTGGGAGAAATTAAAAGAAGGCATGCAATTTTTTTATTTTACAATTGTATAGGTTATATCGAAAACCTATCTTGACTGTTAGAATGCAAATAATAATTATAATAAGTGAAGGTATATTTAGTAATAAAAAATGTAAAGAGAAATGATTGATTGGTGATCAAGGTGAATGATTTGTGCACTTTGAAATATCCAAAATTCAAAATAATTCCAAGCAACTGCAGAAAAGGGAGAGAACTTGCGAACGAAGAACATTGAGGAATTAGATTTCCTTAAAATATTTTATTTCCTTTATCGCGCACGACCGTACATAAGCATAGGGTAAAAATGTCACATCATTAAAATATTTCCACAAAAATATTATGGTTTTTACTAACCATTTCAAGAAATTTCACCTTCAGTGTACATTAAAAAATGTAATATTAACTGCAACATAAAGTTTCAGCTGTAAACGATCTAGAACATTTACCATTGCGTAAAATCAGTATTACGTAAGTACCCTGTTAGTAGCGATATGCCTCTTACCCTCTTCTCATTCCCTGGTATACCCGTAGATCACCTTGTTAGTAGTTATATCCATTCAAAAAAAAGACAATTTATTAATGCACTGTCAACATTAACAAGTAAGGTAATTATTGTACAAGTCAAAAAATTACTCTGCAAATTTTGCAGAAAAATTCCTTCCTAAGCTCTATTTTTAATCTATACGAATTAAAAGAAGGAGGAGGAGGTAGTACTATTTATATATTCATACGGTGAACTTCTTTGTAAGACGACAGATTTGTTCCCGTGGCAATAAATGTCAATTGTTTTGGAAATTACCCACTTTCATTTACTGTTTGGTAAATAATATGCATGTCTCAGACTGCTCAAGTGCGAGTGGGGAACGGAGAGTCCGGATGGGCAGTGTTAGGAAGAGGTGTAAGGCAGGGTTGCCCATTGTCACCGGTACTGTTCAACGTATATGTAGAGGAAATGATTAAAGAGGCATGGGAAGAACTGGAGGTAGGAATGAAAGTCGGAGGGGAATTCGTAAAACCGGTTAGGTTTGCTGATGACCAAGCATTAGTTGCTCAGTCAGCCAAGGGGTTGCAAGCATTGTTGAGTGAATTGGAGGTTCAGTGCGATAAATATGGGATGAGAATCAATATTAATAAAACAAAGGTTATGCGATTTTCCAGAAAGAAAAAGGCTAAGCTAAATATTAAAATAGGCGGGGAAAAAATAGAGCAGGTAGAACAGTTTACATATCTCGGAAGTGTTTTGGACCAATACGGTCAAAGTGGTAGGGACGTAAGGAGAAGAATTGCGCTAGGCAAGGAGGTTTTCTCAAGGAGGAGGGAGTTGATGACGGGGACGTTGAGAGGGGATGTTAAGACAAGACTCGTAAAAACTCTGATATGGAGCGTAGCTATGCACGGCGCGGAAACGTGGTCGCTGAAGCAGGAGGATAGACGTAGATTGGAGGCTTTTGAAATGTGGGTGTGGAGAAGAATGGAGAAGGTGAAATGGACAGAAAGGAAAACAAATGAGGAAGTACTAGAAATGGTGCGGGAGGAGAGAGGTTTGTTGAGAGAAATCCTATGGAGGCAGGAAAAATGGATGAAAGGCGTATTGAGCGGTAGTGGAATGTTGAAGAGGATAATAGAGGGGAGAATGTTGGGCAAGCGAGGTAAGGGTAGGAACAGGATAGGGATGTTGGACGGGATGAAGGGAGGAAAGAAGTACACCGAGATGAAGAGGGACCTGATATAGATTAGTTTGCTGGGTGGGGAGTCACAAAATGTTTATTTGATAGTTGTGTCCATCCAAAAACCTACCTAAACCGGTAGATTACCTAATAATAATAATAAATAATATACAAAGCGTTTTATATAACTGAACCATTAAAGATAAGTTCTAACACTCCAATGCACATATTTTGAAAAGGAAAATAGAAACGCTATGCAGTGCTGACATTTCAGGTCTCCACATTTGCACCTCCGTAGCTCAAAAAATGTGTTGCAACAATTACTTTGCTGAATCAACCGTAAACCTTTAACATCTTAAGTTATTTTAAACACTTTCAAGTTCTAACTCTTAACGTATTATAAAGTAGGCCAGCTGTGTGTTATATTTTCGTGTAATGATTCATTACGTCGACCAAACATTACAAAATTTTACAAGAAGAGTCACTATAGTTTTGCAACTTATAAATAGTCAATATTTAAAAACTAGGACGGGTTTTGAACCAAATATCTTAAAAACAAAAGGAACTACAAATATCTCTAATGATATCTTTTATAATTAAATATTATACATTGATAAAATTGATCTTGAAGATCTTGAATTTTAAATGCAGTCGAATAAATAATGGTATCCTAAACATAAGCTTATATGAACTAGTTTTTCCTGATGTAGTTGTACAGGAAAAACTGAGACGTAATGTAAATCTTAATCTTGAAACATTATCTATCCTAAATTTCACTAATTTTAATTCCATTATATTTAATCATAAATCTAAAGTTGAACCATTTTATTTCAATCATTTTCAAGTATTTTATATTCTGAAGATTTTATGACAAAGCGATTTCTTAATTAATGACCACCTTAACTAAAATTTTCTTCTTTAACTATTCGGATAACATTCAATGGAATGAAGTTGGAGAGAGGAATTCAAGCTGATGCAATGTAACACAACGAACACTTGAATTCTGTCAACAACAGTACACCACAAGTGTACTCTTAAAAATCCCTACCATAAATACAGTCTAATAGTAATGAAGTCCTGAACTTGAGTTTGTACGCACAAGATTTTTATCTTTGACATGATGAATGAGTAAAAGCTACTCATGCAAAACACACCGGTCGCGACCTCCTGTCTTAATATTGGAGATAAGGAATCCGGGTTTCACCCGTGAGGTTGACATATTTGCGAACACCTTGGCTCACTTGGATCTACCCTTTCCGAACGTCCCAATTTCTTCGCGACTCCAAGAATATGCCGTCATTTCCGATCGACAAAGTAGTAAAGCAGGTGAGTCGAATCGTCCGGATGTATCCACCCTCGGTTTTCATCATATCGCGCGTCCACCTCGTTGATGCGTCATTTCTTAGAGCCAACCTGGCCGACCTTTACTTTCACACCGCCGCCTAACCCTCAACACATCAACCCGTCCACCCCTTCTCCGCTCGGCGTGAGGGAGGCAGAGATTTAACATGCGTCATTACTCGCCTCGAGCCGCTCCATTCTTTTCGCAACCCTAAAAACATTCCTTGTCCCCTCTTTCCTATTCTAGTCCTTCTCTCTCTAACTTCCCTTCCTCTTCCGTTACGTCCCCCGCGGAGGTGACCCTGTGGGCATATTCCGTACATTCGCCCCATTTCGCGCGGACCTTTTAAAACATCCCCACCGTTCGTATACTCGCCTGCGAAGGAGCAGTGGGGTGGGCTGCAAATTCATTGTGCCGCCGTGTGCAAACATCACCCGACGCCCCGGCGCTGACTGACTCCGTGGTTCCCGGCTCCCCTTCCCTCCGCCTGGCTACACGCGCAGAGGAGCGATGTCAAGCCAAATTAAATCATAACGACACCAGCGGCCATTCTCAAAGGGGGAAACGGTGGCGCAGGGGGGGAGGGATGGTGAGGCTGGCACGGGTGGACGGGAGGGACGGGGAGGGAAATATATGAAGGGGTCCGAAAAGGATATATAGGGGTCCCGGCGTTATCCCCCGCGTACACATTTCGTACCTATACGTAAGCGACCCCCGCTCTTTGTTTGCACTGCGTGATGAAAAATTCTCGGAATAATTAAAAATGCGACGGAGTTAAGGCGGAGAGGGTGTGGAAAATGAGACGAAGTAGTAGCGCCCGGTCCAAAAACAGTGAACGGAGATGGATTGTCCCATCCGTTTGATAGTGGGTGGTATTGGAAGCTCAGTTTTTAAAGTTTTTGGAATGGTTGGTAAATATTGTGGCCTATTCCCTTAATGGTGATTGTATACGGTGATAACTGGAGCATATACTTATCATATCTTAAGTCCATCCGTTCATTTACGGGTGAAGGGTCGTCCAATGTTCATTTTATTTCTTCAATGAACTTCTTGGTCATTGTATTTGTAGCACATTATTGTTTGTCGTAAAAATGCGGTAAGAACGGACAATTAATTTCCACCATACACACACAAAAGACCCATGATACGAGCATAGTATACCCATGGAAGGCATTATAGTTGTGAGAGCTGGACATAGACGTCATATCGCAAGATCGTTTCATTGAAGGATTGATCCATTTCGGAGCAACTTCATCATTCGATGGAATACCAGTTTCCCAGTATGGATACCTATATGGTCTTTTAAAAACCTCTTTATGTAGTTCTGTATGCCATAATTATATTTTTAGTTTTGAAAGAGACATACTAAACTAAATAAAAGTATATTTTGTTTATGAAATGATTGAAATTGTATTCCAAGGACTTAAATCATGACCAGGCTAAAAAATCATTAATTAATTGGCTTTATATAAATATGCTGTAATTGTAATTTGACTTCACTTTGTCAAGCGAAAATCTGTTTTTACTATGGAATTGAAGTAGGTATGTTTTTGAAGGCCTATTATTCACGTAATTTTAAAGGTAGCATTATTATTTTTTCCATTAAAGATGCACCAGATAAACGATAAATATTAATTTTAATCAAATCAAGTTCACACAGCTGCTTATTTGATGGCGAATGTAATTTTTAGATACATTTGCTTCGATCGTATAATAAGCATAAAATGATTCGCTAGCTTTTATGATGTCAATAGTTACCTGTCAGAGGGTTTCAATTAAGCAAATATCAATCCTGAAAATTGAATTACTAAAATTGTTGTAATATTTTTAAGTCGACTTGATGAGAATTTGAGATGCACATTAAAATTAATAACGCGATATTCGGGTTAAATATTTTTATAAATAGTCAAATGTGGTTGGAGTAGTAAGCGTTGATTTGGTAAAAAAGAATGAAAACCACGTCGACCCCGAGAATGTAATTTTTTTAAAACAAGAATGCTTTTTAGCGCGTCGTGTTCTGAATATTCTTTAACACCCTACACTGCATCGAATCATAACTTTAATTACTTCACTATCACTATAAAAATCAGTGCTAGCAAACCGGTAACTCATTGGCCGTTTCTCTTCACCAATACTTCGAAAACCAACAGTTCACAGAAAAATAGCGTAAACAAATGATAACGAATGAATCGATTATAATATTCTATATAATTAGGCTACGCATGTGAAATCATGCGAATGAAAATTAATTATTAACAGGTTTGAAATATTCAAATGCCTCCCATACCTGTATTTCAATATTTATTCCTACATTTGAGTGCTATAGTATGATATGAAATTTAAGGGCGACAACTCGATTTATAATGATATGAAGTAGTTATTTTTCCCAATGGGGTCGTTCAATCACGTATTGTATCTTTGTGTATTGTATTAAATGATTTACGCGGACAAAAAAAATCTGTTTTCGGTTTAAAGAATGATCTTTCCAGGGGCAGTGGTAAGTTGAAAACGAAGTAATGAGTATTCGCCGAGCATTCGAATATTCCTCTAACATCATCCGTTATCCAAACGATGCTTCCGGCGTAGAGGAGAGGGGGAAGATTTCTCTTTTGGGCGATTAGAATACGGCTGAAAACTGAAACCTTACACGGATGCTTTTGGTAACGGTCACTCCAAATTATTTCACGTGCCGTGAGAAGTCTTTCTGATGCTAAAGTTTCTTGAAAGTTGTGATTTCATAGCGGGCCATTCCTCTGGAAGTTAAATATATCATATTACTACTTTTAATGTTTAATTGATACACAAGTGCCCTTACCTGGCTTATGATGTACCCTATGAGCTATATTTTTGTAATAATTGTTTTTGGACTAATACAGATTTATTATTATTATTATTATGCGCGTTTTATTTTGCAATTTAAGTTTTATCAAACAAATCAAATCAAGGGAAACCTTGAAATTTTATTATTTCAAGGAAATGTGAACACAATATGATGCGCTTGATGGGTGAAATGACATCATGATGATGCTTAATACAAAATCGTAACACAGAAATAATCACTCATCAAATTTCAATCCAGAAAACAATATTTAAAATTTTACTAGAAAAGACTCATTATTTCCAGATGTGCTAAAATGAATGGTGTATTCATGCGTCTGTGTATGGGTTTTTGTTTGTAATTTTTTTTAATACTTGCTCGGATGTTTTAATGCAAGTATTGTCCCTAAAATATTTTTTTTTCAGTTTTTTCTCTTTTTCTAATGTGTACCTTTCTCTTTTCAATTTATTTTTTTTTCATTTCCCATTCTAAAGATCACCTCTTGTTTTTTCATTGCCCTATTAATCCTGCGTATACTAATATTACTGCGAGCAAAATTCCTTTCACGAGCGTTGATGTGGAAAACTTAGAGACGGCGAGATAAGTGGGTTGACTCAAGCATAAAAATGAGTATAACACAAATTTTAGTAACTATTCTAGAGTTGAAACCCACTCCTTGAAAAAAAATGTGTATTTCAGATGGGAAAAATGGGCTGGAAACTTTCTTGCGAAGCATTTCAGGAACATTGTCGAAGTATTATTATCTCTGGCTACTGTTACTTTCAGGAAAATTTAAACGGAGTCTGAAAGAGTGCGGTAAAAAGACGTGGATTTCTTAGGTTGAATTCTTGAGGAAATTGCTGAAAACTTAATAGATCCATATAAGTTCTATTTACCAGTGTTATTTTAACCCGCGTGTGTTGGATTGAAAATACCTGTAAAGTCCACCCCTCTCTCCAGCAGGGTTTTCCCATAACGAAAAGGTTTTTCTTGCCCCACCAACCACGTAATTGCTTATCCCGTCTTACCTCATGCAGGTTATAAGGGTCAATGTTTCACAATCTCAACAGATTTTGTACTCATTCATTTAATAGGTTTCTTGAAACTACAGACACCTATCGCTCAAATGCACGAGATACCAATTCTAGATGTTTCTTTCAAGGAACCTGCTTCATTAAATGTTTTTGCAACTAAAATTTTTATGTTTAATTCATAAACTGCAAAGACTTTACAGAATTTAAAAATATTTTTTCCCGTTTGTCCTGAGCAGAGGATATGACAGAAAAATCATGGATAACCTCCCGCGTCTATAGCATTGATTGAGATTAACACAATCATGTGAGATTCGGGGATTTCTTCATTTGAGTTACTCCCGATTAGTTACCCTATATTACCATATATTAGATATTAGTAATAATTTATCCAACTAAATTTAAACATTTTTTCATCTTAATGAATAGTTTGTAAAAGTAATAGCTAAGAAACATTTATAGAAGTTTATAAAATAGTGCAAATAACTACCTTGTTAATACTTGTCTGCGTTTTGAAAGGAGAGAGAAGCGGATAATGCCATTGCAGTGATCCGAACATTAGTAGAAAGTGGTCCTGTAAGTGACTAGGTAGTATTTGTAAGGTCAAAGGATTTTGAGAAGGCATTTGACCTTTAGAGTGGATAGATTTAATGAAGATGTTGCCAAATATGGTAGTAGACTTGGAGGCATTGATGACTTAATTCGAACTTGTTAATGAGTTAGACGAAACAGGTAAGGGTAGCAGTGTGAGAATCGGTATACATTGGTGGGCAGGGAAACGAGACAGAGCTGTCTGTTATCTCTGGTTATTTTCGCTATAGGAGTGTAAACTAAGGAAGGGAACATAGAAGTCTAGGAGAGGGCCCAGGTATGATTCCGGGTGATACCGCTAAGCAACCTCAGCCTCACCGAAGTTGGGTGATTTTTCAGGCATCTGATCTTCCTGTGAAGCCATAGGCGGCAAAGGGAAAGAAACCTGCCCTCCAACCCCGATAAGTCATACACCGTTGATCTTAATACTAGGTTAGGTCTACGTCACCTTTCAAACCAACTTTTGGGTGGATAACTGTGGTTGGTTGATATTTTGGAAGTGTTAAGTGAAGCATGGAAAGGGCTCGAGTTGGGTGAAAAATGGACGGCAATATGATAAAATTAGTTGGGTTAACCAATGACGAAACATTAATGGGTCCAACAGGCAATGAATTGCAATATTATTGAGTGATTTAAAAGTAACAATTTAAAAAATATGGGATTTGTATTAATTACGAGAAAAAAGTTCTGGAATTCTAGAGAAGTAGGAAAGCCAACATTTTAACATTGAATAAGGAGGAAATAAACTAGAGTAGGTGCTGCAGTTCAAGTACTTGGCAGTATTTTAAGGGAAAATGGGCACTGTAGTGTAGGCATAAGGAAAATAATTGCGTTAGCGAGATATCCTATTGCATGAAGAGAACTGAAAATTAAATTACATTAAGAAAAGATGAGAATCAAATATTAGTAAAGACTTTAAAAGGAAGTATAGTACTTTATGGATGTGAGACCAATTTTTTAAGGCAAGAGCTTAGACTGAAGTATTTTGAGTTGTGAGAGTAGCAAAATTTTGGGAAAAACGTTGAACAGATAGGAAGACAAATAATCGATATTTGAAATTTTCTAGGCAAAGAGAGAAGATTGTCAGGGAAAATTCGAAAAAGATAGAAAACGTGGGAGGAGGGAATATGGAAAGATGCTGAAATATTGATGGCCATATTAGAAAGGAGAACGTTGGGTTAGCGGAGTAGAGGAAGGAATAAATTAGGCTTTTTAGAACGGAACATGAAGACGGACACGAGTTACGAAGAAATGAGGACAAATAAAGTAAAGGGAAGGGAGAGGTAGTTCTCGCAAACTTTCAAGGAAATACACGTTAGAGACCGCCCTAAACATGCCTTTAAATAGGTAGAGTATCATGAAGCTGACTAGAGCCATGAAAAACCAGTGAATGTTGCCCATCTAATTGGGGATAAGGTCATAAATGTGTTTAATGACAAAATATAATGCTCAAATAGATGAAAGTCATATTCAAGTCACAACATTTAAGATATTTAAAAGGACAGATGATTCCCCTACGCACGAAGGGTCACTTTGTTGTTGTTCTTACTTACGTGCATAGGTTGATTCCCGTTTTTCATTCCAATGCGCCAACCATGGGAGAGTATAATTGACTGTGTTCCTCTTATATCAGAGAAAAACTAATACCTTCCCAGAGAAGAGTGTTAGACGGTAAACTATATCAATATATTTAAATACAAAATCTAAATGAATTAAGATTTTTATTCATTTTCATAGAAATATTTATTAATCCATTTCATATCTACGTATATGGGTCGTAAATGCTCAAAAAATATTCTATTGTCCGTCCTGCCTATTTTGACCAAAATATTTCCGGATTTTAGCTTCAGAATGCATTATTAACGAAATCAACTACAAATAATACGAGTGAAATCGATTTTAAGCGGGGAATTTTGAAATACATATTTTCTTTACCATCAGAAATAATGTTAGTGGTATTCAGTAAAATAAAGCAAAGTTTCTTTTATCTGAATGGTCTATCCCCAGATGAAATTAACTCAGCTAATTTCATGAAAAATAATATGTTAATCATGTGTTCCAAGTATCTAATTGAAGTAGGAGTTGTATGTGCACAAGTCACTGCTAATTTGGAGAAAATTAAAATACATAAATATGAAGCATTAATTATTTTAAGAAGTAGAACGGAACGAAGCACTGAAGTGTTGCATTTTGTCTAGTATTTGTATTAGGATTAGTATTCATTTGTAAAGTGATACCTTGTTAACTAATATTTTGTGGCAGCATGAAAACCCAAACTTCCAACTTCCTTGTTCCAACACTGATACCCGTGATTGAATGAAAATTAGTTATGTCGAAAAATAAGCTAATGTAGTCAACATCTTATATGTATAAATATATGTATATCCTGATTATTCTATATATGTGATCCTAATATTTGAGGTTAGGACCAAATTTGATTTAAAATGTGCGTCTAAAAAGGATTATCGGTAGTCCTTTACGGTAGTGTACCCAAAGGCGGAAAGCCAGAGCTATCAGACTTAATTACCATTTTAAAATTTTCTATTTCGAAACGATATTTGTTGCATTATTTTTTAGCTGAAAATGTTATTCATAATACATTTTAGTTCATAAACACTATTGGGTATTATTGCAGAGTGACATGGCACACTAGGCTGCCATAATGACACAACGGGATCATGGTCATGAAATACAGGTATATTGGTGATAATTAAACACATACTTACGTCTTATAAACGGTGGATGAGCATAAACTCGTTATTTAAGCATAATCTAATACCTTTGTAAACGTTTATAATTATCGAGTGTAATATGTTCCATGCAATTTACAAACTATTTATAATTTCCTGAATCAAAAAACGTATATCCAAACATTATTTGGGTTATTTATGTATATAAAGGAATGGGTTTAAAAAAGTGAGATTCCTCATGGAAATATTACCAATTTTGGATTGCCATTCATAGAAAAAATTTAAAAAGCACGCTTAAAGGAGTCGCTTACATATCATTTAATGACGGAGAGCTAAATATTATTTATGGCCGTATGACTATTTAGAGTCAAAAATTGATAATGGGATTCATTTCAACTAATCAACGGATACTGCTTCTCAAACTTTACTTAAAACGTGCCGCACAACGAATTAAAAATATTCATCTAGATACATATTCTGACATCCTTACTCTATGATACGTTTCCTTCAATTCCAATAGCGCCGTTTATTAGTCCATTCCTTTTTGGAGTGCATATTCTATCCATTTCATCAACCTTTCCCAATGTTTTATTGCGTCGAGCAAGTTTTAAACGCAGAGAAAGAGATATTTTTTTAATTTTTTTGCGAGGCAGAACGGTGCTCCAAATTCCGTGATCCCATGGGAATATGCCATTGTAATGCACAAAAGCAGTTGGGAGAGTGTGGAAAATGGCCCAATGAAATTCAGCCGACTGTTTTTTTTTATCGGCTCGCAGACTTTGTTGCTCCCTTGACATTCTGACTTTCCTGTAATAACTGCTTCGTTCCCTGGACACTCTGGTCTCACTGGCCACTCGTCACAAAGAGCTCCTTCAAGTTATTCATTGTCACAGGAGGATTTTTTTTTATATATTAATGTTTGGTGAAAGTTCATTTGACATATTCGCAAAAGTACTATTGCAGCACGGCTATTGTCAGATCTCGTAACCAATGTATTTGAATTAATCATAGTTTTTGGAGGAAAAGGATAGAGTTAGAAATATTTTGAGCGAGAGTGTGCAAGTCCATGTTCCGTAAGCTCTTAAATCGCAAAAGCAATAAATAGGTTGTTATTCCTTTATTTGAGGATATTTAAAAAGATATTCCTTATAAATAACATGTTGAAAAATTGTTTAAGCACAATTTGAAACATTGGTTAATGAAATGGAATGAGCATAAATTGGAGGATGTATTAAGTTTATTGCATACGTAAAATAAAAAAGTACGCCGTATTAGGAGATAGTAAGCGAAGAAATGATGTATTCAACGAGTTAACGTGCAACCAGGTTTGACTTGGAAAGGAAAGAGGAAAACCGAATCGAGAATGCGAGATTTTGAAATATATATTTTGTGTGAGACCTTGCCAGGTTGCATAGCAGGGCATAAAGGGTAAAGGCATAAAATGCAGTCGGGGATGGCATGAGTTAGAAGAAATTCTCAGCAGTGTAAAAAGTTAATCTTATTCCTCAGAAATTATTTTTATTTTTTCCGAAAGGGATTCTGAAGGAAGAAGTTAGCGGGTGATGCAAATTTGTATGGTAAGCTATAGCTTTTACGTTAATAGTCACTTGATTTTTTATGTAAAGGACTTTCTTGGGCAAATCTGAGTTCTTATGTCAGAATAAAATAAGAAAGTTTAAGGTAAACCAATTCAATGGGATCCATACCACAATACAAGTAAATCTTCAATATTGAAGGAAAAAAATCTTGATTTAAATTATCAAATCAGGTGACCGTTTTTAAAATCTGCATTACTATACTAAAAAATACATTTTTTTGATTTATAGAACTAAAACAGAAATGTATAAAAAATGTAAAGGATAGAGGATTAGTAGCATCTCTGATGCCATGCTGAATCAAAATATGCAAAGTTCATGGGTTTGATTAACTGAAAAGTGTACATTAGAGACAATAAGTCAGAAATTAATGCCAATAAATATATTTTGTGATAAATTTGAAAGCTTCGTAAGCAATTTCCTTCAAATTATATTATAACAGTTTGAAAACTAAATTAAAATAAAAATATCCCCGCTCAAAAAATTCACAGTAATGACGCTAATTATTAAATTTAATAAACAGCCATTTATGTGATGCATAAGTCAGCCAGTCAAACCAAATGAAATGCATAATTCCTCAATGCCATGCACAATTTGACAATTAAACGTCACCGAATGACGATGGCATCATTACCGCACTTCATGGTCGCACCTAAACTTCTAAAACCATCTTGCAAATGTGGCGCTAATAAATAAATGAATTATGAAATTTTACTTAGGTGCTTCATCTTTCTACGTTAAGAAGCAATATCAGGTCAAGGTTTCTACAGTCAAAAATATATTTTTTGATATACTTTTCTTATATAAAACGCAGTTCAAAAAGATAAATGTAGACTTCGATAATAAGTAAATTAATATCATGATTTGTGTTGTTTTCGATGTTACCATGCATGCAATTCCCATTTACCGTTTTGAATGCAAAGAGATGCTTTTAACTGTAAGTTGTAGGTAACTTTTAACTGTAGGTAAATGTGATTCTCACCCATTGTCGGAATGGTTGTCTACTACCTATTCGCTTTGTACGGCGGCTAATTTTTAAAATGCAAATATGTACAGTGTTGAATGTCCTCCGGTCGCGCACCACCGATTTCACCCAGAACGTCTTCAGGCAAAAATGACCCCCTGAAAGACCCCGACACACTCGCAACCAGAACTCACTTGTGCTGCATCAGCCTCCGTCATTCATTAACATGCCATCGTAGCATGCGACAATCCCCCTAGTGGGGCCAGGAAGAAAACGATTGGTCCTCGTGATAAAATCAGTCGCTGTCGACGCGGAAGAGGTGATTAAACCTTCCTCCTTCACCCGGGCAAAGACGCCGGGGTCGAATTGAGCAATCCCTTAGATCGGTGACATTTGACCGCAGTATATTTTTCCCTTCAATGGGGTCATCCCTCAAGCTGCATGAGTAATTCGTTTCCCGGGATCCGGCTCTCTCTCTCTCTCTCTGTGTCTCTTCCTTTTGTTTTCCGACCCCGGGCCCGCCCGATGCGATCGGTCTCACAGCTTTCTTTTCCACTTTATTTTATATTGCACCATCGTATTTTTACCATATTTCTCTCTTTCCCTAGGAATAAGCCATCCCTTTCCGCATATTGCAGCACTCCATCCATCCGCATTCTCCTATTTCGGTGTTGTTTTTTTCTCCTCCTCCACCTCTCGTCGACTCACTCACTGCCTCGCGAAAAAAAATACGGGAAGGCCCACCGAATCGGCCAACGGCGGAATCATGACGAATCGATCACCCGGGATTGAGGTCCGTCTCGTCCTCGGGATTTTCCTAGAGTGCGCCCGAACGCCATGTTTTATTTTCGCCTCGCAATGACGTCGGAATGGAATCAGTTGAGCGGAGAGAAAGCTTCGGAGTCAGTGATCAAACAACAGGAAGCGAGCGGCAGAAATTGCGCTCGGGCCACGGACCTTGGGAACGAGATGTAGGTAGTATAACGTCCATGAAGTTCCTCTTTTTTTCACGAGGTAAACATGGAAAATTGAAACGACCCCGAGTGATATTTTTTGTTTGTGGATTTGAAAACGAAACCAAAGAGGAGGGGGTGGTTAGGAATAGTTGTTGCCGCACTTTGACAAAGTCGATTCAAAAATATGCCGTTATTAAAAATCATCCGATCCTAATTTAATATGGCTCAGTTTTAATTTCATGACTTGAGAACTCGTAGGATTTTTGGGAGGGAAAGTAAGCGGGAATAATCCCAATGAAAATGTCTTAAATATGGAAATAAATTCTTCTCCGTTCCAAGGGGTTGTATGTTCGTGTGATTTTGTCTCGCCATTCAATATATTGCGATTTTGTCGACGATTCTTGAATTGCTAATCCTTGCGCAATAGTAATTCATGAGTCAACATTTCTGTCTATTAGAAGTTAGACATACATTTTTAAACGCGGATACACTGAGTTAGAAAATTATCAATAATTTAAGGAGAATGAGAGAATCAGAGGATAAAAAATACAAATGAAATTGACAAATGATGAATTACCTAACTAATTGATTGGCGTTAATATTAAAAACCATGACTGACGTAGCCGCTTCCTTTTTCTCTCTCTTATCTTTTGATTCTTTTCCCTAGACATCTTTTGTCCTGAGAAACACGCATATCCCTCGACTTTCGTCTTTCTTTTTAGCACATCACTATCCCGGTGACCATCTACTTTGTTCCTCAAAAATTAGGGTGAATGTACTAGCAACATCATATTGGCCCTGCCATTTCGAGCAACCTAATCAGCGGACTTGAAATAATCTAGAGTACCGTGAGTCACCATCCCTTTTTAACCCTTACTTCGTCACTATGTACTTCACACTTGACTTCACGCTGATTAAGTCTCTTTTCTTATTCTACCTTGAACCGCACCGAAGCCCTGAGGTTCCATTCAGAAGCGGTGGACGGCATTGCGTTGTCCAAAGCCATGTTCTGTAAGACTTATGGTATAGTAGTCGCCGGTTTTCGTATCCACTAAAACCCCATCGGTAGACTACAATGAATAAAATATAATTTATAAATCTTCATTATGAATTTCATCATCCCCCAATTCGACCATTTTGGGTTCATACTCTTCTTTACATCGCCTTCCCAGAATGTGCCCTCTTTTAGTTCTACTCCGAGCATCTTTCACGAATTTTAGTTGTTATTGTGTTTCTTTGATCTTTCTGTGCGACGTAATCCAAATACTTAGTGTAGGCTCCTTTTGTAAATCTTGAGCTTTGATTTTCCGCTCCTTCGTCGCATTCTACGCATTGTGGCTCTGTTCTCATTATACAATACTATAATCGTCGAGTTACGTGCTTAACTATTCTTCTTTCTGTAGATAACACTTCTTTGATACCTTAGTCAAAACTACCAGGAGGATTAAGTCTGAACTCATTTTGTATTCCGGGTCTCATTGTAGGGGTAACGTTCCCTCTAATACATTTGTTAGCATGCATCTCAATCATAAAGGGACTGTAAAGGAGCATTAATTTCGTATCCTTGTTTTCATGAAGCACTCAAAGATTTGTCCACGTAGTTTATCGCCCATTATACAGGGTGCGGCAACATAATTTCCTTTTTTATGAAACGAAACCCCTTTAAAAAAGTAGTTATGTTGCCGCACCCTGTACTAAATAAATGTCTCATACAAGGTCACATGATGTTACACGATACAGAAAAACAGGAGGATTTGTATATTCAAAAAGTGAGTCAGGGGAATGGATCAGAGAAAAGCAGCTTTTTCATTAGTCGGAGAACTCTTCCGGGAGGAAAAAATCCTTTTGTGTGAAGAAGTAACGTGACTTATGAAGCCAAAATTTGTTACATATCATTATTTGTAAGTTTTTGAGGTGTATATTTCGTTCTTTTCCAGCATCACTTCGTACAGGAAGATCTTGATTTTGCAAGAGGGGATTAAATCAAATGAAATATTAATTTACTCTCATTATTCCGGGACGTAGTCAAACTGGCTGTCGCCATATCAACTCATGAGTCAATAGCGCATGAATGGTGATTTGGAAAGGGAAGTAATCCTACTTTTTAAGTTTGATATCCGAACGACGAAAATACTTGACACATTCTTTAGTTAACAATCGAAAAAGTTGATCATAATATTTTTAGGAAAATTTAATGCCATAAAAGCTGCCCTGTAAACTTGGACATATCCGTGCGATATCAAGAGATATAAGGCAACCTCGCATGCTCTATGCGACCCTGAGTGTACAAAGGAACATGATTTATATCTGCAATGAATGGATACTTATTGCGAAGGCAATTTTCATTTTCAAAGAATTTACTGCAGGATACAGTGATAGCGGATAAAAAAATGAAAATATATTTTACAACGAATATATTGAGCTTTTTTACTAAAATTGTCTTTTAGGACCTAAAAGGGCATTTAATAGTTATTAAGTCATTTCGTAGCAATCCATTTCGAATATTTTTATTAAATTTATTGCTCTCTGAAAATAATTGTTCTGATACATAAACAGCTTTGTCGCTGGTCAGGGATTTCTTCCGTGAGAAAATATCCCCTTATTTCAAAGAAGTAACGTGACTTACGAAGCCCGAATTCTGTACATATATTCGTTATATTTGCTATATTCGTTACTTAAATTGTAAATTTTTGGAGAGCACTCTTCATTCGTTTTCAACATTCAATCAGAGAAAAAGGTCTTTCTTTCCGAATGAATGCATGAGCCTGAAAATAATTTTTCTGTTAACTTAAAAAAAGATGCTACCTTCTGGAAAAGGCTTCTTTGCATTTATATCGATAGTAGAAATTCTGAGACGCATTCTGCAGCGTTCTCTTGCACCTATTATATTGACATGACTATCCGTAACTTTACGTGGATGGAAATTGAAAGAAACAAATTGTATAACTTTACTTCACTGTTTAAAAATCAATTAATAATGGCTTTCAACTAAATTTAAAATTTTAAAAAATCTACATGCTCAACACACCCCACAGCATTATCTGAGTTTGGCCAACCAACTGCCCCTTTAATCGAGTTTAAAACACTCGGATGGGCAGTGAAATCAAAACACTCGCGTACATTTGAATTTCTCATCGTTTTTTTTCAATTATTTAATTTTGTTCCTTGGAGAAATGTAACAAATAATATACTTGTTAAAGTTTCTTCTACTGAGTATTGGGCCTTACAATGACGTCATAGTATTGGGTGAATGGAGCTACATAGACAATCACCCCTTCATAAAATGGTATTTGTTTTTGCTTTCAACTTGTACCATTTCATTTTATCTATCCTTGTACTTTTTTACTGTAGATAAGGATACTTAGGAAAATCTCGAAAAGATAACTTTCTTGCCAAATTGAATTTTCTGAGTCAACTTCAAAATGTAGTACAACCATAAGTCTAAAAAATGATTAATTTGTAAAATTAAAAAGGCCAAATTAATTAATAAAGGTGCATTTTACGCCTAATACTTACGTATTTACTTAATTCTCCGAAAATATTTCCGGTTTCATGTTTAAATTTCTCAACTCCAGATAAATAACCCAAAAAAAAAACAGAATAATTTTCAAAATTACAAGATAAGACGTACAGTTGCGTGTTTTTCTAATAAATATAAAATAGTGAAGAGTATATGAAAATCAAATACCTTTGATGGTAATTGAAAAAAATTGACACACGTTAATGAAAACATATTATTCGGAAACTTTATCTCTGAGGCAATAGGAATGGTTAATTAGAGACTTTATGATGTGTGTTTGGTGGAGTCTGAAACCAGAAAAATGAACTTAAGAAAATACAAACGAACTTAATGCTATGGTAGGATAGGCGAGAAGTTTGTCGGTAGTTTCAGTAAGACAAGAAATATTGGATTAGGACGTAGAAGCAATAAAACGTTGAACGTTGTGATAGGAGGGAAAATATTGGGGAAAAGAGGTAGTGGTAGGAAAAGAACTACGCATGTGAGACGGATTGAAGCAAGGGAGGAAATATGTGGAGTTCAAGAGCCATTTATTATAATCTAAATGTTAGAGTATTTATTTATTGCCATCTTAGGTTGAGCTTAGAAATTTATCAGTAAGTAAGCAGTGGAACATCATAGACCTTCTGTTACCGGTAGACCACTCCTAATAATAATGATGGAAACAGTAAACTAATATTATCTCGGGATTAATTTCGTCTCAAGATGTTTTAGTTTGAGGATTTAGTGCAGTGATCAAAGTTGAAAGGGAAACTATATTTCTGTTAAGGACATTAATGCATTAAAACTACTTGACTGTCACAACAATTTAGATATATAATTCGCGGTTCCTAGTAATTATAATCTGTATTGCGTCCAACGGAGGAACCTGGCTTTCACTGAAAAGACCATTGCATTCCGAAACACTTTTGTCTGGCTTCATTCCTCGCGACAAAGACCTGAAAAGCAATTTCGAATCGCGCGAAATCCTTCGCTTCGAAAGCGTGGGCTTGAAGTCCCACACTGCATTCTCCACTGCCGTACTGCGGGACCAAGAGAAAAAGACTCAGTTGGTGCTTTACTGACGCGTTGAAAAACTTCTCCGCCCCCTTCCTCCTGAGACGCCGTATAAGGCGGCGCGGGTGTTAAAAGGTTATTTTTTTTAATAAAGAAGGGAATCAAGCATCCGCCGACGGCTGAAAACATAAGAAATAATCAGCGCCTACGCCTAGCACGACTCAAAAAAATTGCTCCGCGTTAATAAAAGTGTGTACTAGCGTCGGCAGTCAAGGCGCTCCCAGCGTTGTGGCACATGCTCTATCTTTATCCCCACGAGGTTACGGGGAGAGGTAGGTAAAGGGAGAGGGGCGTGCGCGATTGCTCCCATCCATCATCTTCCCCACGTGCAAATCCCCAGCCCCCTATAACCTTCCTCCTCCGGCTTCGAATGCCCTTTCTCACGTGTCCCACCTCGTGGCGTCTAGAATGAAAAAAACACGTCCGCATCGACCCCACTATCACGGTGGGCCACATCCCCCCATGCGCTCATGAAGACCTCAATTGGGTCAAGGGTAAATTTTCGCCTACCCGCGCTTCCACATCATTTTCCCTCTCGAACCATTCTCTCTCTCTCCCTCGCCTCTGCTCTCAATCTATGGCATTCATTTTAGAGCGATTTTCGGTCGCAAAATTCCGCGGAGTTCCGCAGAGGGTTTCCGTATCGGTGCGATTCCGTGTGTGATTCGGAAGTGAAAATGTACCCGTGATCGCTAAGTGCTTCCCAATCTCTCTGGAGTGGTCTGTTTACCCACGTGAATGGAAAGTATTTGTTTTTCCGTGTACAAACGAATTCTTCCAAACAGAACCTTGAAATCAATTACTTTATTAGAAATTATTATTTATTTCCACATAAAAATTTGTATGAAATATTTATTATTTTCTCGAATTATGAGGTTTATAAGATCTTCTCGGGGATTTCACCAAGTCAGGTATACCACTACCGACGTTTCGACTGCTAACGCTGACATCAGTCTTAGGGTGTTGGACTATGCAAACTCAACTCCCTTAGGGCGATTGCAGATCAGCCATTCGAAATGTCGCCTGTCGTTGGGTTTCGCCTCTCCTACTAAACGCAATATGACATCCTAAACTTTACTACACCCTTCTGCAATTCCGCTCACTTCCTTCCTCCCATCATGCCGTTCAACATTCCCATAACTTCCTTGCCTTTTCTTCCTTTGCCTAACGCTCTCTCCTCTATCGCAGACATCGGCATTCCATCACCAATAAAAATACTCTGCATCCACCTTTCCAATCTCCGAATTTATCTCAACAACCATATCCCTCCCCCACCAAGCCTAGCTCCTCCTCGTTTGTTTCCCTTTCTGTTCATTCAATCTTTTCCATCCTTCTCCGCACAGCAGCATTTCAAAAGCCTCCAAATCTGCTGCTATCATCTTGCTTGTACTCCCATGTTTCGGTGTCATACAAAACCACGCTCCATATAAAAGTTTTAACGGCCCTTTTCTTAACATCCTTACTCAAACGTCCCTGTCATCAATTCCTTTCTCCTTGTGAAAGTTTCCATCCCTATCACAATTCTTCCTTTTATGCTCCTTCTACTTTCCCCATTTTGGTCGAAATATTTCGATGACGGGTGAAACTTTTCCACCTGCTCTTGTTTATGACCTTCAATTTTAACGTTTAACTTTGCTTTTACACTCAAAATTCGTTGATAGAGAAAAGTCGTAACCATAATAATGACTTGCTAATGCTCTCAGCAATCTCAATTCTCTCAATCCCTTTGACTGATAGATATGCTAAAGAAGTTTGCATCCGCAAACCTAAATGATTTTTTGAATTCCAAACTCTCTTTCGTTCTTATCCCTTGTTCTTCCCTTTTACCATTTCATATGAATTTATGTGTACAATAATGCGATAATGAAAATCCTCTAATTTACCCCACTTTCTAAAACTATTAATCCATTATGATATATCATATATTTAACATATTACTTAAATAACAATTATACTTTCACGAATTAACCTGACTGAAGTGATTAATCTAAAATGATTCCCTTGAAGATATAATAATAGCCATAGCTTATTTATTTATTTCCTAGATAAAGGTTCATTTACATGAGTAAAGGTTACAAGAGAACAGTTTATGAAAAATTCGGATTCTTGTGTATATTTGGTATGAATTAAGATTACTGGCCGGTCAGTACGATTTCTATTGCATGTCATATGATATTAATACATTCAGTCTTTGTCAATTACTGATGAAAGCATTAATTAATGTAGTAGTTAGTAGTAGAGACTGTGGGCCTTTATTTGATGAATAAAAATAGTGTGCTGTTTATAATTCTCATTAAGCATGGAACAATGTTACTGCTGTCACATTCAAAAATCCTTCTAATTGTTTTCTGGTGCTTTTCATTTATATCGTTGATTTCGTTGTTAATTATGTAGGAAACAAGGATATATTTAACTTACTTTCGGTAAATATCACTATATAATATACATAATGAGTTATTTAAACGTAGAATAGTAACTTATATAAATATAGGGGTAATAACATATATTGTCATAATTGTAAAGATGAAAAATTTCTCATGAAAAAAAATACTTAAAATATTACACACAAGGGTTAAATGCTATCGACCGCGATTTTCACTGTTTCATCTCATATCCAAAACAATTAGACTTGATCAAGACGCGTAAGCGTCTAAATCGCGAGGAAAGCATTCATTTAATTATAGTGATCACCTTTCTGCAGAGTAAAGCTAAGAACTAACAAGAAAAATTAAAGGAAGAATAAAGTCATTAATTTAAAACAGTAAGGATGATCCTTTCTAGCCTAAAGGACTCAGGTGCAGAGTAAACCTTGAAGATTCATCCTATGGGAAACGCGATGGCAAACTAAAAGTGGCGAGGTTTGCGAGTATCGGAAGGGCAACCATTATTTACAGTAGTGGCAGACTTTACCTTTTATTTTTCTAGCCTGCCATTTGAGGTAGTTTTTGAATGAACACCGACTGAACGTTACTACAAGATAGTTTCGTTTAACGAGGCAGACCTTTACAACCCAAACTGCATTAAAACTGTTTTTCAATAGCGTATTCGTTCTAACACCATTCATTCCGTCCAAAATGCCTATCGTTTCCCTTCCTTTTCCTCGTGTGTCTAACGTTCTCCTCTTTACTCAAGTCTTCAACATTCCATCACCAATCAAAATTCTTCGCATCCATTTTAACTGCCTCTTTTGGATGTCTCCCAACAATCCTCTCGCCTTCCCCACCATGCCTAGCACCTCCTCATTTGTTCCCTTTCTGTCTGTTTTACCCTTTTCATCCTTCTCCGCACCTACATTTCCTGCATTCTATACTTATTGTCTTGCCTCAACTATAAAGTTTTCGTGTCGCCAAACATTACGCTCCTTATCAAGTATTATCCATTTGGCGACACAAAAATCCCTCCCACCCTAGTGATTCTGAACCCTTTCTCCTCGTCCTCCCGGAGAAGATGTCAGGGTTTTTCCGCCACTGTGGTTTAATCCCTTTTTCCCCTCGCCCTTATCCAGGATAAAAATAATCCCGGAAAAAACTTCTTCCGGAAACCCGAAAGCTTGCTTCCTTGGCCCACTTGATTTCACCGAACGCCTCTTACGCCACAACCCAATTCCTTTCGCGGGCCACCATAAATCTCCTTCCTAGGTCGAGGAGCGACGGCTCCTCCCTTTACTTCTTTTGATGACTTTTCTCAAGATATAGTACGTTTTTTGACATCCGTCAAGCCCCACCCTACCCCCTCCCCCTCCCACATCCCATCGGGGTCCCAGCGCAACAAAAAAAAGTGTACGTCAGGATTTTTAATACTGGTATTACGTCCGGTTGCTATTATGTTGGGAGATTTATTCTCCCAGATCTCTTATTCCCACTCGAACGTACACAGTAAAAGCTCTTAATGGTGGGTCTCGGTTAATGCGAGGATTATAACATAATTCGAGGTAAATATTATCCTGCGATGGATACACTTGACCACGGCCGTGCTCCGAAATGCCCGGAGATAAGCCCCCCGGTACCATTAATCTTGCAAAGTCCACCGCGGTAATGAAAAATTTTACTGCGGCAAATTTTTTTATGACAGTTGGTAGCATTTAGTGCGATGTTATTAAAGTGGTGCGTGCTATAGTTAGAAGTATCTCGGTAATCCTTAAGAAAGCACGAGTAATCTTTGCCACCTCCGGAGTGCCTGTCATCTCTGGCCTACATCGTTTCTCTACTTGTCTACATGGTCCAGAGGAAGATAATATTTGCTTTTAAGAAATTGAAACATTCTGTTCAACATATACTATGATAATGGTTGATGGTTTTCGGCGTAGCTTTGTGAAATCGATTCATATTGGAAATGAAAGAATGGTAACTTTGTGATTCCACAGAAAATTTATTACGATACGACCCGGGCTTCGACGTTCAACGTAATCATCAGGTACTATCTTCAACATTTGAATGAGTTATTCTTACCCATACGACTCTCACTTTCGATGCCCAAACAGTGCATTTTTAAAACTCTTTTATCTCGAGTAATCATGGTTGGTATCAAGAAACATCCCTGGAACATAAAATCAGTTTACTCTATGATATCCTTTTTTTATTCGCTCTTTTCATTGATTTATGATGTCTGAATTTATATTTTATTAAAATATCAATAATATAACTACCTATAGCTTATGGGCGTTAGTCAATATGGCGTGATAGTCCAGTTGGTAGAGCATTTCCCTGCAGACTAGAGGCCATGACTTGATTGAGAGTGACGCCTCTGAAAACCTCAGCTTCACCCAAGCTTCGAGATTTTTCAAGTACCAAATTTCCCTGGAAAACCTTAGGCAACATAGTACGTTCGACACACACAATATGTTACACACTTAGCATCTAACTTAAGATCCCTTAAAAAATATGCATATCAATTTGCTCTGTTTTTTTAATTTTTTTAGTACTATTACTTGTTTTTATAGGTATTGGGGAGAAATATAACATAGATGAATTGTCCAACAATTAATTTAGACTTGCCATGGCTTTTATTTTCCTCGACATCTTTATTCAGAACCATCTCACTTGAACTTAGTATAAAGCAATTCTACCTGGTATTTAATACAGGATAATAACCGTATATATTCGGGGCTTTCGAAATATGGATGTGGGAAAGATTTAAAGGTTACACTGGACGGAAAATAAAACAAACGAGGAAGCTCTAGGCATAATGATTGAGGAGATGAGGTTGCTGGAAGAAATCTAATAGACGCAAGAAAGGTGGCTGCAAAATCTACGTCCACCCAAAACCTATCGTGAGAGGTTTTCTACTAAAAAATTACAATTATAACATTTATAACAAATGTCAATAATAAAAATAGCCCTTTTTGTTACTTAAACTGCGTTATTGCAATATGAGGCATTGAAAATGGTAACTGTAGATGTGATTGTGCCGCCGCGTAAGTTTTGAAATATTTTTGTAATTATTCATTAATATATTGCATTAAAATCACTATCTTCAATCCGCGCCCCACGTTACTCTTGTCTATACAAATAACCAATTGGGATGAACTTCTGGGATGGGTTTCAGGTATTATATGTATCATTACCGGGAAAAAATATACAATGAGTAGCAATGATATGGTCCTTTTCTCAGCTGCCGGAGTTATCAGAGTGAATCGAGGACATATTTGAAAATGATGGTTTCATGAACCCATGTTTGCCATCTCAATGTACAGTTAAGGTCTTTAGTTTTAATTAAGTCTGGTAAAATGTCTTCTATTGGATAACTTAACAGAAGGATTTTCCCAGCAACCCATTCACTACGCCTGAGGACGTGTAGGCGTAAATTTTATGACGAAAAAAATACAAATTCTACCATTTATCACCGTCAAGAGGGAGAATGGGAGAGAGTGAGAGAGGCGAAACGGCGATTCGATTCGTTGGAAATGGTACGTTTCTCAACTTTTATTTGCGACCGCGGTGCAAAGCAGATAAAACTGGGTGGCTAGGTATGCGTCGCGGTTTCTCCCGGAATAACGAAAAGGCCACTTGAGAGGGGCTGTTGAGGAAGAGGTGGGAATAAAGCTTAAGGTCTTTCGTAAAGATTCAACCACTTAAAACTCTATTTTGTTGCCACAGAGGTGTGCCTGAAGAATTCATGAAGCCGACCATGAGTTAATTGGAGCGCGAAAAATTTTCCCGGGCGCTGGAGCCGACACACACTTCTGCGCAAACTACCACGCCATCAACAGGTTAGGAGGGGGTGAGGGTACGCACTAGGGCACGCTTGCCGGTTCCACGACGGTTGTGACTAGAGCTTGAGGAAGTACAAGAGGAGTTTAAGTTAATTGGTACTCGGCGTATAGATAAGTAACCAGGCACGGCGTTTTAATTGCATGAAAACAATTGCCCCCGTGGTTGGTAGGGTGCAAAAAATATCTCCCCGAGAGAGGGTGATATATTTTTCATCAGGAGTCGACGAAAGAATGGTGAGAGCAGCAATAATCCACGCGTCACCATGTTTCCTCTCCACTCCACCATTCCATTGACTCGGGTGAGTAATTAGCATTCGTTGAGCGCAAAATTATGTTATTTTGAACGTCTTCCATCCAAGATGTTTTACAGTTGACCTGTCACCTCCTTAATTTATGAGTGAAAGAAGGTAGTGGGTTTAACCCACAGAGGTAGGACTAGATATACTCGTATTTGAAAAAGTTAGCGTGATTGCAGTTTGTGGCTCCAGTAACATAAACCAACTTAAATCACGATTAATGAGCAGATTGGTGCGCAACGCGAGACTTTATTTAGAATTGACCAAAACGTTATTTTAAGTACTAATACTATGGCGGTATTTTTTACACGTACGGGTCATCGGGTCTTCTACTCACTGAGAACTGATAATTTGAGTATCAAAAATGACGTTAAAATACCACTCACTTATTCATTGTCATTATTTTCTCACGGTTTAGCTAAAAAAATTGCTTGCGTTAAAAAAATTACAAGACGTCATTGAGTAAGCTAGCAGCCACCCTAAGCGAATATTAATGTTTTTTTTCAGAGAGTAATTTTATATATTCTCATTCCTTTCTGCCGGGAGCTTTGCGGAAATTACAAACAAGTATTCCTAAAAAACGAGACCATCTGGTCATTCGGCGCGAAATTTGCCCACGCATGTTTTTTTAATACATTCAATGAAAAAAATTGAAGATCCATAGCCTCCTCAGGTTTTACTATACCTTATTGTAAATAATCAATTAAATGATATTCTCTAGTGTGTTTACTATTCTATAGTGAATTCATTTTAGTCCCTATATTTATTCTAATTAAAATTTATCATTTTTATATGTGTTCCCTTTGATATGTTTCACCCTTCCACTGCTATTAGGTATCCCCAATTAGCCATATATAAGGAAATTCCGCAGGAGTTTTACACCCCAGGTCTTTTGTGGGTATTTTACTACAGTGGGTTTCATTGTTCATGTTACCATTCCACCTTCCCTACCCTTTTTCCACAAATGTATACACGTTTTCACACTCTACCTTATTTGAAATTTCCCAAGTGTATCATTTATTTATGTGTATAATATTCATTTCTTTTCGTATTTTCCTGTAATAAATGTTAAAATTATTTACACTCTTTGTTCAAACAATTGTTGATTTATTTATTCATGTAAACGACGAGGGGTTAGGTGGAAGAAGGGACTGTGTACTTTTTTTATATTTTAATTAATTTAATTATTATTATATTTCATTCTAATATACTTGATTATGGTGCATTTCCTCCATGTTGTTTCAAAGCTTGCTCGTGCTGTCATATGTTCGACTCTCGGAGAAGTTTAATGGACGGGAGTTGGGTGATGTGGAGCATAAGGGAGAGATTGAATAGACAGCGTGCATTAAATAAAGGGGCTGACGAGAGAGGGGCATGCGTGGTCTTCCTTTTTCGTCGGCTGCCTTTGCCCTGAAGGATTTTCCATTCGCCTGAGGACGAGATTGCCTCTGGGAACAGAAGGCAGACGAAAAAGGGCCCCAAGCTCGCGAAATAACCGCCATCCGAGTTGGCTCATTATTTTAGTCGTACACCGATGTTACCTAATTGATTTTCGAGGAAATCGCGGCTCTTCTTGACGGATCGTTATGTAGAATTATTATCCGAAACAAAAATGAGAGGGCAGGGTATACAGGTCCCCATTACATTTTCTGTTTCAGTATTTCCGTCATAATTTTTCACACCGTTGACTCGCCTTCCTGAGAACAAAGTTTAAGATATAATACTTCATATGTTTCGCGACCTTTCCACACCTATCTGGTAGTCATCATCATTTAATTTGTTATGAATCTATTACACTCGGATATATTCAGCCTATTTGTTTCTTTACCTACGCAGGTTGTTACAAAGGGTCGTTTGGTCGTTTACATCCTCTGTTTACATAACGTCATCTCTCACTTTCATCTCACACTTGATTTTCAAATTTTTTATTCATGATGTGGTTTACAGCACGATATTTTTACCCCTCCAAATGAATGCTTGTTTTTTGGAACGAAAATATCCGTTCACTGCTTCAATGCAGAGAAATGAAACTATTTGCAACACCTACGTTTTATCAATTCAGCCCTCTTTGTTATGTGTATCATTATTTTATCCATTATTCGAAACTAAGAGATATTTGTTCCGATATTTAAATAGAAAATACATTTCATAAATGAATCACCGGCGGGATACCATTTCCACGAAAACTTCCGGGAAACACCAGGTGGCTGCGAGCACCATACTGTATTTGCTGCGCTAATTCTCGGAAACCTACCTCATTCTTCATCCTGAGACGTTCCCATGAGGAGTAGTAGTACCAAAGGTTCGTGAATTGCAATTCTCATACTGACCCAGTTCGCTCGATCCACTCCCGTGCGCTAAGAATTGCTGTGACGGCATTCCGTGTAATTTTTTTAATACGCATAGCATATTTTTCCATATTTTAGGCATTAAAATTTCAGAAAAATACAAATATGTTTTCAATATTGACAATTATGCAGTATTTTTTTTTAATCTTTTAGCATTTCACCTTGGACTGTGACGTTTTTAATATTCTGTGTAATTAAAATGAATTATCCATGTATATATGCAAATAGATGCAAATACATTTTGAGGGAATTATTATTATTTTTGGTATTCTCCTAGTTAAGGCAGGTTTTGGATGGACACAGCCTATACTGCGGTACGAGTATACATTTACCCTCTTCTCTCAACAGAACACAACCTGACTCCTGATACAACAATAAGTCCTCTTCAATTACGCATACTTTTTTTCCCTTCATTCCCCTTAACACACCTACTCAGTTTCTACCCATGGAGGATACAGATATTTTATTTATAATTTACAGATCGACTGCCAAATCGAGGCCAGCGAAGTTTATACATTTTCTTATGTAAATCTGGACTTACGTATTATGGGCTTCGATTTTAATACCAAATTGAAACCTACCCTTTGACTCCTCACCTATGGAAGGGAAACCATGACGTGTTGTCTGCGTTTTCACTTACTGATGCCCATAAAGATATATCCTTGGAAGAAATGGTAATTGCTCTTTGTTGGGTCACCAATACCTGGTAATTTGAATATGAAGCAATAGACGAAAAGTAGTCCCCACAGCGTTCATGCCACAGTGAGACGGTTGCTAATGTGCCTAGCATTAGTGGAGTGACCATTTGAGTGATGATATCTAGCTAAAACCACTAATAAAATTGGCAACAGGAATCTCTCTAATTATTTAGCCCATGAAATTATTCCCCCTGGGCTATATGTCGTACCCGACAGCAGAATAGACAATGCTTCCACGGTCGTCATCACACGAAATCCTTGCAAAGCGGGATCTACTACAGTGGCAAACAAAGACCAAACAAATTATAATAGTGACTTCGGACTTAACGACCAAATGAGGATAGGGAATTAAGAAAACATAAAGTGATAACTGGAGAAAGGAAATATAGTATAAGTATTCTAAGATCATGTGAGGTGAGATGGAAGGATAGCAGGAATTATTTGAGCGATAGTCACTCAGTATTATATAGAGGAGAGGAAGAGAGTCATTGAGTAGTGGCAGTAGTAGAATAAAATGTCAGTAGGGTTCGTTATTTGCATTTAGCACACGACTAATATAAAATTATTAGTAAAAGTATTAAAAGCTAAAGCTAGAAGTGAAGTAAGTGGTTAGTAAGGTTTACACTTTTAGGCTTCACCTCGTGGAATTTTTTTATGTCGATATTAAATGAGTTTGTAATGTTACACAGAATAATTTGAATCATAGATGAATAATAGAGTATTATTAATAGAGATTAAATCAGAACTAACTAACTTTGTTATTAATAAAGTTTAAATTCCATTGGGCAAACATAGGGCGGAAGAAATAGGCGTAATAAACTTGCAGTTAGAGGTAATAATGCTTGTATTCTTTAGAAGAGACATATGATAGTTATTAAATATTAAAATGTGACAGTTGACGAGAGAAGATATGTTAGTAGAATTAGGGACTTTGGTTTAGGAACAAGGAATGACCGTGGGGAGAAAAAAATAGAGTTCTTCAAAAGACAGGGTTTAACTATCACAAACACTTGGTTCAAACACCGGAATAGGAATAGTATGCATGGAAAATTCCCGGGGATTGAGAAATGTATCAGTTAGATAACAACATGGCTAGGCACAGGATTAGAAATCGTGTGATTAATCCGCACTGATTCCGGGAGATGATTCGGATTCAGACCATACATGTAGTTTAGAGCTAGAAAAAATATAATGTTAGATTTAAGAGAAAAAAGTAGGGAAGTTGGATATGGTAATGACCATTATTACAGATGAAACGATTAGGAAATGGATGAAAGAAGGAAATGAAAAAATGTAAATATATGAAAAGTACTATGAGTTTGGGTGAAAATGATGCATTTTACAGAAAGGTGAAAGAATTATTAGGAAGTTATATGGTTAACTTTGTGCACACTGTCGCAGATTAGGCATGAAGATAAAAAATTTACCAAGGATAGATTCAAGAAACATATCAAGAAAACATAAAGATCTATTTGGTTAGTATGTTAGACCAGCAATTTTAGACATGAATATAGAATACAAGGTAGATGAAGATAATTTAGGTTCAGGAACACTCGATTTCGAGGCAATAGAGGAATTGGAATCGTATAAGGTTCTGGGGAAAAATAACAACGTAAAAGCTTTGAAAAACGCAGAAGTTTAAATAGGTAAATTCATAACGTTTATTTCACGCGAAACTACAGTGTGACTGAGGAAAAATAGTAAAATATTGGACATTTTATTTACACTATGACAAGCATTTCATTCTCCACTTCATCATAGTAATTACAAAAGTTTCTCCTCCGAAGCTATCACTACATACCCTCCTTTGCAATCACCATTGCGAGATAAAACAAAGCGCAACCGTAAATTCTAAAAATTTCATTGGTCAATGAAAGCATTTTAATACTTCTTGAAACCGATGAGACCCCTTAATCTGTCATCTCCAATTAAAGTTCAATCGATTCCAGGAGCAAAGTAACGAGAGCGAGATCACATGAATCACCTATCGCAATGGCCACTTCCGTCATGTCAATTCTTCTTGGTTGCCGTAACAGTAGAGGGAATCCTATTATCCACACCACAATAACACGCGCCTTGCGAACGGTTGGGGCATGAAATCCAATGCTTCCCCTTTCACGGGAAGACCCCTCCCTTCCGTGGCGAGTGGGCGGAGTGGGTGTCTTCTTATATAAAAAGTCCTCTTTCGCCCCTTGGTCGCTCTCAGGTATCATGTGTCCCACTACCACCCCCTCCTCCCCAGTCATCCGTCGACCCCTCCCACCCTCATCCTGCGCTGCCGCCGAACGTATAAAGCCTTCATTTGGAGGGATGGCTGAGAGAGAGAGAGAGAGAGAGAAACGGGAGCACTCATCCTGTGACGTCACGGCAACTGGAGATGAAAGTAGCTGAAGCGAAAGCGGGAAGGGAGGTATGGGGAAGGAGGTTGGGGAGATTATTATCCTCGATTGTTATGCAAATTGGATTATGGGATCTTAGCATTCTATTGTGCGTCTGTGTGTATGTGTGTATGCTTGCCCCCTCTCTCTATCCCTCTCCTTCCGTACCCAATCCCCGACCGACCGGGATGAGGTGGGGGGAGGGGGAGGTTTCAATTCCCCCTCTCGTAGTTTTTATATAACGAGGGGGCGGCGGAGGGATAGGGATGGGAGCAGGGAGGGTAGGGTGGGGGTGTTGTCAACGGAGCCAACAGGGATCTCCCCTGCAGACTTCGGCGTTATCGGATCTTTGGATCCCACTTCCCATTTCACCGGGCTTCCCTTCCTCCCGGGCCAGCCACCACGGCAACCCACCTACGCGGAGCCGCACACGCGCGCACACAAACTACCTCTTTTCGCTGCCACCCCTCCCACCCGGCCCTGGATCGGAACGGTCGGGGAGAAAATAAAAATGGGGAGACGGACGGACGGATGGGAGATGGGGGATGCGAGGTGAGTAGGAGGTTGAGAAGGAGAGAGAGGGAGAAAAGAAAAAAAAGACAAAAGAAGGGGAGGAGAGCGCACGAAATGAACGCCGCGCGAGATTCACTTACTATGCATGACTCCCGCGTCGTTTTTGTTTGCCCTCCTCTCTCGCTAATTTTATTTTTTTAATAAACTTTTCTTCCTTTTATTTCCCTTCGTTCCCTCCCACCTCTCCCAACACGCGTTTTTTCCATTTATTTATTATTCGGAAAATCCCTTTCTTTATCCCCGGGACAAAGCGTCGGATGATATACCTCTCCCGCCCGCTTTTCACTCGCTAACTTGTTTTGTGATTTCCTCATTCCTCTCCTCTTGTTTCTCCCTTTCGTCCCCACACCTCCCTCCTGAATTCACCCTCTTCCTTCAACCCCCCCCCCTCAGCCCCGCCCACCCACCGCGTTGTTTAACGGCGCCCGCTCATGAACTTGGCCCCCCGCGCGATAATCCGGGGTGAGACGTGAATCCCATCCCTCCCACGCCGATGGAACACTCTTTCGCATTCTGATGCGTATGCCTAATTAATTTCGGCTCCCTCCAATTCGTTCGGGGTTGATCCGAAGAACGTTACCCCCGCCGAACCCCTGACTCTTTCTCCTCACCTCCCTTTCCTCCTCATCCCTCTCCCAACAACGACCAACCGATGTCGACTCCCTTGTACCTTCGAAGCAATCCACATCCATCCGCCGCGCGACCCCCGACGTTGTATTCACGGCTTATTTCGCCGCTTTTCTGCCGGAAAGATTACGAGTATTTATTTGTCGCTGTCGTTTTCCTTTAGTTATCTCTCCCCCATTCTCTTTTTTTTCATATTCTTTTTTTTATAATCGGGGATCTGACCCCAGAGGGAAGGGGGGAGAGATCCCAGGGTTTTCGTGAGGGGAGAGGATGGGAGAAATTCTTTTTTATTTCCCTTTCTCGCATCGACGTGTCACGCCACCGAGCGCGTGCCATATCGATGGTCAATGTCGCACTCCCGTTCCTCCTTATCCTATATCCCACGCGAGTTAATCCATATATATGTATTTTTTTCCTCTCGCAATTTCTCACATACTCTCTCTCGAGGCGTTGAGCAAGCAAACGTCAATCTTCCCGTGAATGTTTCGTCGTCGTTTTCCGTTGAGTTAGATGTTGACTCACACGAATATAAGTTTCAATTTTTAAAAACTATTTCATCAGATTATATCCTGGTTAATTTGGCCGCTATTGAGCTATAATGAATCGGAAAGTGGGTGCTTCAGGGTATATCCCTTTATGGCTTCTAACCGAGATACGAATTTTAGATGGTCTGGCCAAAAAATACGCGAAATGGTGCCATCTGGCGGATATGGCGTAGACTATACCCCCCCCCCCACTAGCGGCACTGGTTGCCTGAGACCCCATAAGCCGTCTGTGCTTGACGGATCGTCGAGCTGTGCGTATGGTGCCAGTTATGTTAGTTTCTGTTGTCTTTGTTTTTACTCTTTGTTGAAAATGGAAATTAACGAAATCACGGAGCAACGAATCAACATCCAGTTTTTTGGTGAAGTACGGTAAAAATTATCAAAAAATACCTAAAATTTTGACAGCTGTTCAAGGTGATAATGCTCAGAAGAAAACATCGATTTTCAAGTGAAGTAGGCGTTTCAAAGATGGCCGACAAGACGCTATGGATAATTAAAGACCGGGACGGTCTTCAACCACATGTGTTAACGACAACATTGACCGTGTGCGGTCCCTTGTCCCTATTGATCGTCTAAAAACTGTCCGAAGGATAACTGATGAACTGAATTTTGGAAAATCAACAGTGCACACTATGTTAACCTACTATAATGGATGGATAATTCACCATGACAATGCACCCGCACATTCAGCATTGATTATTCGGCAGTTTCTAGCAAAAAATTCAATCACCTTGATCATCCTCCTAATTCGCCAGTTTTCGCCTATATTCTATTTCGCCACCCCGTGCGACTTTTTCCTATTTCCAAAATGCAAAAATGTGATGAGGGGACACCACTGGGAGGATGTGGAAACAATAAAGCAAAAAACGATGACAAATCTAAAAACCCTTTAAACAGTGGAAAAGAAAATGGAATATGTGCATAGCAACGAATGGAGAGCACATTGAAGGGGACAAAATCGATGTAGACTAAATTTTGCAAAATAAAGTTTTTATGGCTACAGTTTGCGTATTTATTGGACGTATCTTGTACATTGAAACCAGCCGTGTAATTAATCAATATCTAGGGTAGATGTGTTATCATTTGGTCACTGATTCATCCAGCATTTTATTTTTCGCCACTAATTACAGGGTGCGACAGCATAACTTCCTTTTTTAAAGGGGTTTTGCCTCATAAAAAAAGAATTTATGTTACCGCACCCTGTATAATCAAAACTCAGAAACTAAATAACAGATTGAAGCTAAGTGATTACTTCTTTCTCCTTTTTTGTAGCATCCATTCTTAGCTATATTTTATTGTTGGATAGCAAACGTTAGTACTCTTTTGTAGCATTATTCACATATAGGGCAAAATTATTATGATGGAGGTTCGTTAAGCTCTGCATTTCAAAGACTCCTCATAGAAAATAATTTTGCATCACCTTGTATAGAATTAGTCTGCATTGGTTTTGTTGATCTAATCATCCGAAAGTTAATGCCAATCAATCTGTCAAAAGATCTCTACATTTTCTGACTGTAATCCTCATTCCACTTCAGCTTTTATAAATCTCTGGATGATAATTCTTAGCTTTAGCGTTCTTTTGTGAAATTCCTATCACGAGAGAGAAATTAATAATTATCGCCCTGCAGCCCTTTGACTGTTGTACTGTTTTGAATCACTTTTCCACTTGACTCTAGCTCTCATTTAACCTTATCTCAAGTTGATCTCCATGTTTGCTTACTCGCTTGGTACAGAAAATAATGCATCAAGACAAAAATGAAAACGTTGTGCGCGTATGATCACGTGCAAAGAAAGTTACTAGAATGTATTGCAAGAACCATGACGTTTTAGACGTAAAAATTGCGCCACCAATTGCGCATGTGAACGTTATATATTTCCACATGTCTCGTAGATCGCGTCGTACTTTGATACGTGTTGAGCCTTAAGCTGTTCAGAAATGTCTTCTCCCAAAATTTCGAATTCAGTAGTTATCTTCATTTTAAAATCTGAACTTGGAAAACGTGTGTAAGTACAAATCACGGATTGTAAAATATTGCTCTGCCAAAATAAATTGTATTCCTGCAACTTGGTATTCATTTTGAAATTTATATCCACAGGAAGATCACATTACCTAACACTCACGAAGGTCGAAGCGTGCAATTGTAATAAACTTTCTTCGTTTCTCATTGATTCATTATTCTTTATGAATTCTTTCTTGTGAAATTACGCTAAGTTATTTCATTTTATCTATTGTATATGCGTTTAAAATTTCCCGTGCCATTATGCAGTTGAGTTTCGTCAGTTTCTCGCTCAACTCATGCATGTATTCCGTTTTTTCTCAGAAAATTATTGTTTGAGATGGTATTTCAATCGCATACCGTTTCCTTGAGTTTAAAATGTACTTATCTCATTTATGAAACCCCGATCAATTTCTCGTTCCTTACTCACGTTCCATTAAATAAATAACTTTTAAGTCTCTAGCTTAATCCCCCGTGAAAGTTTCAAAATACGATATCCACTCTCAAAGATCAGACCAGTTATTTCAGAACTAAATAAAGTAGGGATGCACTTTCTGCATGAATATGCATTGGTAGGCTTAACATGCCACCACCTCGTTTTTCCGTCTAAAGTGACTAGGAATTGAATCATTCCGTGCCGTTCGGATGAGGCAATAGATCATGCGCGGAAGGCTCCACTCTAGTATAAGGTTTGAGATGTAAGACCGCAGTAAGGCGTCGTCTTCTAGGTGGCCAGTATAAAACGCCGTCCAGGGACGTCGCATGGGTTGAAGAATACATACATAGATTGCGGGGAGCTGGATGGAGGCACATGCACATGCTCTGAAAGCGAAGGAAATATTATTCGATGTATCGTGCTCCCTGATTTATTACATCTCTTCCCGAATTTATGATAGTTTTATTATTTACGGCGATGTGATCTGAGAATGTGGAAGCTAAGACCGTCGATAAATCACTTCTTTCGGAATGACTTTATGAAAATGTAGAGTTTGCGTTATTTCCCTTGTATTTATCCACGGCGCCCAATGAATCAAGGTAAGTTTACGGCACGGATCCCTGATTTATCATATGCCTATGTCAGTTTAAAAAAATAGAGGCGTGAATTTTTGGCGTGTTTCGTCGATCGGTCTCCTATTTTAAATTTTGGAAATATAGAATTAAATGGGGGTATTTATCGAAATTAAGGAGGCGTGAAGATGAAAATTAGACTAACTGACTTATCGGAGTGCTGCCATATTGATAGTGAGATAAGGCAGTAGAATCATTTGTTTTTTGCAACCAAAGGAGTAGTAGAATGTTATTGTAAATCAATAACGACGACTAAATATCATTATTTTGACTAAAAATGGGAATAGGTTCTGTCTAAGTTTAATACAATTCCAAATTCATATTATGGCTATAGTTTTAATGAGTATGGCCTTTGCGCTTGAGTGTACACTTTTATTTGGACATGTGAGATGTTAGTTGATATTTGGTTCTAGTCGTTTTTTTGCTATTGAAATGCGTGTTAAGGAGTTGTTCGAAAAAAAGGAGTAAATGGTGGCAAATTCTATGCAAAAATATTTCAAGTATTGACGGATTGTTACTTAATTTCTGGTGTTTTCCGGCGTATGGTGTAACTCGTAGTGAAATCTTGTTTGCTTTTTCACCGTTCTGTATTCTCTTTTCCCACCGAAGTTTCAATTAACGACTCGCTCATCGTCTTCAGAGCATTTATTTTATTACACCTATTCTCTCCCTCCTCCCATATAGCATTCATTCAAATTCTCAAATTGAAAATAAGAAGAGCTGTTTTTATAAGTTAAGCTCAGCTTTGGCTTTCGGTTTTTCATCGACCCGACGATACCCTCCAACCTCTAATCAAGTGCCTTCTGATTGCCAGCCTCTCCAAAAAGGAACTGGCTGCGCTCCGTGATCTACGGACGAATATGGTCACCGTGTTACTGGAACACCAGGGCAGCGAATTGAATTATTTCCATTTACTTTTTATTAATGCTTAATTCAATAAAAAATATTTAAATTAGATTGATAAAGCAAATGCATTGTGATATACTCGTATATATATATTTATTTATTTATTTATTTATTATTAGGTAATCTACCGTTTAAGGTAGGATTTTTGGATGGACACAACTATCAAATAAACATATTGTGACTCCCCACCTATCAAACTAATCTATATCAGGTCTCTCTTCATCTCGGTGTACTTCTTTCCTCCCTTCATCCCGTCCAACATCCCTATCCTGTTCCTGCCCTTACCTCGCTTTCCCAACATTCTCCCCTCTATTACCTTCTTCAACATTCCACTCCCGCTCAATTCGCCTTTCATCAATTTTTCCTGCCTCCATAGGATTTCTCTCAACAAACCCCTCTCCTCACCCACCATCTCTAGTACTTCCTCATTTGTTTTCCTTTCGGTCCATTTCACCTTCTCCATTCTTCTCCACACCCACATTTCAAAAGCCTCAAATCTACGTCTATCCTCCTGCTTCAGTGACCACGTTTCCGCGCCGAACATAGCTACGCTCCATATCAGAGTTTTTACGAGTCTTGTCTTAACATCCCTACTCGACGTCCCCGTCATCAACTCTCTCCTCCTTGAGAAAGCCTCCTTGCCTAGCGCAATTCTTCTCCTTACCTCCCTACCACTTTGACCGTATTGGTCCAAAATACTTCCGAGATATGTAAACTGCTCTACCTGCTCTATTCTTTCCCCGCCTATTTTAATATTTAGCTTAGCCTTTTTCTTTCTGGAAAATCGCATAACCTTTGTTTTATTAATATTGATTCTCATCCCACATTTTTCGCACTGAACCTCCAATTAACTCAGCAATGCTTGCAGCCCCTTGGCTGACTGAGCAACTAATGCTTGGTCATCAGCAAACCTAACCGATTTTACGAATTCCCCTCCGACTTTCATTCCTACCTCCAGTTCTTCCCATGCCTCTTTAATCATTTCCTCTACATATACGTTGAACAGTACCGGTGACAATGGGCAACCCTGCCTTACACCTCTTCCTAACACTGCCCATCCGGACTCTCCGTTCCCCACTCGCACCTGAGCAGTCTGAGACATGTACCGGTTGCGGATCCGTCTCCTGTCCCTCCAATCCATTCCTATTTTCTGCAATACACGCATTAATTTTTCCCAATTCACTCTATCAAACGCTTTTTCGAAATCTACAAAACAGGCAAAAACGTTCTGGTTGTATTCTATATTCCTCTCGACTAGTGATCTCATTACTGCAATGGCATCACGCGTACCTCTTCCTTTCCTGAACCCAAACTGATCATCCCCTAAGTAATCATTTGCCTTACTCTCTATCCTTTTGTTGATGATCCTGAGAATAACTTTAGCTGCGTGGGATATCAAACTTATTGTTCTGTAATCCTCACATGACGAAGCCTTTGCCTTTTTTGGAATAGGAACTAACACCGATCTCACAAAATCTTCCGGCCAGATTCCTTCCTCATAGATACTACGAATCAGTCCATATATGGCCTTCTTCCCACCTTTCCCTAACCATTTCAACATTTCTACAGGAATATTGTCCACCCCCACAGCCTTATTTGCTTTCATCTCCTTTAATGCCCTTTCTATTTCATCGTCGAGTATGCCTGGACCTAAGCTATCTTCTTCTACGTCATGTTCCTTTTCTATGTCTAACCTTGTCGGCCTAAGTTCTTTACCATACAGTGTTTCTATATATTCCTTCCATCTCTCTTGGATTTTTCCTGGTTCAACTATTATCTTACCCCATTTATCTGTTAGCACAGATCCTGCCTTCTTACTTCCCGACAATAACTTAACCTTGCTGTATAGAGCACCAATTTCACCCTTATTCTGTAAACTTTCCATATCCTCGCATTGCGTTTTCCACCATTCTTCTTTTGCTTTATTTGTGGCCCTTCTCAATTTATTGTTTAACTCTTTGTACTTCGCTCTTTGTACTGTACCTTCGCCTTTTATGATGTCTAAACCATGTGTTGGTGATGACTAACCCCTGTCTCCTGCAGAATTCAATCGCTTTCTCCCCGCGTTCATTCCTCGTGCCTAACCCATAGTCCCCCACCTCACCACCCTCTCTTCCTTCGCCTACCGTCGCATTCCAATCCCCCATCACTATCAAATGTTTCCCTGCAGGAACACGCGCGATTATATCCTCTAACTCATCGTACATTCTATCGACTTCTTCCTCCTTGTGATTGCTCGGTGGCATGTATCCCTGAACAATGACCAAGTTTGTCGACTCTGCTTTAATCTCTACGAGTAAGCTTCTATCTGTCGCTTGCTGTATGTTGACTACGCTTCTTCCTACCCCTTTATTTAATATTATGGCATAACCCCTCGTTGGCTCTCGTCCCCGCCGCTGTATATCACTCTATAATTGTCACTCCAGTAATCCCCGCTATCCTTCCATCTCACCTCGCAGAGACCTAAAACATCTATGTTACCTCTTTCCATCTCTCGCTTAATATTTTCTAATTTTCCTGTCCTCAACATTGTCCTGACGTTCCATGTTCCTATTCTAACTACTTTCGTCTTCTTCTGAGTCTTCTGTCCTGCTGCTGTTATTTCTTCCCTGCAAGGGTTTCGTGGGATGATATATATATATATATATATATATATATATATATATATATATATATATATATATATATATATATATTTAGGTAATCTACCGGTTGAGGTAGGTTTTTGGATGGACACAACTATCAAGTAAATATTTTGTAACTCCAAACAAAACCCAATCCAGCAACCTACTCTACATCAGGTCCCTCTTCATCTCCGTGTACTTCTTTCCTCCCTTCATCCCGTTGAACATCCCTATCCTGTTCCTTCCCTTTTCTCGTTTGCCTAACATTCTCCCCTCCAAAACCTTCTTCAACATCCCACTACCGCTCAATACGCCTTTCATCCATCTGTCCTGCCTCAATAGGATTTCTCTCAACAAACCCCTCTCCTAATCCACCATCTCCAGTACTTCCTCATTTGTTGTCCTTTCTGTCCATTTCACCTTCTCCATTTTCTCCACACCCACATTTCAAAAGCCTCCTGCCTACGCCTATCCTCCTGCTTCAGCGACCACGATTCCGCGCCGTACATAGCTACGCTCCATATCAGAGTTTTAACGAGTCTTTTCTAAACCTCCCTACTCAACGTCCCCGTATTCAACTCCCTCCTCCTTGAGAAAGACTCCTTGCCTAGCGCAATTCTTCTCCTTACGTCCCGACTACTTTGAACCTCCAATTCACTCAGCAATGCTTGCAACCCCTTGGCTGACTGAGCAACTAATGCTCAGATATATATATATATATATATATATATATATATATATATATATATATATATATATATATATATTTATGTTTGTATGTATTTATATAACTCCGAGTATAAGGCCTCGGAGTAGGCCGAAAGTAGTTGAGACAACCTACAATCTGGCCTTTTAAGTGTTATCTGTTTTATTTTGTGTTCTATTGTGTCGATATATGTATTGCTCAAGTGAGTGCTTCTATATCATCAATATATATATACATATATATATATATATATACATATATATATATATATATATATATTATTTTTCGCACATAGGAATAGACATATAAGGAAAGGGGATAGGAAAACACATAAAAGACCAACACAGAAAAGGTGGGCAAGGCGGTTTTGAGCAGATCACAATTGTAAAAATATTTCCTTATCCGGGATTCTTCCACTTTCCGGGCGGACGCTCTACCAATTGAGCTAATAAGGAAACCTCATTTACATTGAGATATGCGATCTTATAAATCGCCAAAGTGCTCCGATAGATGTTGCCCGAGAGATGGAGTTATGGAGCTGGAGCTGTTTCACCGACCAAAGGAGAAATAGACGGCACACAAGAAGGGGAAAGGATAGTAGAAAAGCATTCATACGATATTATATATATTAGGATATATATATATATCCTAATATATATAATATCGTATGATGATATATATATTTTGATATATATCCTTGAAATTGACGCCGTCCGGCGACGCACAAACACTCGGATAATAAATATTCCACACACAGAAACATAAATGAAGGACACTTACAGGAGATTTTGATATATATATTTATATATAAACTCGCTGTATACAATAAGATTAGCTTAAATAAAATTTGTATTAATATCGTTTGTTTATATTTTGAGAAACCTAGCCAAAATGATATTAGAGTGACCCCTGGTTAGCGCTCAGGGCAAAAGAGCCAATAATCATGAAATTTCGGTCGATGTCCGTTTTCAAAAGTTTATCTAGTCAAGTATTGCGTTGATCTATTACGTATAGGAGTGTCTGGAAACCTATGAAAGACTGCGCGGGGTAAGGAACCCGGTTGCCCCACCTTCTTTACGCCTTTACTGTTTATTAGGATTTACTGTTACCGTCATTATAACAGATGATAAAGGAACATTAAATAAAAAATATTATATCGGGATTTCTCTGGAAATATGATTTCCCGTTCTCGATTCCCGAAGGTTAAAAAGTGTCTGAATTTTGGAAACCCTAGCTGTGGCCATGCCTTTATATAGGGCAAGTCATAATTACTTTGCCACGGGGCAGGATTATTGGGACCGAATAACAAAGGTGGCCATTGAGATCTGGCTTCAAAGCGTTAAGTTTAACAGTGATTCCAATTACCAACTCAGTAAACAGTGAAAACCTAAATTTGAATATGCAGGAGAAATGAGAAAAATGGGGGGACAAAAAAGCAATTAACGTTCTGCGGACCAATTAGAAGTCACTTGACTCATTGACAAGAGGACATGGTCAAAATTTTTCGGCCAAAGACGTATTCCGGCATCGCTGAAATCTCGGAAGAACCAAAGTTTTATCACCGATCCCGAAGAGAAACTTATTCCTAAAACGAAAATCCCGAATCGCTGTGTTTTTATATAGTCTGTATAGTTGTTAATATTATGCATTTGCTAATATTATGTTAAGCGCTATACCTTGTTTAGTGCCGGTGCACCTGGTGGAAGGCCTAAAAAGATTTCACTGATTGTTACGAAAGTTTTCACTAGGGGAAATATTTAAAGGACTGAAATGTTTTGATCGGCTGGTTAAATATGTCATCAATGTGAAGTTTTCATGAAACTTTTACGAAGGAATTCGGATTTGATTTTAGTTTATAGTGAAAACTGTGAGCTTTCAATAGGAGGCAAACGAAAAGAGGCAAAATCAGGAGCTCATCGTATAGTTGTCTATATCTGTTTAATGGAACGAAAGGTGGGTTTTTTTGGGGGTCTGCAATTAGGTGACATAAGAGGATTTGAAGAAGGAAGACGATCCTAGACTGGCGTAGCTGGCAGTGGGACGGATAATGGAAGAGCATAGAATTTTTAAGTTTAGTGATAGGGTGCTTTTCCTACATAATAATGAAGTACGAAATGTCAACTACACTTAACATGTAACAAAACTACTTAATATATTCAACTGAAGGGTAAATTTTAGTTTATTATCTAAGCTGAGCCTAGTAGCTGAGAGTTACTTCAGTCCGTTGTTTTTGTGTTATGCAAAAGTGTGGCCTCTTGACATTTTGGAGGACAAGCTTTAATTTTCCACGTACATACTCATTCTTCGAAGAGAAATTGGTTTTCATGTTCTTTAAATCTGGCTAACCAGGGCTAACCATATATGATAGGGTGTCATGGTTTTGACGTCGGAAATATGAAATAATTTGGTGGACTCAGTTTTGGGAATATAGTTCATGAAGATATTTTAAGGGCACGGTGATATGATGACTCCATGTGGGACACCAGCTCGGGCTGGGAATATTTTCCAGTAAAAATTTGCTTTCGCTATAAAAAAATGGAAATTTGAGAGGAAAGATGTAATAATTTATATTCAGTAAAGCGGAATGCTGAAAGAGAAAAGTTTGAAAATGGGGTCATCGTGTCACACCTTATCAAAGACTTTTTGTGCGCTGAGAAGAGTGGCAGAAGTGCGACAGTCGTTAGATGGATCATGAATTATATAACACGTGCTAGCTAGTAAGAAGTTGACATTTCAGAGGCATAACGATATTGCCCTGGGTTTTGGAAAACAGTGAACTGGGTGTTAAGGATCGTTAATATGGGTTTTTCGAATAATTTGAAGAGGGAACAGGATGGAAGTGGGATAAAAATTTTTATGAGTGCTAAGGTCTTTGTTAGTTTAGTTAAGGTATTGTTATTTTCGCGGCTCGCCAGATCGTGGAAATATCATTGAGAGGGAAAAGTCAAAAAAATTCAAGTAGAAAGGTGATGAAAATAGTGGGTAATTTTTTTTATTGCTTGATGTTTTATTTTACTTGGTCCGGTCCGGAGGAGAATTTAGACTTAAATGGTTTTATATGTTCTATTTGCTCGTAGATGAAACGACTTCAGGTTCTTGTGTGGGACGGAATTTTAGCGTATTGTCTAAATGTGCAACTGTGAGTTCTGTGCCATGGTGTCCTAAGTCTAGGTTGATGCCTAATGTGACCTAGAGATGTTCAAGAAAGATATCTGCCTGTGATGTAAGAGAGACGAAGAAATTATTATTTATCCTTAAAGGGAGCAGGTTTTGCTTTAAGACTTAGAGATTTTAACACAAGGGTTCAGATGAAGTTGTCTTTTATAGAGATTGTTTTTATTATGATCTCCCACGCAAAGTTATGTAAAGTTTTGATTTCCTTATGGACCTCTCTATCCACGACGTTGATTATGCATTGAAATTGTGGGTTTCCGAATTTCACGCAGCTTCGACGAGCGTGAATTTATTTCCTGAGTAGTTGGCGTAGATGTTTGGGAAAAGGGGAAGTCATAGGAAAATTGATTGAATGTGTAGTAGCCTGGCAGTCCTTTTCAGAAAGTTAATTAGTATTCCGTTGTGTGCTTCTAATGCTGTCTATTGAGTGAGAACCTAAGCCTAAGAGAAACTGTTTGGAGAACAAGATGTTGCAAGAGCGAATATCTGGATTTTTTTCCCAAAACCAAGGCGGGCGTTTACGCTCATTGTTTATTGACACACAATCGGATTGAAAGAGAACAGGAAAGTGATTCAATGCTCCTTCACGAAGAACCTCCGCTGGAGAATAGTTATCTATAATGAATTTACGCATGGTACGACCCTTTACATTTGTGATGGCGCAGCCTCATGAGTTATGCTAAGAATGAAAGTCGTCTATCGTTGCTTCAGAATGGAGGAAAATTAAGCACTATCGTCCTCGAGTATATTTTTGAAAGAAAGATGTATAATTAGTTAATGTTAGTGAAGAACCACTTGGTATGAATCTTTATTCCTACAGTCTTTATACATATAAGATGTGAGTTGAAAGGGGTGATTGAAGTTTGTTGAAGGGAATATTTGATTAGTGGAATGCTACACCTCCGCAGATTGTGGACGTGTTTTCTTTCATCTCGTTCAAGCCATGGTAGGGAAATATATTTATCGGCGAATAACATGATGTCTGTGCGGGATATTGTATTTGGTAGTTTTTCACGCTTTGTTTCTAGTTTCCGCTTTTTTCTGATTAAGCAACTGTCATGGTTCCTTAGTCGGATGAATAAATTGAGAACTTTATGATGATGGTGATTAGAGCGAACTCAAGGTTTAAAATCCATGACAGTTCACAGATTCGAATTCAACAATTAAAAAGGTAGAAGAGAGGATTATGAAGATTTTGTTGGAGAATGATTTTTCTGACATTATGGCGATTCCAGGTGAAGATTGAAACCCAATACGTGGAATTGTCTGGGTGTTGGATGAAACTAGGCGTGTGGAGAAATGAGTCAGCTGTGTCAATGTTTGGAAATATGAGGAAATTGGTAGAATTTTGTGTTTGGGTAATTTGTTGCCAAGATTGGATGCATTTTGGTTGGCTGTTGCTGAGGAAGTTGATTTTTGCACACGTTCAGCGGAAGCGGATGCGGTAGGAGCAGGGTGAAGAGGGACAAGGGAGATCAAGAGGAGGAATAAGGAGTATTTACTGATTCTAGTTGCAAGACTACTGCTCTGAATTCTGTCGAAGGATATAAAGGGAGGACGATATCTTATGCACCAGAAATTGTTGAGATTAAATTCTTTATCTTGTTAATATTCTTTAGGGGTGCCTTTTTAGGCAGTCAAGTCATCCGAGCCAAGCCATCCCAGCACTAGAAATTGTTCACTTGGGTTGAAATCTTTCTTAAAGAGGTTTTTAAAAGTAGCTGAAAGCGATTTGAGTAAAACATATTATATTCTTTTGCATTAGTTGGGGAATGATCTGTAGACAGGGTGGTGGAAGAAGCCAGCGCGGATTGTCAGATAGTGGAGCTAGGTTGTGGGGGTTCTCAGGAGACTGGTTCAAAATCTGTGGTAAAATATATTTGTCTCCCTATTATAGTGCTAGAAAACGCGGGAAGCGCTTATTAACAGTTGTATATTCTAAACCCCAACTAAAAACTCTCTTGATTATTATTATATAGATTCCTGATGCACTATTTCTACCTCTGTTGAATCTTCCCTGGTTTAAGCAATAATTATTCTGTCGTATTTTTAGCGCGCATGGATTTTTCCTTGTTATTTCTTGAGCCTCCTTTCACTTTTCTTTACAGCGCACTCATTTAATCCTTCCTTTGTGAACACTATATCCTTGCACTTCATGTTTTACCACTCTTATTTCTCCTAATTAATTTTCTGCCTCAGTGTATTGTTTGTTTATTTGTACATCCTTCTACCTAAATCCATTTCTAGTCTATTGTTCTAATCTTCTCATCATCAATCCATGTTTTCGTTGTTTTTTTCTGAATGACTTAATTTATATTTGCATTGTGGCTTTTGATATCCCTTTTCTGATACTTTCCCATGTGTCTGTTTCTTTACCCGTCTCCATGGAACTTCTTTGTTTTCGTGCCTGTTATTGTTTATAAAATCCATTTCCTTATACGTAATCCGAGTTTTATCCTCTTGAATCTGATCGTGTCTTCTATTTATTTCTCCACGCGGTCATTCCTTGTTTCTAAACCAAATTCCTCTACCTCATTACCATCTCTCTCTTTGCCAACCACTGAATTCCAATCCTACATCTTTATCAATTTTTTTCTTTCAAAGGAACACTCACAATTTTTTCCTCTAATTGATCGTTAACCTGTTGGCTTCTTCCTCACCTTAGTAATTTCCCGGTAATTAGACCTGAATAATGGCCAACCTCGTTGGTTCACCTTTAACTTCTACTAATGATATACTAGCATCGCCTGCTCTATATTTACTACACTTCTTCCTAAAATTACTACCTTTTTTTACGGTTCTTTTCACTCGGTCGTATAACTAACGCTCCAGTAACTCCCGCTATCCTTCTATCCGATCTCGAACAGCCCTAAAATATCTATTTTTACTAATATCCCGCTCCTCGATATCATCTCAACATTCCAAGCCTCCAATCTAACTGTTTAGGTTGTTTTCTGGGCCTTCTTCTTTGCTACAGCTGGGGAGTGTGCTTTGCCAGCATTTCGTGTAATAACGAAAGCCGAAACCTTGCCTCTTCCGCTGTTGAGCACGACACACGTCCCTGCGGGCTAGGTCCCGTAGTTTCAAGGTCTCATATTCATAATTGTGTACATAATACATGCGTGGGATAAGTAATTGAGGTGGTTTCCCGTTACTATCCTCAATTGTATGTTTTTAACAAGACAACATTACTAGAGTGGTCGTCTTACTGGAGTCAGATGTCCTTGCAGCCGCCTCGTTAAGAATCAGACGTTCCATCAGCTACCCTCAGCCTAATTGGCATGGCAATGTCTACCAGGACCAATTAGCATTTAAACCTCTAACATAGGTCTAGTATGCATATGAATTACATATTAAAGACAATATTAAAACATGCGTTCGAATAAAAAGACACTTACATGATTATAAATGTGCCGCGGTCATTCGTTGAACGAAGAATGACGTTTCCGGGATAATGTGAGATGTCGTTAGTTTAGGATGGGAAAGGTTGCAAGGGGATAGGCGGAGGGGTGCTTCGGTAGGTGAAGGGAGGGGATGGTGACCATTGGTTATTAGTGCCCTTTGTGCATTCGGGTCTGACAATTATCGAAGCTCACTAATTCCGAAACTGACCGGAAATATCGAAGCTCAATTTTGAAGCAGCATCCAGAAAGTTAGCGTATTTCGGACTGTACAATTATTGAGTTTTAAGAAATGCTCACTTACCAATTAACAAATACCTTATCAACTTACATAGAGTGAAGGACTACACAGAAACTTTTACACATTCTTTTAATAAATACGTATTTGTTTTGCCTCCGTACATGCATGTCTTTAAATAGTTATCAGCATAAGCAGCCTTTCATGGAAGGCAATATTATTAAAAAGTTTTCAGATCGAAAATATCTAGATAAAGAAATATATCTGAATGATTTGTGGTCATGTACAACATAAATAATTCAAACCAGCTTTATAATTATACTCAATTTACAATTTACATAATAACAGATTACATATTTCTCCGTCCTACGCAATGGTTTATGAAACTTTTTACACTATAATTGTTCCCAAAGCTCACAATCGGTTACCATTGCCATAGTTGTGTCCTATGGTGCCAAATAAAAACTAAGTACAATTCTTTGGTTGAATTTCACTTGATAGTCCATTTAAGTAATCGAAACAATCTTAGAATATTCATTTAGAGTGATTCATCATGATTGATCGGTAATTGGTTGAGTATTCTTGGAAGTTGACATGCAAAAATCTCCTTCAAACACTACCATATTTTTTCGTAGCCGCACACAATAATTCCATGGTCTCCCTTGTTTGGGAATTGGGTTCTTTCCTGCGGCCACATTGTCATTTTATGATAATAATTTTCAAAACGTACTTGCTTCACCGAGTTCATTTTCTGTGAACCAATGTTGATTAATTCTTATCCCATTCCCAACCCTTTTCTTGACGAGAGCATGCACGACAAAAATGAAAAGCGTTAAATGTGAATGGTCAATGAATAGGCATTTTCCTCTAATTTTGGAACTAGGGTTCAAAAAACTAGACAATTATTCCTCGGTCTCCCCTTAAATATTTCGAGTTTACTCACGTGGAAGAGGGAACCTCAGACAGCGCCCGATAAAACATGTGTAGGTGCATGTATGTGCAGCACATGCTCTCCTTATCTGTCGCAAGAGTGAATTTACCTTTTGATCGGGGATAGAGCGGCAGAAATGCATTGCCATGGTCCCAGATTTGAGTAACGAACACATAACGGCTGGAATATGGTAATTTGCGCTTGCCACCACCGTGCACTTAGTTTAAAAGAACAAAATTAGCCGTCGGCTTCATTCCATCTCTGTGGGACTCTGAGCTCCGCCTCACATAGTACAATGCGCACAGCTAAAATCCATAGCTAAATGGGGGCATCCTCTTCTTCCTCTGGGCCTACCGCCTTTGACTCCAGGCGGCCGCCGTGACGACCACCGCAACACAAAGGGCATGAAGTCCGGCCCTTTGGGCGACCGAGGTCATCCTTGACTTGGAAGAGTGGGTAACCTTACTCGTCTTGCATTCGGGGACGTGAAGCGTTTTCGACATCATCCAGTAGAAGCCGCGCATTCTCTTCTGCCGCTTCAGTTCGGCGCCCACCACGGTCCTCACGCGTGCATTGTAATCGTTGAGCATCCGCCTCTGTCGAGACAGAAAACAAAGGACAAAACTTCAATCAGGGGCTTTAATTTTTCGCTACAACGATATACATGTACGTGTGTATGTATACAATATGAGGGTAGTGGTAGTCCAGGGGGTAGAGCGTTGGACTAGTGACCGGAGGGTCCCGGGTTCGATTCCTGGGCACTTTGGGCACCTGCAGCTCCACCCAAGCTATGTGATTTTTCGGGTATCAGATTTTCCTGGGAAACCATAGCCGGCACAGGGAAAGGAACTGCTTAGTACATGGGTGAACTATACCCTTCGGGTTAATTACTGTGTTAACATATATACATATATATGTATATATATAAACATACATATGTATTTAATTCATTTTAGTTACTTCTAAGATTCTTTATGTATGTGAGACACAAGTGAAGTATATTTTGGAAGCAAAAGTAATGAGAATGAATTTTTCACTCCCGCGAGAGCTGCTTTAAGTCAAGAGTAGAACAAGTTCTGGAGACCATTAGAGTAAGCATTTTGGGGCTGGACGCGGGTAGCATAAACGCGGTTGCAGTCAATGATTTCACTAGCCAAATAAAAACCATAAGATCAGTTTTGTTATGATTACCGTTTTACCGTGAAAGTTCTTGCCTCAGTCAGATTCATTATGGGTGTGAAACAAAGTGTGTTCAAGAAATAACGAGAGTTTTGTAACTGTAGTGTGGAATGTGGTGTACGGTTAGTGCACCATGAGTTCTTGCCAAAAGGTTAAACGAGTAATAAAGACTACTACTTAGAAGGCCTACGTCGTTTGCGTGAAGCAGTATCAAAAAGTCGACCATATTTGTGATGAAACAATTCAAGGTTTATGCAGACACTTCACTGCTTATTAGTGAATTCCTGGCCAACAACAGCCATGTAATGATGTCCCAGTCTTCCGCCAGACATGGCGCCCCGGTGTGGATTTTTTCTGTTCACAAAAATATAGTAAATACAAGCTTAAAGGGATGTCGTTTCTCAAACATAAATGTGATTAAAAATGCATCGCTGAGAGAGCTATAAAAGCTATGGCAAAGATAAAGTTTCAGAAGGGTTTTAAGTTTTGGAAAAAGCGCTATCATTAGTGTGTAGATCTAACGGGGACTACATAGAAGAGAATAACATTAATAAAGACAAATGAATAAAGGTTTTTTTTAATAATTCAAATTACTGTTATTTATTGAACACGCTTCGTTGCAAATAAATGTGCATTTCAGATACATTCGTTGAGGCTGATTTTTACGCGAAAAAATTTGCTCGCCGAATTATCTCGTAATGAGTGAATCGCTGCGAGTAACTGTGGGAAAAATCGTTTTAATGAGAAGGGTGCTCCTTATGCGATTATTATTTAAACCAAACTCTGAAAACCAATTACAATTGAAATTTTACCTCCAAAATCCAAAGCTCTTCAGCGAATAATAGTGATAACGAGAGAGCAAAAATTGATTCGACTTGGGAGAAGAGGGATGACAAATTTTTGAAAAATCTGGTGAAAATTTCTGAAAAAGGAGCGGTGCGACTACAGGCTTTATATTAAGAAAAAATGTTAATAATAATAGTCGAAAAAACTTTTTCTGAGACACATTTTTCAAGGGCAACGATCGAAAAATCGAAAGATTCTTAGGAAATATATTAAAATTTCATGCTGCGTTTTCGGTAACGAGTAATAAGCATTTTATATTAGTAAAATACGCATTTTTCTGTAAAGCCTGTAGAAATTCTTCCCCATATTTACAGTAGTATGAAATGGCCGAGGAAAATTAGGCATACGCTATGAAATTCGATATCTGGTTAGCAAAGCTCCTAATTGGGAACTCGAATTTGGAGGCAACGCATAATTACACTGCTGCATACGGCAACCTCTCCCAAAGAAAGTACACTTTCGTTTTGGGTCGCTAGCTAGAAATATTGTAAATTAAATGGCTTCCAATAGATTGGATTTCATTTTGAGTTGATTAGATTGATAACAAAGAATGCAAGCAAATCCAAGATCAATGTTAATCATCTATATGGCCAATGCGAAATTGCACTTTCTATCTGTCAATCGTACACATTATTACAAATGTTCTTGATACTCACCTGTTCATTGCTCAAAAGGTCCAGATCAATGAGCTTGGGCTCGTATGGGACGAGAGTAACCGAGCGGAATCCCAAATAAGGTCCGTCGAATTTGTACTGAAATTATAATTCGTTCGTGGAATTATTTGGAGATATATTATTTACTAATGAGAGATGCACAAATATTTGTAATCTTAAACCAACAAGTGAACGCTTTCAAAAGCTGAAGTTCCCTTCAATAAATGATAATGTCGACGAAAAAAGATTATGAATTTTTCATGCCAATTCTTTAGAATTTCAAATAGAGAGCTTTTCTGCTGAATATATTTACTCTAGCAGATACAAAAAAGACTGCCAAGCAACAAATATAGTTTTTCAAAGCTTTTTTACGAATTGAAGAATTTAAAAATATCCAAACACGTACTTTAAAACAATCGATTGTACGAACGTCATAATAGGGACATGCGTCAGGTGCATTCATTTCAAATGTGAAAAAAATATTTCTCAGGTTGAGAAAGCTGCAACTAAGGTTCTCCTCCTTAATAATTGCTCTGTTGTGTGTTATGTCTCAAGTATTTTTATTCGTTCTTTTAAGGGCAATTCATTTTCAGTAAATGTCTCTCTTGTCATTAGAATAACTTCTTCAATTAGGTTTTTGTGCAATGCTACTTCGTTTTCATGACAATATTTACCTTTGTTTCCACTTTAATAACCTCCAAGACATTCTCGAGTCTTATTCCGAATTCTCCTTCGTGATAATATCCTGGCTCTGAAAATGGAAGGGAAGCATTAAAGCATTTCGAAATAAAAGCTCGTCGTAATTCAGTTTATGCCGGCTCAACATGGCATTTCAAAAAATGGCACAGAGCCGAGCAATCAAACGTAGTTCTACGGCATAAAAAACACCATCAAAATCAATGGAGTGTCTCAAGACAAAGTCACGATTGGCTTTAAAAGTTATAGCCATTTCAAATGTAGGTATTAAAATATTATTTCTTTTTCTAATATTTAATTTAATTCTCGGGTAGTTAATATAAAAGTGATGACATCACTAATAAAACCCTCATTGAAGAAAAAGGTTTTATTTATAGTCATAAATAAATTAAAAGAAAATATAAACTCTATTTGACCCGAGAAGAGTTGAGACCCTTGCCATTTAGGAATTGTCATTTCAGACTTTCTTTACTATCACCAAGTTTCATTTTAAATATACATATCTGTTTTAGCACAAAGAAGAGGCAAAGCACTTCCTGTGAAATGACTACATGATAAATATGAAAGGAGCTCAGTTGGACAGTAAAACTTTTGCAGCAAAGTTTATGAATTTCTTGTGAGGGTCTTATTAAATAATAAAGTTGTAATACGTAGATTTTGACAAGAAAAGTTGCAAAGTTATAATCTTTAGACTCACTAAAATATCTTACCATCTGAGAAAAAGTATCCTTCTTTAAACTTCGTTGTCGCGTCGTCGTAATAGCTGACACTGATGGGAGCTGAATAAAAAAAGATCAGACATGTTTTTTAAAAGTTAGCGAGTAAAAATATATAAATGTCTGCTTCATTCGGAGCACTTTCATAAATTTGTGATAGGGGTGGCGTTAAAAATCAATAAATTTAATTAGTATAATATGCCGGAATAGGAACTATCTTTTTGTTGGGATTTTTTTCTAATATAAATTCATTGTCTTCAAGTATACCAATTATGTAGTGATGTTTTTAGTAACAAACCGAAAATGATTAACTCCTACTATCCAGAAATTTTTCATTAGAAAATTTTGAAACATGTTTTACCACTTCTTAGCTATATACAGCTAAATTTATTTACCTAATGGTATTATTTGGACATTTTATTTTAGCATAGTCCTTATAGATACGGTGATATTAACATGGGCATATAGGTTGTCAGGCACTTTCGTTTCTCTTTATATTTTATTTAGACTATTTTTTATGCTGATGGAAAAGAAATTATAGGTAATTGCTGCTAAGATTAAGTGCGCCTCAAAAGTAGGGTATCTAATTAAACGTATTGTTAAATAAAGGGACGAGTTTAGATTTTGGCGCCCAACAATTACGGTTTTTTGGATTCCACTGAGCCATAGCTCATTCCATGACGTATGAGCGACAATTGGTACGCCAGAAGATACCCAGAGTGAAACCCGCAAAGTAGCGGGAGTGAATCATTATTATCAGCTACTTTCTCAATATTTCCCTCAAATACATTAGGAAGATTCCATAAACCAGCCTTCATTTTAGTAAAAGGCACAAATTATATCTACAGTACCTGTACCTCAATGATAATACCGCTTTTCTACTTTTGCGGGAATGGTTGCAGCGTTTTACTTTTCACATTCTTTTAAAAAAGGAAAGGAGGATGAATAAGCGTCGACCATCCTTGAATTAGAAAATTTGTTTCATTATTCATGCTGGAATGGATACGAAACAGCGGATTTTTTCGGATTAACACTCCAGTTGGGAACGGTAATGAGGTCTTGATTTATAGCTGATTCAGAACGTAGAAGTAGTTAACAAAGTACATGTAGTAGGTTATAATGACCCATTTTGTTCTAATGTGCATTTTATAAGTGTCTGGGCAAGTAATTTGTGCGTTAATATCAAAATGTATGGGAGCACGCTGAAGAGTAGAATGCGAATTACCCCAGCCGTCGAGGTGCCTTAAAATTATATTTATATATGGATGATGATGAAAGAGTTATGGTTCCTATTTTTTCCTATAATTATCCAAATTTGAAATGATCGGATTGCCATCCTCCGCAACCTTTTTATATGCATCGATGTAAATGGGTTAATGTTGGTCATGGGTGAAAAAGAAGGCTATTATCCGAAGACATTTGCACCCTCGGGTCACCGAAACCACGAGTGGGCAATTATCGTTCCGCGCACGGGGCCCCGCATTCCTGGACGACCGCGTGACGGGACGGGGTCAGCCGCAGGGTCGTAAAGCACTGGCCCTCGAGGGACGGCGTCGGTGGACGGAAGGACCCCCCTCCCCACTGTCGAAGGGTTGGGTGGGGTCCTCTTGCCCCCTTAGCCCCCGCTTCACTCTCCGCGAGACCACCCTGCAAGCAGTGGGGGAGGCGCACGGAATAATAATCCCTTGCGAGGGCATTCCCTTTTATGAGCTCGGGGATCCGAAAGTGGCCAAAGGGGCCCGTTTCGGGGCCAGAACGAAAAAAGAATGGGGAAGAGTGGGAGTAAGAAACGTCCTGGACCCATGCCTCGGGTGTTGTGAGGCAACCTGAGAAAGTGTGTCTGTGGACATCATATCCCCGCGCACGGCAACGATAGATTACAGGAATTGAATCCGCAAGGCGTGGCTCAAGGTTCTTATTTCCAACATACTTAAATCACGTCTTTCCTTGTCGTGTTGTTTACAGAACAAGGAAGTCTAATTTTAGGATACAACCACTACGTGTGACTTCATTTTATTATATTACATTATTATTATCATGATCCTACGTTCTTTTTTCACCTCTGTCGATTTCAAACACTTCCCTGTTGTTACACATATTCCTGCTTCATCTTCTTGAGAGACCCTTCAATCACATTCAATAATAGTATTCTCAGCCTTACCCCATTCTCTCGTGCATAGGATGATATCGGTTTTATTGCCGAATTAGGTCGTGTTTCAATTAAGAATAGCCTGATTGCTGAAACTTTTTCATGGCAAAAATACTAGTTAATATGAATTATTAGGGGAAATAGGTAGGGAATCATCGACGGATTTGGATTAACTTCCTCATTAAATCTTGCACTCACAGGGTGCAAGTACCTTTGACGGTGTTGTTTAAAATATATTTCGAATATTAGTCCAATCTTAATACCGTAGGAGAATTCATATAAGTGAAATTGGAGAGATCAAGATCAAATCAACCTAAGGAATTAAGATTTTTCCTACGAACGGCAAGGGATCAGAATAGATGCGAGTGATCGCGTCATAAGGAAAAAGGTTTTTTTTTGTATTCTATGTAGCACTCTTTCGTATATTGCCATTATTTTCTGTAACCCTTGTTATAATTTTCTTCTTGTTACTAGCAGTTCGTCTGGCATGCGTAGAGAAATCTTTTAAACTAATATACCGTAATGTATGTAGCTGTAATTAGCTACTTCAATTATTTGAAATAATTTCCATTTTTACCGGTAACTTAACTAACATTTTAGCAAAACATAATTTGGATGTTACATGGCTCATGGGGAATTTCCCCTTCAACACACCCTAGTGTTATTTATTAGGGTACCATGTAGGTGTAGATGTCTGCTGAGTTATTCATCCCCCGTACATTCTTTAAATATCACCAAGTCAATGAAGGACATATTTTAGATACCTATTCTACTATCCTGCTCCTTAAGGGAGCCATATCTACCACTGTTCTGCATCTATCACCATATCTACCACTGTGCACTACTACCATTATCTACAACTCTTCTGCATCCTGTAGATCTACTACTAGAGTGATTGATCAACATGTATATAAAGTCAGTTCGATCCTCGCCCAGTCTCTCCTATTTTTACCATATGCATGTACATTTCTTCGATACCCCATATCAACTGATTTAGTCGGCATTGTTTCATCCTGTGGTTTCAGAACACTGAATTTGCCTTTTAATGATGAAAGACCGGGAATATCTTATTGTAAAGATAGTTTTTTCAATGGAACCAAGACTGATAATGAAAGGGAAATATTTGTTTGTGGAATACGTTTCTTTGGCATGAAAAGGTGTCAATATGTACTCGTTGTGGTGATGTAACTGCCAGTAGGGATTGACGTTCGAGGCGAAGATACTGCAAACTTATCACACGTAAGGTAGAAGGTAGATTTTCATTCTTTTCAATGTACTATTTATAATATACAAAGAAAGCCCTATGCTATTGTGTAAAAAAAATCCCTTAAACAGGGAATCGGGTTGAGATCATATTTAATGTTACGGTTTCCCACCATGAGGGGGCCGGTTCGAATCCCTGACATGAAAGACTTTTTTTAATTGTTCCCCTGAACCCTACTTTTGGTGCCACGAGGAGAGCATTTTAAGAGTACTATGACGTCTATCGGATGGTACGTGAAAGTATGGCCCTATTGGGGTCTTTCATTGTAAGTAGACTTATGCCGACGCAGGGTTTCTCTCCACTATCCCTCCATTCCCTGAATCCTCTTCTTATCGAATCACCCGTCAATCCCTAATGGCGCTAATGGCCTTTGTTCTCGGTCACCTCCCCCTAATAACTATTGATTCTATACTCACAAATATGGTTCCATTTCCCATTGTACTTTAGCCTTAGGCAATTGAAATTAGCCCATTCCTGATTTACTTTATACAGCTTACCTTATAGTGGAATAAGAGATTTTTTTAGTGTCTTTACCTTTAGCACTAATTTTTAATACTTTGCGCTACATACTATATATCTAACAATTGAAAAGTATTGATAGTTAATTCTAAGTTGCCACAATTGTTTTTCTTCGTGCTATTTCACGTTTCATATTTAAAACGGTCTATTTTGTGCATCCAGCCCGAAGTCGGCATTTGGAGCAATGAATTCTAGTGTCAGATTAAACGAATGGTTCTATGATCAATGCATTTTCATTCGCAAACAATATGTGTAGACATGAATAATTGCATGCGTGTACATGATCCGATAAGCATTCGGGCCATGTATTTTATGGCCCGAATGGTGCAAGCTCCACTGCCTCCATCTTCGCACCCTGGCCAGCCCAGCAAGTCATCAACGCGGCCGGGATTTGCCTACCCTCTCGCAGCCGAAGTAGCGTCAATTAAATCGCTAGCATAAGGTGTAGGGGATTGAGAATTTACGGCACCAGGGCGGATAGAGTCGTTTCTATTGTCGAATTCGGGTAGTCCGGTCGCTTTCCCTCTCCAGCGTCGGGGAATGTACGCGGTAACAATAGATGCAGGGAGATTGCGCATCGCGGCTCCGATCGCTTTGCATAAAAAGAATTGAATTGTCCGAGAGTTTTGTTTAAGTGATTTAGTGACGGTCGCTGCCCGACGAATGGCGCATGCGATAAAATCACTTTGATGATCGGGTGATAATAAAGGACCAATGGGGCGGAACCGAGCGAATAACTAACTTTATCGTTTTATGATATTGTTATAGCGTGGACGCAGACAAAATCTGCAATGAATCATCAGTAATATGAATCGATCGGTATTATCTGCCTCCTCATTCGTAACGCTTGAAATCACATGCACGAGTGTTAATTCACAATCCATTGTTCCAATTCCCTCCCGATCAGCAGACAAAAAAGTGATGCTCAAAATCAAATGTCACTCTCACAAGTGAAACCTTTTATTAATATACGATTTTATCAGCTGACATTTAACTTGAAAGATTGTATAAGGTTGCATATTAAGTAATTCATAGAATTAAATCACCTCCTGATAAATTTAATGATAGATTTTTACCACTAAATAAAAATGTATCTAGTAAATTTACTGGTAAGGATAAATCTCGGTATGCTTCTCCTCATCATCACTTACTAATAAACCATTTTTTAAATTGCATGTTAAAAATAAAATTTCATTACGTTGTATAAAGATGGCAGGTTAGTACGACAGTATGATCCTTAAGCAAACCGTTAAAGAGTACGCTAAAAAAATTATATTTGGTTTAAAGTAAAATATTAGCAAGTTTACTCTGTGAAAAGAATTTTAACAATTTTATACCCTTGAAGCATAACCATTTTAAAGCCCAATCGGCAATAGCCGATATCTTGCGATTAATGACAAAGAGAGACAATTTAAATAAGATAAAATATGCTGAAACAGTAGCTAGGTACTTGCAAAGTTGGGCAGTAGTGAACAGATTAGGAATCCAGATGGCGATAGGCATCAATATAACGATTAATACATGTATAGTACATACTGCTGAGTCATCAAATGCAGCAGCGGCCCTCATCAAAATATTCCTGGTGAATAAATGGTTTACGGAACTTATGTGACGCAATAGAAATTAAATATCATCCAATTTCAGACATGACTTGCATGGCTACCAGATACGATGTATCTGATACCTCATGTTTCGCATTCAGTTTCAGGCGTAGATTTGTGGTACTCGTAATTAAAGGTAATTTTGTATTTTATCAGAAATATCGCTGCTGACAGACAAAGATTGCCGTGACACCAGCCTCTTTATCAAAGTTCTTCAGAATAATATTGACAAAGAGGCTGCAGCCGTCGATGTATGAAAATTGATATGGGCAATGACAAAATTACTCAGTGTACAGTTAATTAATAAGTTATTAGCACATGATGGTGATGATTTTTGGCATTTATTATTTTAATGAAATTTTCATTCATTCCATCATGTCATATATATGCAAAAAATACTTCCATCCGTGCAAAATGGAAGGAAGTTGATCTTACATGAAAAAAATAAAATCATTGATTGAATTAATTCAGTCCCCTCGTAGCCAATCAGCCTTCCATCAACTTCCCACCGACATTTTTCGACCCTCGACACCCGACGGTGGCAATCGTCCGGCAACGGACCTCTTTAAAGCGGTCGTTTTCGGTCCAATGAAGTGACAGAGACAAATGAGAGACGTCAAAATCAATCGGCGTCGCGAGGTGGGAGTTTCGGTCTGCCTCACCTTCGTGCACGGAGAGGAATGACCCGACGCCGTGGCCGGTCCCGTGGCGGAAGTCAAGTCCGACGGACCAGAGGGGTGCCCTCGCGACCACATCCACATCCACCACTTCCGTAGTGGCCTCCGGGAAGACGAGGGCGGCGAGGTTGAGGTGGCCGGACAGCACCCTCGTGTACGCCTCCCTCTGCAGGGCAGTCGGGGTGCCGAAGTGAAGGGTTCGGGTCACGTCCGTCGTCCCATCTGAAAGGAGAGATTGGGAAAAGGGTTCATGCAAGCCTGTCGGACGCTGGCAACCGACCTTTCTGGGCAGCCCTTCCTTCGGCCAATATTATTACTCTTTGAGTCCAGATCGATTTTATAAACGCCCGACTTTCAGAGATGAATTACCATAGTCAGTACTCTCTCGGAAGATTTTAGCGAAGCTAAATTAATTGCACAAACGTCGACAAGGGAACAGGGAACAAAATTATTTCGAAATTGAGAAGATTAAAAATATGCTTGCCCTGAAGGTCATCGTTCCGCTTAACTGGAAGTCGAAATTCCCTCAGTTATCGAATTCCCTGAAGAAATGGGAATGATATCAGAATTTCCATCGAGGTGGTTGATAACTGATTAAGTAATTGGAATTACTTTGATATAAACTCCCCATTTGTAATAAGTTAGGGAAACCAAGGTTGATGCATATGTAAAAGTGGGTATTATTTGAAAGGAGGAAATACATAAATTCTTGAGAGAAAAAGCGGCCATCAAATTTCGCAGATGGCGCATCTACACGAAGACATTTTTGTTTGAAATAGATTCGCCATTCGCAAATACATATCAATTTATTTACACTTAACTGTTAATTTGTAACATTTGATTCTTTATACAATTTTTTTACTCGAATATCAGTATTTTTGCATTTACCATTCATCGTTAAATTTCAAGGAATTTCGTATGTTCATAACCTAAAATCATCACTGCAAAATCATCGTTGCAGATTTACGTGCATACTTAACGATACATTCGTAGGTCTTTTTTTTTATCAGTAAAATTAACTGATTTAAAATTTGTCAGTAATCAACCAAAGGGACTATGCTTTGTGCCAACAAGAAAATTTTTTAATCTTTCCTGATACTCATAATGAAATAAGAATAATAATGAAATTTGCGACCGGAAGAGATCGTACCTATTTGTTCATTTTTCTTCATCTAACACGACAGAACAGAAAATAAGGGATGATATATTATAAAAGGCAGATACTTTCCATGGTCATCGTGTCATAAGGTCTCTAGGAAGATAAAAGAATACGTATGGGTCTGATAAATATGAGACGATAACATTACATTTTACTTAATAAATACTTTATATAAACAATTTAGTCAAAAATGGCAACAAAATTCGACATCCTTTTAAGAGGCAGGAGTTAGAACGATTAACTAGTGACACCCCTACCTACCTGTGTAAGTAAGTAAATAAGAAAATAATATACCAAAGTAAAATAATATTAATTCAATAATATTTTATCGTAGACTGAATACGATTTGTATTTTACGATCAAATAATTCGTTTGGATCAGTATTAAGTTGAATTAAAGTTGATGAGGGTCGGAGACTGAGATGACAATTGAACAGTCATTGAACATGCAGTTTTTTTTTTTCAAAAAGTCTAATTATTACTTACGTGATTATGGAATGCAAAAAGCAATATGTTATCAAATTAAAATGACGAATCTATGTAACCTTCTTTTGTCTTCACAAAAAAGTGCACACCGTATTGTTTTTCCACGAGGCTAATTAAAACTCATACTTCATGAATAGTCATAACCGATTGTTTCGGATGGGACAATTAAAAATCGAGGGAAAGGGTTCCAATAAACATTTCCGATCCCTCTTCCGGCGATGAAAAACCGCTCCAAGCGAAAAAAAAATAAAATGTAACCGTGGGAATCGCGGACCCCGAATAGGACGAAGTCCGAAGTGTATCCTCCTCGACTTTACAGCAATGAAATCGCACCACCCACCGTAATACTGCCCGCCGGAATCTATGACGAGCGTGCTGGAATTGTCAATTTTCAGGCCCCCGGACACTAGGGCCTCCTTCCCCCACACCCCGGGGGCCGAGAGGGTGCCCCTCTTCCTCGGTGGCGTGTAGTGCGGTTGCGCTCCGTTCGGTCCGAAACCGGCGATCGTCTCGAAGCTGGCGCCGCCGCTCTCCTCCTGCTCCATGCGAAAACCGTCGGCGGCGTCCGCGACGGAGGCCTCGTCCAGCGTCCCTGACGCCACCTGCCGCGGAGATGGCACACCACAACGACGAGAGCGGAGAAAGAAATAGAAGGGTCAGGCGGGTAATGGCGGCCGAATTCGAAATGGATTCTCAGTGGAGACGGAGGATATTTCGTGAATTTCTATAGAAATATGGAGTCTCCCATTGAGGAGTGCGTTGGATATATATAGGATACGCAAGTACATGCTATACAATGGGCCATCCCCCATTGATAGTTAAATTTTGTGAAACTTGTTGATTAAATAACTTGGTGTTAAATAACTTAATTTCATCATAGAAGTTTACTCTTTTATAAAATTAATGATTGTAGCTCATTTTTCCCAAGAAAAGAGACTTTTGTAAAGATAATATTAATTTTTTGTCCTTGTTTACAGAGGCTGGGGCAAATATAGCCATTTTCCGTATATGAGAAGGTACAGTTGGACTTTTTCCTTATATTTCCATGATAAAACATTAAGATGATCTGAAGTTATCTTATAAATATTCCCATATCATTTTTCTTTTGAAAACATTATTTTTTCTCATCTCGCTAATCAAAATACCTTTTGACCATCCCACCAAACAATCAATATAAGGTTACTTCCTTCTTGTTCTGCAGCATTATCAGAAGCCTTTATCGGAGAACGTACGATGAGACGCTTTAATATTTCATTGTAACTTCCTTTTTTTTTGAAAAATTTAATCGTTGCACGAAAATTTTGGACATTGTTTTTAGCAGTATTTTTTTAAACCAGTGATACGTATACTTCCTTCAAGGCGTTTAAGAATGCTTATTTATTTGAGTCCTGCATAGTAAGCGCGCCTTTGCGTGAACCATCGCCATACGTATGGTTCTAAGCAAATACATAAGACCATTGAAATGAATGCAAAGAGTATCTCATTTTTTCCCCTGTTTAATATATTATTATTTTGCCTATAGTTATATAATTTTATTCGTCTTGTTATATCATTTTATAATCGTCTCCACATTACATTTTTTAATTATTTCTAATAAACAATACACGTATGGATTGTTTCGTTGAATCTGTTTGTTAATTAGTCACAATTATGCATTTGTTACTTTTAAGTTTCTTATGCTGGTCATCTTCGTAAATCTATCTGAAAATAACTCCCTGAAATTGCCAAATCATTTTTTGTGCTTTATTTCAAACCGTGATCATTTAAACAAAATAATAACTTTTCCCCCCACTGCATTTAATGAATCTGCTCCGTCCTTCCTTTGCGGTTTTTCCCATTCCTAAGGAGACAAAATTATAGCTATTGTAAAAATTATCATAACATTTTGTTAAGAGTAAAAAGCTTCACAAAAGCTTTCCTTTGGCAAGAACTTATCTCCAATTGTTATTTCATGACTGTGAAAACTCTTTCGATCACATTTACGTAAGTTTCCGCTCAAAAAAGTACAAAATTTGGTGGAAATTGTCAAATGCTGCAAACTATTCCGTATTATTCCAAGAATCTGTGGGGAATGCCGGAGGGATATGTGAATATAGTGGGATCAACCACTGATGAATGCATGAATGCGGGAAATTTCACAATGGATAAGTAATTTCCCTCGGGTCAAGTTCCCCTCATTTACAATCCCTGTAGAGGTGAACGAGTTTTCCGGCAGGAAATTTCTCACAGTTGTACTCACCTAAACGAGTTACCGGTAAAACCGTCGCGGTATTTCCCTCAGTGTTTTTGAATTTGTCAAAGGCAAACATCTAAGCGTTCAAACATTGAATTTAACTTCCTGGACCGTGGCGCAACACACATCATTACAATTGCTTCGTGACGTTGTATGAAGTTGGTAGGTAACATTAACTGCGCTATAAACATTTGGGGAGGAGGATCGAAGGATCAAAATCACCCCAAATTTTTAATGATATAAAAATATTTGGGGCAACAAATTTCGCTTTTTGTTAATGCTAAGTGGTTGAACGATAATAATAATTAGCAATATGCACTGTAATTATTTCCAATATTAATTATTTGATAACACAACTTGCGTAATACAACAAGATACATTATGACGTAATTTTAGTTTAGAAGCAGTGTATAAATCATTAATGCTCCTGACATAACAACATTCAATAGTAAAATCATTGCACATGCTATTTAAATGAGTCCGATTTTTGTGGGAATGTGGAGTAGAGGTTGGAGGGAAATGTGAAAATTTGTTGTGTGTACAATAATTCGCCATTCTATCTTATACCTTTAAAACCCTTAGCACTTCATGGTTGAAGAGGATGCCTTGATAGCCAAATCAACAGAAAATCGAGAGATATGAATTCGAATTCGATTCGAATTCCCTATAGCATCTGAATCACAGCGAAGAGATGTAGTTCAACAGTCTAATTTTTTTACACTCGGCTGAATATTTTCAATGGTCACTAAATTCTTCATTATTATTTTCATACTCGTCTTTAATGATGAAAATCAGTCTTGAACATATATGCTCATTTTTGAACTTGAAGATACAGATTGGTAAGGCTTCAAAGTGAGGTAGTTTTATCATTGGTGTATTATTTTAAGTATATAGTTTTAATTGAATTTACAAAAGACTCGTAAAAACTCTGATATGGAGCGTAGCTATGTACGGCGCGGAAACGTGGTCGCTGAAGCAGGAGGATAGACGTAGACAGGAGGCTTTTGAAATGTGGGTGTGGAGAAGAATGGAGAAGGTGAAATGGACAGAAAAGAAAACAAATGAGGAAGTACTGGAGATGGTGGATGAGGAGAGGGGTTTGTTGAGAGAAATCCTATTGAGGCAGGACAGATGGATGAAAGGCGTATTGAGCGGTAGTGGGATGTTGAAGAAAGTTATGGAGGGGAGAATGTTAGGCAAACGAGGAAAGGGTAGGAGCAGGATAGGGATATTGGACGGGATGAAGAGAGGAAGGAAGTACACAGAGATGAAGAGGGACCTGCTCTGGAGTTGGTTGCTAGATTGGGATTTGCTTGGAGTTACAAAATATTTATTTGATAGATGTGTCCATCCAAAATCCTACCTTAACCGGTAGATTACCTAATAAATAATAAATAAATACTTAACTCCTTAGCTATCTGCATTGCGCCAGAAATTGTTGTTTTTGCGAACCTTTCAATTTGTTCTAAGGCAAAAATCATTGAATTCAAAGTAAAATCTCTTATAAAAATATTGCCGTATAAACTGAATCTTCATTACTTTAAAATTTTCGTTTAACCATTCATATATAATTTCGGATTTTATTAAAGTAATTGAAAATGGATAACATTGACGATGAATTATATGTTAAGGCATTCGGCCTACTTGAACTGGACGTTATATCTACTCTGCTAACGAAGATGTCAAGGGTTCGATTCCCACCCAAATGTATTTTCCTCCGCCCACGGCATAGGTGTTTGTAATTTTCTTCAATGAATGGTTTAAGGATTAAGTGGAAGAGGGGATAATATAGTCTTAATCTTGTTAAAATAGAGACGTTATTTTAGTTATGCAAAAAATAAAAATGAATTGGGTCAGTCAATTATGCAATGATCTAAAAATTATTCTCAAAAGTGCTTGATGATTTATGTACCTTTACTGTGCAATAAGTAATGTCTGGATCACTAGATTGCCTCTTGAAAAAAATCCTCTTTTGCTTTTTTCGGGTAGTCTGTTAAAGATACATTAAGCTTGCATGCAAACTCCATTCCTTTGGAAAATTGACTAAATAGCAGGAATCCAACCCGTAAGGATGGAATCAAGGCTCAACAAAATCATACATGTAGGTGACCAAAAGATCGAGAATAGACTATTTATTCGCACGGCCGAAACGCGCAATTGCTTGTGGTTTCTCGGCAGCGGGGTCGAGGCCAAGAAAACTTTTCTCGCACTCGACACTTCCCCTTTCGCCAAAAGCAATCACAAAAGAAGCATCGCGGCGGTGGGTACCTACGCACTCCCAGCGTGCGCCGCTCTTCTCCTTTGTAGGCGCCCCGGGGCGTTAAAAGAGAAACACACGGCTGACGGGCATTCTCGAGACGGAAGATTGATAAACGAGAGGTTTTGAGCACGGCGGGAGTGCTGTCGTGCGCGATATTTCTGGAAAGACGAAGGAGGGGAAGGAGTGGAATGAGGGATGCGGGGAGGCGGCCGAGTGGCTTTCTCGCGACGAGCCAAAAGTTTTATAAGCGCGCGCGACGGCGAGCGGAAGGACTGGGAGGACCATACTTCACCATCTCCAACGTGCAGGGGGGAAACGTGACTCGGAGCGACCGCGTAAATTCAAGAAGTTCGGGAGGGCGAAGGAGTGAGCGTGAACGCCATAGGACTCTCGGATGGAGAATGCGCTCGTGCTATGCCTCCTCGGTGGGAACAACTCTTTGTCATGTCCTTCCGCAAACGAGTTCCGCATTTTTAAATTTTCCGAGCCTCCCTTTGTAGTCACTCTCTTCCTCCCTCTTTCTCTCTCTCTTTCTTTCCCATCGCCATTTCCTTATGGTATCCGTCTCGATATTTCTCATTTTATTTAAATAACTAAATAAATTATGCATGCATGCATGTTGGTAGCTGATCTAGAAAACTTCAATGGGAACATTTTGATGAGCGGACAAAAATAATTTCTCGCAGTAGATAATTTTATGACTTAGGACAGCAAGTAATTAAATATAACGTCGGGCGCATAAAATAATATCCGTTTTCAATTAAGACAAATATATTCTCAATGAATCTCACCCGTGAAGTATGCATGGTTTCTTATTCTAACGTAGGGGACGCCTTTAGGCCCCGTAACGTCCTTAAGTTTCACTTATGTTTCCATGTATCTTGCAAATGAGTTCCTCTGGATTTGATGGCGTCGTTCTATTGAATTGCATGGGTGTACAAATAAAATTGCTCCTTCATCCTAAAATTATTAGGTGAAGTTTTTTCCATTACTAACATTACTACTTTGAAGCGAATTCTGTTTTCCTTCATAAAAATGATCCGCGGGAAGCAAAGGAAACTAATGACAAATTACTCAATCATTATGAGATAGATGGTTAAAAAGCAATAAAATCCCTTTATTTTACAGAAAATTTTTGTCAAATACATTCCTAACTATCCATACCGGCATACGCAGTTTTAGAAAGGAATTTCAGCGGTAAATTTATTCCGTTGTTACATCTGTGGTATGAAAACAATGTACCACAGGATTTTAGTTTACTTCCATTGCTAGAGCGAATGATATTTATTCCATACTGAAACTGACAATGGTTTATTAGAAGGGCCATAAGGGCGTAGATCTAAGGATAGGATGGAAACAAAGGGTTACTGAAGAGTGGACGCTGTAAAATAAATGCTATTAAAAGCGGTGCATAGGAATATTTGGACGGAATTAAATCAGTATCCCTGTCACAAAATTCTCGGTAGTATTCTTCAAACCACCTAGGGGGCATGCAAAAGAGGATGTAAGGTCATCAATCATCAGATTAATTGATATGTCCTACATTGTTTCCCACAGTTGTCACCTCGAATTGTATAAAAAGAGACGTTTCAGGCGTGATATGGTGGAATATCATGATTAATTAAATATTGGCAATTTTTAATTAACCTCGAATTGTGCTAGAAATAATGTTCTATCATAATGCATCCTCATATTTTCCCCTATCAATGTAATGCGAACCCAGAATAATTGCTTCCGTGTAATAGATAAACTCGTGTAAACTGCACTTTTCTGAATGATAAAGCCGCGACTCTAATCATCGTGTTACCAGTGTCCCCTAACCAAGGCCATCGAATGGTAACGGTGTGATGCTTTCCGTTTGTTCGTCATGATCCTTCACGAAAAGAGCAGATTTTCTTCGTACACTGCCTTTATTTCATCAAGAATTAATGCAAAAATAGGACTTTTTGGGCCTTACATCGGACTGTTAACAAAGTTATGTTTGACAACAGGCACAATTACAAAGAAGCAATCCCTAAGAGGAGAAAAATCCAACTCGGCGGGGAACTAACTCAATCCCGTGGCTGTTTGCAGGTTTAGATTATTTTAGATTTATTTAGATAGGCGTACTTGTGACTCGAGGTAGGCGAAAAAATCACACAGGGCGACAGCATCCCGGATGTGAGCCTTTCTCATGCCCTCTCGCTCCACTGCGTTCTTCTGCGCCTTGGCTGTCATCACTATGGACGGGATCGGCATATGCTTACCCTCGGGCACCTGAGGAAGAGGAATAATGGATTTGGAAATAATGTCACACAGTTAGAGAGAAGGGGGGGACAGTGGAATGGAGTTTGATCGGGCGTGATGATATTTGGCGATGGGAGAGTGGGGGGGAGACGATGCATCGTGACACTTCCTGAATCCAGCAATGGGAGGACGATCCTTCCCCCAGTTACGCAGGGTATCTTACCGGGTGCTGGCTCGTATCGGCGATAAAATGTATCAACATCTTTCGCTAAATAATAAAATTGTAATTTTCCTCAGCAATTTACTGCGTGCAAAGCGTTTTAATTCCAATTCAACATCAGATGCATGATATGCATACCATCATGTTACATGCCTAATGGTGCTGAATTGACATTGAAACGTGTTGTGCGCAATAAATTGCTGTGAAAAATGGTAGCATTATTAGTTCACGATATGTTTGATTTCCTCTTATTAGAGCATTCCACTACTATTGATAATCAACTCTGTGGTCAAATTAGGGTGATCATAGTTAAATCAGATTTATCACAGAGGTAACAGTATCAGACGTCAGACATTTCGTGGTGCTTCATTACTTTCATTATTTTAATTGAAAAAGCATTAGTCCTCTCCACAACTTGATTTCATTTAAACCTTGCTGCGCATTTTACATTATAAATGACGTCAAGCGTTTAAACTCCTAGTTTCATTTAAATAGAAACAAGCCGCGGCAGTAAAATCGTTTTCCACTTTAAAATAAAGCAGATTCAGACTTTCCGGCGCCGGTCCTCTGCATCAACTTTCGATATGCTCTACTTTAAATATCACTTGGTTTTTTTACGGCCAATTCAGTTTCCACGCATTCTAAATGATAAAAAATAATTAGATGGATAAATTTAAAGATTTTTTGGGAAAATCGTGACCTTAGTTTTGGGGGAGAGTGACAATTAACCATGACAAAATGTGAAATAGAGGAGAGAGGTCGAAAGAGGTCAACATCCGTGTGATTTATGCACGGAACCTTTATATGGTCAAAAGCCCTCTGAACTATGAAGACCTAATATCACGATGAATATGATGGAGAGTGAATGAAGAACTTCTCCTTTTAAGATGTCCCATATATATATATATATATATATATTTATATTTATATTTATATATATATATATATATATATATTATATATATATTATATATATATTTATATAAAGCGCGGGTTGCGGTGGTCTAGTGGTCTACTGACCGGAGGGTCCCGGGTTAGATTCCCGGGCAAGGCTCTTTGGGCACCTGCAGCTCCACCCAAGCTAGTTGATTTTTCGGGTACCAGATCTTCCTGTGAAACCATAACCGGCACAGGGAAAGGAACTGGCCCCCCCTACCCTGATGTGTGAATATTCACACGCCGTCGGGCTTGGTACATGGGTGAGCTCTACCATCACCTACTAAACCGACCTTCGGGTTGATTACTGTGTTTATGGTTTATATATAAAGCACGAGAAAATTCCCTGGCTTCTTCTACAAGTAGAAGGGTGTTTTAAATGAACTCCGTGGCAGGTCTTTATTTTTAGAGTAGCCGAGCCTGCTGGGGACCATTGCACTCGTTTTAAGATCCGAGTAGAGAAGTTTGCAAAATATCCTTAGTTTTTAAACTCACCTTGCTTTTCATCGTCAAAAATTGAAAAACATTAATTAAATATAGATATTATTATTAGTTGAATACTTCCCCTCGCCAATAATGTATTTAATATCTAATAGTGACAAATGTGATTCTCTTGCAGATTAATTCTTGCATTTTCAAACCAAAAGATGCCAGTAATATTTAAATTTTTATTAAATTTTGATTGTGCACAGAAGTAGAGTATTAATATCTCCTCCCAAATCAAGCCTTTCGAGGATTCTTGCGAGATGAAAGTTGTTGTTTCAATATCCAGATGTGAGATATTAGAAACAAATTTTCATCTCTCTCTAGTATAATGTAATTTACGGTTTTAACAAAAACTAATTGACAAAATAGGTCAATCAAAATTATCGTGACAAGCGGTTGTGTGACTGCATGACACCCAACCGAATTAACTTACCGCATTGTAAATGGCGTGGCTCGCACCATTTGAGTATGAATAAGGTGACGGAAGAATGACCTTATGCCAAACTTGGGAGAATGTCCTCAGGTCATCCCATATTTGATTGTAGTCGTGTATCCTTGAAAGAAAAAAATGTTTTCATTTACTTTTATTGTTTAGCCAGTTTTTTACTGTTTTCTATGTCTTTTTTCTCAACACAAACCCTTGCATGCATTTTTTTTCCTTTCTTTGGGTCTCAGTTATTTTTTTTCACCGTCTCTCAGAACTATTTAATGCCTGACATGCCCTTAATTCATTTGCTCGTATAGTTTCAAGTCATTCTTCTTGCTCTCCAGGTACCTCTGGTGTTCCGTGCTACCCTTGAGATCCGGATTAGCTCTTTGGCTTGTCAATAGGTATTCTGGGAGCCGAACCACCAGAGCTGACACAATACTCATGCCCGAGGCGTGACTCAAATCCGCGACCTTTGGGTCAGCATACGAGTGCTTTATCCACCTCACTAAACCGGCCGGCACCGTGGGCCCTATGTGTTCATGGCAACAAGGAGTTAATCTCGCCTGCGGAAAGAGATTTCAGCAGCTGGCAGTTTTCTTTTAAATCATTCTGTAATGATTAGTAGTAGCAGTAGATATTAGGGTCGGTGGCTGACAGGTATGGTCATTTGTGCAATTAGAGCTCGATGGATAATTTGGCAGAGGTACGACGCATAAGAAATGGGGAAGAGTTGAGAGAACCCTGCGTCAGGATTAGCCTACGCTTCACAAAAGATGCCAAGAAGTTCACCGTTGAACGCCTCATCCAACGAACGACGACCTCCACTTCCATGTAGCGCCTCAGTAGAAATAGGGATATTATTTAATAATATTGCTACATCCGGAATTGTATTTCGCACCTTCGGAGCATGATACCAGTACACTGGTCACCTTGCAAACCCGATGCCTTGTTCTGTGAGTATCCAGGTTTCTGTTCCCCTTATGTTATGATCCTTGATTTACTCTTTACAGTGGAAACATTCACCTATCTGTTTCATTACGATCAACTATATAATCTGCCCATAGCCAGGGACGTAGCCAGAAGGGCAAGTTCACATAGGTCTGAAAAAATATTTCCTATTTCCATTTCCTATTGCAACCTATTTCAGTTTCCGAAATACGGTTATAAATAGCCCCACTGGCTGATAAAATGCTGGGCTCGGTCTAACCTGGCCCACGCCACTGCTCACGATTCGACAGAAGCGGCGACGATTAAAATGGAAAACGTAATAGAGTCTCATTTGTTATGACTACAAAGAGAGAAAAAACCAAGGAATGCAATTGCAAGATAATTTCCGTGCATTTAATGTAAAATTCTACTCTCTCATTTTGCTTTATGCTATCGTGAAATCTCTCCTTTTTATTTGGAAAATTGTTTTCAGATAAATTTATTTTATTCCCGATAACGGATAATCCCTCTTCGCGTCTTAAAAATGCTATAAAAGAACGCATCCAAATCCCTAAAGAAGTTCTTCAGAAGAATCTCTAGTGCATCACCTTCCTACTAAGTACTCGGATAGATATTTTAACTACTGAGTCACTAGAACAAGAACTAGGTCATATATTCAACACGTGATTTACAAATACCAAAACATTAGGAAAGGTTTTTCAAAAACCAATTACCACAAACGAACGATAAACTTATGTGACAGGAAAAGGATATAAGACGTGAAATTAAATGTTCATGTTATTTCGCCATTTGCGCATTTTAAGTTTTATCATTTGTGCAATTCAAGGACGGATCTGGGCACTTCTATGCGGGGTGCGATCTGATTCTCCATCAGAATATATTCCATTCCATCTACTCTTAAAGTGTAATTTTTGGGAAACCATTAGCATCATAAGCATGATCGTTATAATTGAAACAATATTTTATTTTTCAATTGATTCAATTATTGATAAATTATACGATATAATAACGATCCAAGTACGGGAGGGAGGGGCGATCCTGAACTCTCTGAGATCCGTGTATAGTGTAATGTGACCCTTAATTATACTTCAGTCAATTCAATTTATGACATTAGTATTTTCGAAAGTTAAAAAAGGACTCTGTAAGTCATATAAGAAAAAAGTACATCTTTATCCACTCGCAAAATAAAGATAATTTTTCCTGATCAGAGAAGCGGAAGGAACTGAAGATGTACTATCTTTATACTAGCTCCTTTCCTATAATATTCATTATGAAAAAAATTGTTTGCTAATATCTAGCCCTTAAAGGGACCACAGAAGGAGGCGGGAAGTTGCATGATTCAGTCGTATATTTCTGCTAATATCATCCTAGGCTAACGGCGCGTGGGACGCAAGTCCACGCCGACCTTGCGACATCGGCACAGCGTTTTGAGTTCGGCAATGCATTACCTAATGTGTATTTACGATATAGCGCCCTTCGCAACTTGGACCTTAGTTACGTGTCTCGCCATGGGGCTCCCTCTCCTTTTAATGTGATTTAGAGAGCAGCTGGGACACCCTGTTACATACGAAGTCGGCAGCATTAACACGATGAATCCGCCGGGTACTTTGAATTACAATCCAACTGGATACGAACCGCCTTACCCCGTGGCAACGGGAAATTATTTAACACCCACTCGCCCCCTGATCTATTAATATTACTGTGGTAAATTATGGACGTAAGAGGCCTGATGTGGCCCACTGCTCAAATCGGGGGGGGATATCTGTGATTTTTTTTATTCCATGCATGTCCATCCAACTACCTGTCGTGAAAACAACAAAAAATCATTTTTCCGAAAAATATGATACATGAAAACAAAACCTATCCTCAGTTGAACTTTTATATTTTTGTTTTAATTGCAGGTGTGCCTAAGAAAAAGTCAGGTGAGGATCGGATCGGTAATTGGGTTTTTGAGGTAATTTCTTTGATTCACTGTGAAAGGGGAGACGTGTTGTGAAGAGAATGTAGTTTGGGGGATTACGACGTGTGTGGGTCGCTTTCTCGAGCTATGGAGCGCCATTCACTTCACGTGTACCCTCAGCGAGAGTAGACTGATTCCTAGGTCCGGCACCGCTCCGTCCTTTCATCTCCTGCGATCATTAATACCCGTCTCGGCTTAATTCTGCAAATTCCGTTGCCAGAGCCCCTTTCACTTCTACATATCCCTAATTTAAACGTAATTTTGACTTGGACTGTTTTCGGCCGACAAGGCGTCGAAAGGCTTACAGCATTGAACCTAAAGTTCGTCACAAAATATTGAGTTTCAACTTGTTCACGCACAGGCACATAAAACTTTGAGTGAATCAAAACGATGGGTGTTATCCTCGGGGTTCTCGGAGAAAGTTCATAGTTACACATTAGTTTCACCTTTGAAGGGTAGTCCATGTAGGGATTTGATGAATCCACTACCTGAGCACAGCTACATTTCTGATCCGCACCTTTCACGAAATTGAAATAAGGCATTTAAACCTGGATTAAAATAAACCCATAAATTTCACAGAATTTCTGTATCCTTTCACTCTTTCAAAGTTGTCTATTATTCTTCTGTCTCTTTACCTTTTAGCCAACATTCTCCTCTATATTAGGTATTTCATTACCAGCGAAAATGTCCTTCATACATTTTTTCTGCAATCTATTTATTTCTAATAATAAACTTCTCTACTTACCAACTGACCCTTTTGTTTTTCTTCCATTTAATTTCAACAAAAATTTTTCAAAGCATTTATCGCTCTAATGACTAAATAATACACCAATACGTTTTCAATCTTCCTCTCATTTTCACAACAGGATAATAACAAAAACTCTGATATGAAGCGTAGCTATGTACGGCGCGGAAACGTGGTCGCTGAAGCAGGAGGATAGACGTAGATTGGAGGCTTTTGAAATGTGGGTGTGGAGAAGAATGGAGAAGGTGAAATGGACCGAAAGGAAAACAAATGAGGGAGTACTAGAAATGGTGGGGGAGGAGAGGGGTTTGTTGAGAGAAATCCTATGGAGGCAGGAAAAATGGATGAAAGGCGTATTGAGCGGTAGTGGAATGTTGAAGAGGGTAATAGGGGGGAGAATGTTGGGCAAGCAAGGTAAGGGCAGGAACAGGATAGGGATGTTGGACGGGATGAAGGGAGGAAAGAAGTACACCGAGATGAAGAGGGACCTGATATAGATTAGTTTGCTAGGTGGGGAGTCACAAAATGTTTGTTTGATAGTTGTGTCCATCCAAAAACCTACCTTAACCGGTAGATTACCTAATAATAATAACAAAAAATAGTCTAATAGATCATGTTTTTAAGCTAGATAAAAGAAAATATTTGCTGAGGGAAAATTTTATCGATAAACTTCGTAAATAAAACAATTTCTGGCGTAACTTAGTGGAAAATCTTCGTACTGACTTTTAATAATCAAACCACTTTACTAATCAAACCACTTTACTTAAAATTAATAAATAATAAATAAATAAAACAATTTTATAAAATTAAAAAGTTTATGTGGAAAAGTAAAGTGGTTTGATTATTAAAAGTCTGGATAAACTTTGTTTTAAATGTCGTTTTCTGCTGGAGATTTATGCATAATGATTTTCATGAATCCTTGTATGACCCCCCCAAGAGGTGGTTTATGCAAGCACCAGGTTTCCGTCCACAGTTCCATGTGTACTTAACGTCAAGGTAAACGGAAATTCAAGGATTTAATCTGTAATTTTGCAATTGGAATCGTCTAAGTTCACCACCTAACGAGGTGCCAAAACTACATTATTTATGCAGCCTAGCTGCCTTATCCACTAAAGCATATTCCGCGATTTCAGCTATCTGCTATTTATAGTGGCCAGGAAAACTCAGAAAATGAATTACATTAGTGTACTTAAGAGAGGGAAAAATTACTCTATAAGTGTACACTTTATTAATGCGTCATTTTACTTTTTAATGTCTTATTATGTGCGAGTATGGGATAATTGACTGAAAAAGAGTGTAAAATATTGTATTGTTTATAAAATATTACTGTTTAGTTGTTAGTGATTAGTGTTTAGCATTTACTGTTTAGTTTCAATGATACACCGACTTGTTAATTTACCCCTAACATGAAAAAATTTCAACCATAAGCTGGACACTAGAAAATCAATAGCAGCAATCCAATGGCTATAGTGTAAATACTGTCGCCAAACTCTTAAAGAAAAAAATTACAATTTAAAGCTAGTTCAAGGTTATGCTCCCTTAGTCCAAAACAAGAAAATCCCAAAAAGTGGTGTCGTCTATTGTTTGTAGGCGATCTTTCTAATAAGATTGTCCGAAAATGTAATAAAAGAAAATTTAATATCTCATTTCATAATCCTTATACTCGGGGAAAAATCATTTGCCGCAACAAAGACAAATTAGAACCCTCTTGCAATGAGGCATAAAAGAACATGAAAGATGCTGGAGGACTTTTGATGAGATATCACTCCTAGCTAAGCATTTACTACAAATATCCCACTCATTTAAATTTAATCCAAAAATTCTTCACTACGAAAATAAGAGCAAAAGACTTGATATTTTAGAGCAACTCGAAATTGTAAAAGTAAATATGAAAGTTCTTTTAAACGAAATTATTTTTATAAAACAACCTTCTCTCCTCAGAATCCCGTTTTCATAGCAAAAAGTGTAACTCCCTCCCTCCTATCGACTCCGCCCTTGTCGTATTTCCCATCTAACGACCCTCTACCCTCCATTCTTAGTATGTGTCGAGCAATCCTTCCCTGATAACTTCCTTCTTAGAATCACTTATATCTCATCCTTCAACCTGTCTCCCTTCCATGTCTCTTAAACATTGCAAAGATATTAGGTATATTTGTAGGTGCATGTGTATGTTAGTTAGTAGATTGTGTATTTCCATGTTTGTGGGTTATAAGGGTTTTTGCATGAATGTATACAATGTTTTTCATGTAGCTTGTATAAATTTGTGGCTTTTGCATACATTTTTTCCTTTCTTAATAACGGGTGGTGCCCTAACAACCCCCGCCACACGCCCTTACGGCGGCTTGCGGGGTATTAATTAGAAGTAGATGAGATATCTCCTTCCCGTTTAACCCATTTTTATTCTTCCCTCCTTCATACCGCCAGCTGCCTGACACCCTTCTCTCAATTAAGGACCACAAGTGCTTATTCCCCCCTCTTTATTCCTCTCCATTTCTTTAGTTTCCCTGTTTCTTTGAGTTTTCCATATTTCCCCTCTTTGTCCCCGCCTACCTTACTCCTCTCTTTTCTCCCCCCCCCCTTCCTCAAACAGGTATAAATATGATGTATCACATGTTCAATCTGGTCTTGAACCTGAAGATGGTTCGATGGACCGAAACGCGTTATAGGTTACAAAAAAATCTGTGGAAAAAAAACAAATTTTGTTTTTCTCAGAATTTTTCAATGGTTACCAGATCTCACTTATTTATCTCCTTAAAGTTCAACGAGCGCTCAAATAGTCTTCACCATATTAACGCTGACCAACGGTGAATCGACGGGCCTAGCAGCCACAACTCTCCTTCACTCAACACCGACCGTTAAATCCTTTACCTGACGCAGTGCCTGCCGTAGCAGGCTTTACTTCGAAGGTGGATCAGCATAGAAAGGGTCTTGTTCAGCTTCCCAAATGGAGCATAGGCGTGGACCGCGTTCGCCGTGAGTATGACGTAGGCTCGCACCACCGGCACGAAAGGAATGTCACGACCCCTGATGTTGAGGAGCCACGCGACGTCATCTAACGCCGTTACAACCATGGCGTCCGCCCCCAACTGCACCATCTTCTCCCGCATGTCCTCCACTTTCTCCGGCCACTCCTTCCCTGCAAATGAACGAAAGAAAATGAACAGAGCCCAGCTTGAAAGCGAAATATAGGCTGTTCTTTCACTGGCTCACACGTATTTCTTTATTATTTTTTTATATTCAAATCCCTTTAAAACTTCATCCACTCGTTGACAAATATTCATTCTCCACTAATACTGCGTCGTATCTGTCGGTTTAATCTCACTTCCCTTTTGTTTTTCAAATTGAAACAAATGTCAACCCTCCAGCCGACCTCCATTTCATACGGTGGTTCCCAAGGCCCCTAACGTTCCACAAAACGTGGCACTTAACTACTGAACATATTCCGTTGAAAATAATTGGTACACCTTAAGCTTTTTGACCATTAGAAGCAAGATGAATACATATGAATAAAACTCTCAGGATTCATGAATTCCATATTCTCTTCCTCATATCTTCTTTTTGTTTTGTGTTAATGTTAATATTAGCCTCTTTAAATTGAATGCGCTCTTTAAGTTTGCAAAATTTCCAATATTAAAATCCAACTTAAAATATTTATGGGTTCAAATTTAAAATTGGAGTTTTGAGAAGCTCTTACCTCTTAAAATATTGGAAAATATAAATTTAATTTCCATAATTTCATGGAATATACGCAAACATTTGCGTATAATTACTGGGTTTTATTAAATCTAATCAAGATGTGCATTTAAGTATCCCATTAATGCAACGAAAGTTGGGAGAAAAAAATTGCGCTTGGTTGCCCTAAGTTGCACCTTTGAGTTGTTTAATGTTTACTTCGTATCAACTCATAGGGTACCGGGTACACTAGCAGTTATTTGCATATTTACTTACGGCGGATTTAGGATCCGCGTATTCCCACGAATCCTAGTTCTTTTGGCCATTGTGTGAGTGCTAAGGATGGAAAAAGGAGGTAAATATATCATAGGAAAGATGTTCCTTTGTACCAAAAAATAAAATTATTACTTATCTTATGCTTCTTATGCGTAGTTATAACTTCCGTCGGGTCATTGCTTATAATATCATGACAAAATAATACTTCGATTAGACTAATATTTCATATTAGATTTAAGATGAATATATTATTTATTTATTTTATGATATTCGTTGCAATTAGGCAATTGCCCTGGTGGCAACGGCCACATAACATACATCTACATACATACATCCACATAACATACATCATACAAATAATATTTTAACAGTTATGCTGTACAATAGTACAATTAGACAATTACAATTATTAGACAGTTACAATAGTATACAAATACTGTTTAATGGTTTTATCACCCAGTGGCTGCTTTACACTTCTTCTTAAAGCTCCTAAAATTGGAAGGAAAGGGCTCAAACAAACCTCCAGGCAACTGGTTCCATTCAACAATAGTTCTGTTTAAAAAAAGAGTATTTTTTTCTTATTTGTTTTTTGCGTAATTATTTTTATTTTAAAACTGTGGTCGTTTTTCCCCTTAAATTATTTCTATGTCTTTCCATAAATCTTCCCACGCTTCGTCATTTTTAAAAATTCTGTGCATCGCGCCTAACCTACTTCTTTTTCTTCTATTTTTTAAACTTTCCCATTTCAATACATCCAACATATCCGTGACACTCTCTGCTCTTTTGTACTTTCCGAGTACATATCTTGCTGCCTTTCTTAAAACGTTTTCTGTCTTTTTAATATGTCCCTCCTCATATGGACCCCATACTATGGACGAGTATTCTAGGATAGGTCAAACCAGTACCTTATATAGTATGCTTTTTCTTTAGTGGCTACGCTACTTTCTTTTAAGTTCCGCATAACCCAATTAAGTACTTTAAATGCCTTCCGCGACACATTATCTACTTGGATTCCCCACCCAAGATCCCCATTTAAGTAAATGCCTATGTATTTGCATGATTGCTACGTGGAATTCTTTCTTCAAAGAGGGTTTAAATATCCTTTTGTGCATTATTTTTATTTGAAAAATGTATATGCTTACTCTTACTGACATTAATGCCCATATTATTATCTGTAACCCAGTCAACTAGGCAATTGATTGTTATTTTGTAGTATTACTCGGTCATTTACATGCTCTACCCGTCTGTATATAATGCAATCATCAACAAAGAGTCTTATTTGGGATGTTATATTGTTTGGTAGATCGTTTACATAAACCAGGAAGAGCAACGGCAATATGAAATAATTCTCGATTTTATGTTGGCAATAATGTCGCGATGGAGATAATTCTATGCCAGTGGGACGTAATTGATGGACTGGAAGGATATACGATGGGCAGCGTTCGGCATTTGGATAATCTACCAAGCTTAATCCTAAAAATATATGGAAATATAGGTAAATTAGGTCTCACCTGCGTATTTCAAGAGTTGCGGATAGGCGGGGATTGCAGAGTAGTTTGACCTTCCAACGGTCCATATGATGTCCACAAGGTTCTTGGAAACCGCCACCAGAGTGATGTTGGCGCCAGCTGTCAGACCGCGAAAATAAAGCGAATTAGCTTGTTGTCATTTTATTAGCAGGAAACTGCTGAGTATAATTATGTCCCTCTCAGTAGTAGAGGAAAATATTCCAGTGAATCTCTAATAATAATCTTCCTTAGCTAAATAGTTCTATCGAGAAAAATCTTTTGCTTCATAAAACAATAGTATCGTATTCCGATCAGCAATATTTAATTACGTCATCCGTGCCGTTATTTAAATTTTTATTCAAAGTAAAAAGGTCTTTAATTAATTAATAATTCGAGTTTATTAAATGAATAATGAAGTGGAAGGAATCACTCACTAATGCAATGCCGCATATCTAATAGAATTTGGGTCCAATTTGTTATTTGCCAAAAACATAATACTATTACACAAATATATTATAAAGGATTAAACATATCCTCACCCTTTTCACGTCTAAATTATTTTATAAATTAGATGTTACTCATTCATTAATTTGATATCACCGGTCAAACCTAATTGAATTCTCCTTTTTTAAAGTAAAATATCAAAAAAGAAACACTTGAGCAATATAGGAACTTGGGCTCTAATATTGTTTTGGTTTTAAAAGAAGTTAGAATTGTTGAGTATATCTTTAATAATCAATAAGATACACGTTTAAATTGCCATTTATCAACATATATATATATATATATATATATATATATATGTATATATATATATATATATATATATATTTAGATGATTTCTTCGAAGTAACACGGAAGTGTTGAATAAAAAACTTAGACAGTAACACACAGCACGAGAACATAAAAAGAACACTCACAATAATATCTTGATAATTATATATATATTATGCTATATATTTATATTATATATATATATATGCCATGAAACGCACCGTTCCTATCCTTTATGATGTTGTATGCTTGCTAATGTACCGCCCATTCTCCTCTTGTGTTTGTCTATTTCTCCTTTGGTGGGTGTAACAGCTCCCTAACGCCATCTCCTGAGCAATGAATCGGAGCACTTTGGCGCTTCATAACATCGCAGATTTCAGTGTAAAGTACAATTTCTCGATAGCTCAAGTGGTTAGAGCATCCGCCCGGCAAGTGGAGAGATCCGGTGTTCAAGTTCCGGTCGAGAAATATATTTTTACATTTGTGATCTGCTCACATCCGCCTTCCCCACCTCTCTTGTGTTCGTCCTTTATGTGTGTTCCTTTGCCATACCCATCACTGCCTTCAATACCACATTGCCTCTTGATATCTCATTCCTACACTCTTACAGACATTCCAAATTGTTCGCATTCTTTCTCTCCTCCCCTAACAAGCCTGCAACTTATTGTCTGTATTGTTGCATTTTATTCTTTTGCCCTCATTTCCATTCACTTTATTTTCCGAATACAAAAATTTTAGAGAGAAAGGACAAATAATGTTTCAAAGTAATACTCTTGTTATAATTTGGTGTTTCTCAAAATTCAAAATGATAGAAAGAACAATGTTTAGTGGGATTCATACGTCTCTGCAAATTCCAACACGACATATCACGACGTAAGTTCAATGTATTCTTTTAATGTCCTTTATCACTAGACTTTTTGATTAACTATTTTCTGTGTAAACGATTCTTTTGCATTTAACTATGTTTCTCAGATCTGCTTGGTCTTGATAGTTTGATATGTAGGATATGGGAGGTTTAACTTGATTAAATGGTAGAAATTAAACATATGGTTTGAATCGTTACCTCTTTTACTGCATGGTTCTGCTCATTTTTACGCCATAACTCAAGAGATTTAATTTTTTCCAAACCAAATTTATAATTATTGAAACACTTAATGCATAATAGTTGCAGAATATTTTTTATTGAGATGTAAAATTCAAAATTACGTAATCAAATTCCTGATCCATAAATAATCATTACAATAATCAACTGAAAGAGAACGATGAGAGGTAAAATTTTAAGATAGGCTAGTGGAATGCGTGGCGATTTGGTAACTAAAAACAGGCTTTAGTGTTGATACAGAGGAGTTCTCGGTTTAGCCTTAAGGAATATATGCAGAACGAAGAAAAATGAATGGAAACAATGAGAGAGAGAGAGAGAGAGAGATGGGAAAACTCTATGGAATATGAATTTGAGATGAGGAAAAAATTATTTTCCTTAGTCTTGAATCTGCTTCCGTTTAGCCGGAAGAAATAAAACTGACGTTAAACGTCAAATTTTATAATATAACACGTTAATTTTAATTTAAAATCGGGATAAACTTCCTTATTAATAACTACGGGCAGTCTAATATTTCATAAAACCTCACGGGAAGGCTTCATGAGAAATTTACGTGTCTAATAAAAGGGCGACGAAAATTATCTGTCAACTCAGTCTTTTTTAGGTTTCCTTGTCTCTTTCACTATCTAGTATTATTCTTGGTTATTTTTTAAATAATTATAAAATTTCGCAAAAAAGGAAATCGGAGGAGCGTTTCAGTAGGGTCAGGCGATGAGAAATATATTGTAATGAAGAGAGCAGAAATAATCCAAATAGTTGAAGCAAAAGGTTTCTGAAGTACCCAAAATTTTCAATCCATCATATAAAACCTCAATGAAATAACAGCACCCAATCCGGAGTTACTTATTGAAAATGCCAAATGGACGAACTTATTTCGTCCTTATTTAAGGGATTGTCGTATAAGTACACAGAGGAGGAGCAACCTAAATGGTTAAAACTGATTCCGTATTTGGTATCTTAAAACCGTATCGTTTAATTTTCTCACATTTTGGTAAGAATTTTGCCTCGCGTTTCACTTAGAATTTGTCCACGATCTCCTCAGTAGAACCCTGAATATTCGAACCGTTATTGACAACTGTATGTACGATGGTAAACCATTGAAGCTACCGTTTTTCCCTCTATTGATTCTTCCCATCAATTTCTTCCACCTTCTAATTATCACTCAATTTTAATTAAAGTAAATATACAAAGGCGTCGGAAAGTGTCAAGGAAATTGATTTGGGCGGTCGATAGTTTTCTAATTTTCGTCTCCGTGGTAATTATTTATGATTAATTTTCAAATGTTTACAATTCTACGTGAGTAGCGTATGTGAAGAGTCCTTTTTATCCCAGTAAGTCGTTTATCGACATGTAGCCGCGGGCTAAACGAAGGGCATATTTTCTTCGTGGAAGTAAAATTTCGCATGCATTTGATCTCCTCTTCTCGAGCACTCCCATACGTTATGACGAACCCAAAAAGGGTACATTAGTTCATCATGTGCGTCACCAGTCTGAAAATTTACGTAAAGTATTGTCGTAATTACCGCGATATCTATATATTTAAGTAAATTTCTGTAATGTTCACGATAATTCTCCTGCGTACATAAGGAATTGCTTAGAACTAAACATAGTAATTCTACTTTTAAATGAAATCCGTGTAAATTAACTCCTGACACATTTTCATGTATCCTTATATGAGAGATACTTTTTCCAAAATTAGATAAAACTAATGCCCGTGCCCGTCCTCACCGTGACAATGTGAAACAGTTGAATTATGAAATTTTATAGGCGAACCAATACCATTTATTTGAAAAATTGTGTTGGTTTCCTTTATCATATTAAACAAAAAATGTCTCGTTAAGTCTTGTATCCAAAAATATTTTTAAACGGCAACTGAGAGGATATGCAGCATTTCAAAACGCAGTTGTAGCCCATAGGGTGTCTGATTGGCGCAGAGCATATAAAATGACTAATGTAGTCATATTCCAACAATAATATTAAGGAATATAAAATTTTTCTATGAGAATTGCAAGGAGAAATCCGAAAGGGGTAGGAAAATTCGATGCACAGCATTGTGATAGGTGATGAAATAGTGAAGACTATGATAGAGAGAAGAATTAAAGGCAAGTAAGGAAAAGGGATAAAAAGAATAGGCATACTGGATGGAATGAAGGGAAGAAGGAAGTATGCTTCATTGAAGAAGAGTTTACAGTAGTGTGGGTAAAGTTTTCGTTTGGATGAGTCAAACAAATGTAATGGTACCCATCCAAAACTTACCTTAAACAGTAGACATGTCAAATAATAAAAAATCACACTCCAATTAGGCTTATTTATTTATAAATTAATCTGAATTTGTTTCGACTAATTTTCTGTCTGCATTTGGTAGTTACATGTCAGTTATCATTTTTGTAGGGTAATAACACTAGTGTAATTGTAGATCCAATGTTGTAGAAAAAAATGAGAATTGCCATTGCTACTACACTTATCTTTAATGTTATAAAGTCATTTATTTTTAATAACTTCATTTCGAACCACGGGTCTATCAAGTAGGATCGGTAATCATGTACCCTCCCATCCACTACTGCTTTTTTAATACTCATTTTAATTAACTGTCTTAGGATAAAACTTAAAATTTGACCAGATTATTTTGCATATAAAAATGATCGTTTTTACCTTAGTAATTGATCTGATATAAAAATTATGGTGATTTGTCCAAATCTGTTCTTAGTGTGCCAAATTCTTCTAGTAGGGTGATGGATAGGTTGACGAAACCGTAATCCATGGGACAGATTCCGATATCTGCACAGTAAATTCGACACATATCGATTAGACAAGTTCTTTCCGAGGTCCAGTGAGTTCAGCACCTCATTGAGTCTCTTTACCTGCATCCACTTGTCCTATCCTCCAACATACCTATAATATTATCGTTGGAGTACGTGTGGCAGATTCTAAAGCAAGAGATACTCAGTGCGAAATGGGAACACAAAAATTTGCGGGATAAAACGAGAAAATCCAACAATAACGTCTTTTTGGGAATTGATTGGACCCTGAAGTCGCTCAATGCCGGTCTACTCGTATTTCAGAAACTTTGAAATTTGCTAAAAGAGACAATGTTTATGGATTGTGAATATCCGTGAAGGAACTTTCCGTGGAGTCACCCATGAACCTGGTCCTCACTTCTTAGCGTACACTTCACTTAACAACGGCAATGTGTATGCGTTCAGACGCAAGAACAAGTCCGATCAAAATCCAACCGCTCGTTAAATATCCCCCTCGGCTAACAAGTCCGGCATTCCTCTGTGCCACAACGACCATGCATCACCTCCCCCCCCCCCCAAATTGCGGTCGCGATGCATTTGTCGGCCGCAATTGCACGCCCCTGCGCTCTTTTCCTATCGCGGCCAAGATGTTCGCTTTTTCGCAATTTTTTCCGCAAGGTTGAATGTTTCCACTGCCAAGGCCAAATAGAGTGGAGCGAGGAACGTTCTCTACCCCCCGTCTGTGAGTCCATAACCCCTCCCTCCCTAACACCCCTTTCCCTGACCCACCCACCCTTACTTCCCCTCCCCCTCTGCGATCTTCCCTTTTTCCCGCTGGTGACGTCACCGGCGCCACTATCATATGTTCCGCCGTCGTCCCTTGCCTTTAATCAGAAAAAAAAAGGAAGGATCGCGCACGAATGAGAATCGCATGCAAAGTGCTGTTTTAGACGTGCGCTTTTTCCGTGCTGAAAAGGAAGAGAAGTATTAAGGAAACCTAAAATACATGAATAGTCTAAATTAAAATCTGCGAATTTAATTATTAGACTGAGATACTTAGTTCCGAATTAACTTTCTGATTTGTACCAAGTGTTAGAGTTAAAGACCCACAACTAAGTCCTTATGCTCTGATTCTTCCTAGGAATGTCGTTACTCTGGTTTTCTTGTAATTAATCCCAATTATCATGCCTGAGTGCATGCTAAAATTTCAGCAGAGAAGAAAGGAATGCACACCAAACATAGCTTTAAATTGTCGTTGTATCCCATTTTGTAGGATTTCTCGGTGATAGGTCATCCAACTGGCAGTTGTTTGCAATGATTTTTTTAGTGCAACTTTCACGTTGATAACCCTAAATAGTTACCTCATGGCCGATTAGTTAGGTATCGTATCTGACATAGTCTTGGATAGACTTGGATTCGTTTCCTGAATCTTGTTCCTTATCTCTCTAACTTTCACAGGATCTCCCGAGTCTTCGAATGGGACTCCAAACCAAGGTAAAACCAACCTTTCAAAAGCTTAAATCTGTCCCCATCAAAATCAAATCCCTAACTGTACAAAGACTCGTAAACTCTGCTGACAGATAAGTGAGCCATCTTATTGCCATATGCGCCAAGTTTTGTAGTTTTAATAGAGCAATAACAATCGAATAAATTCATTAGTGATCGATAGAATTACGTGTGCATCTTTATGCATTCATTGCATGAAAATAAACTTCAGCTGCGTATCATCTGGCAAAAATTGTCTCGCGTCATGTTGACAGTCACACGACCCATCCGAGATATCTGTTTATTTAAGGTTTGAACCTTGAGGAACCCAGTGGCCTGATGCGATCCCACTCGTTTGGATGAGTCAGGCTAAGGAATTCTGTGTGAACCATACCACACTAACGTCTCAGGACGAACTTGGAGGCCAATTTACGTACTTTCAGTGATTTGAGCTAATAATAGAAGTGTGTGGCATCTTTTTAGGAATGTTTCATGATTATATGGAGCTTGCTTCATAGGAATTCTACTGACTTTGGGCTATCTGTAACACTTGATACATACCGGACTCCCTCCATACTATCGTTTGCCTTACATTATTTCCCCCGTTGGCTCTTCATACAAAACATAATTAATATTGCTAATACTGATAATGTCATAATGCTAATGCCATTCAAAAAGTCTAATTTCATCCAACCTATTCCCCACCGCCTTCTTCGAACTTTGTCAACCAGTCACTTCTATTTTCATACCGCTACCAATTGTGAGGATTCGTCGTTCGTCCTTCTCACTGCCTTACTCATTTTCGTAATTCATCCAGATGTCACATCACATCCATTCTGAAGGTGTCTCTCTCACCTTGGTAAGATTCTCTGAATAAGAAAACAATATTTATGCATTTGGTTAATGTTCGTTAAAATTGTTCTTCATCCGAGTTCAGGAGCTTTTTACCTGGCTTTGTTAAACGAAGTTTCTAGCTTATTGATTATTTGCTAACCCTCATGATATTCTTACTCTTTTTAAGACCACAATGAAAGGAATAATGAAAATTTAATGTCAAGTCATTCTACTCCAGTTCAACAAATTTTTGACAAAATTTTTTATTGATCCCACTAATTTCTCTAAAAAATACTATGCGGTTAGTCTTTTATCTCAAACGATATTAGTATTATTATTGGTATTCTATTGGTTAAGATAGATTTTCAATGGATATAGTATCTACAATGTTGCACTTATTGACTCTCATAATAAAACAACCTAATCCCCCTACTAAAACCTACCCCACTCCAATTTCGCCCCTTATCCTTCCTTCATTTTGTCCGACGTACCTATCCTATGTTTACCCGATCCTCGCTTCCATAGCGTTCTTCCCTCAGTCATCGTTTTCAACATCACAGACCCAATGCAAATGCCATGAACCCACCTGTTCGGCTTATTTTGAATTTCTCTCAACAGTCCCTTCTCTCCCACCATGACTATCACATCCCCGTTTGAGTTCCTTTCTGTCATTTCACCTTCTCCATCATTCGTCCACATTTTAAAAGCTTCCATCTAAGCCAATCATCCTGCTTCAATGACCATGTTTCCGCGCCGTACCTAACTACGCTCCATTTCATATTTTGATGAGCCTTTTCTGAACATCCTTCCTCAATGTATCTATCATAAATTTCCTTCTCCTTGTTAAACCCTCTTTACCTAACAAAATTCTTCTTATTATGCCCCTACTACTTGGTCATTAACCCTTGATCCCATTTTGGTCCCATTTGGTCTATTTTGGTCCCAAACCATTCAGGGAAAGGTAAACCTTTCCACCTGCTCAAGTTTATGTCCTTCAATTGAAATGTTTAATTTAGCCTTCCTCTTTCTGGAAAAAAACATGACTTATTTTTTTAATTGATTTTCAAACCAAAAAATACATCACGCTGATTTAATCAATGCCCTCAGCAATGCTTGCGACCCCTTAGTTAATTGGTAGAATTAAGCTCAATCATATGTAAGCCACGCCTATTCCTCCAATCTACTCATATCTTGAGTACTAAATAGCTTTACCCGATTTACTCTCTTTGAATGCATTCTCGAAATACATAAAACAAACAAATATAAATTGATTGTATCATATGTGCCTTTTAATTAGTGATCTTATTACTGCTACGGGATCACAAATATCCTCCTGAACCTAGACTGATCACTCACTAAGGAATCATTCTCCCTCCTCTCCATTCTTTTATTGATGATCCTAAGTACCAATTAAGATACGTGCGAAATCAACCTAATTCTTTATAGACCTCACATATGGCTTCCTTACCTTTGGTTTGGATGGGAAATGACACTCACCACGCAAAATTTTCCGACAAAATTCCTACCTCATAAATCATTAGTCAACAAAAAAAAACTCATTCTTCTACGTTTTCCGAACCAATCAGTAAAGTAGCGTGGGTTTCTCGGAAACCTAGTCATCTGCAAGGCTAGTCGGAGTTTTGACCAGTGGACTCGTGGGTACGGGACGTCTGGAGAGGTGCGGGGCAAGGCTAGAAGTCTCCGAGTGCGGTGGGAGGTTCTACCAGCGGACTCGAGGAGGAAAGGTAGCAGGGTAAGTCGGGGAAGGGATCTGGTGCCTACTCTGGGATCGTCTCGTCTTATAAGGCGTCCCGGATGGTCAAGGTAGCGGACATTGCCTTGTTTGTTTAGGTGTCTCCTTGGGAGAGAAGATCGGTAGTGTAGGTTTCCGATAAACTCACACTACAGTAATTTTATATAAATTGTACCTACCCACATGGCCCTATTTGATTTCAATTTCTAGAATTCATTCTTATCGCGGAATCAAGTATGGCTGAATCTAATCAATCCTCATACACATCACATTCACTCGTAATACCAATCTTGCTGGTCTTAAACATATATTTCTTCAATGCATTCTTTTGTTTAATATTATATTTAAAACATCACCAATCATTTCCATCTATAGGTCAGCCATTAAAGTAGGCCGATGTTGATAATTTTATGTAAAGCATTTTATCTTGGAACCATTTTAGAAACAAATTTACAAATTGTAGGAATTTAAAAGAATGATTGCATTAGTTGGATAAAATTTTACAAATAGGAGTGATTTGGCTACAAGGAAATAAATGTGCAAAGAAAAATTATCAAATGCATTATTTGATATGTGGTCTACGAGGGTAGAGATCGTAGGTTGTTATGGATCTTAAACTTGGTCGGAGAGGAAAATGAATAATCATAGACTTCAAGCTTTTAAGTTGTAGGTGTAAAGGAGGACGGAAAAAGTAAAATGGATAGAAAATTAAATAAATGAGCTTGCTGACATTGCTGTGAAGAAAAGAAGGTCGTTTGGATTAATTCCAAAAAAAGGATGCAAGGCGTATTAAGAAGTAATGGAACGTGGAAGACAACGACAGGGGGAAGGATGTTAGGTTAGTGAGAAAGGGACAGAAAATATGTTGAACAGAATGAAGGAAGGCATATGATAGAAAGCATGCGAAATTGAAGAATGGTTCATTGTATTGTAGGGTGTTACTTTCCTACAATAAGGCGTTGCTGTGTTACTTATTACTGTATTTACTGGTACAGTTTTAGGGTTACTGTAAGGGGTTACTGGGAAACTAGGTTACTACACTGGGGTGTTATCGTGTTACCCTAAGTTAGACAGGGCTTAGAATTGCGGCAGGGATCCCTTTGGTCTTCTAAACCCTTAATCTTTATTGTTATAAGTATCATCAACGAGAGTCTCATGTATGTAATGTCTTGTAAAGGAAGTGATACAACACATATTTTGACAGTACATGAATCGATGGTTTCAGCCCACTCACCAAGTTCCTCACGCCATTCGACCCAATTGAAATGCGGCACCAGTCGAGCGTCAGCACCAACCCTCGATCCTGATCCAACTATCTGTTGGAGCCATGCTGACATCGTTGGGACCTAAGGGGAAAAAGAAAGAGAAGCATTTAATCCAAACACTCGTAATACCTATCAAGACGTTTGCTGGAACTTTTGTAATGGTTGGTCAACCGGTGAAGAAAAAGGGACCGAAGCATTAACAGTATACGGAATTGAAGACCACGTTAAATTATTGAAACCTCTTGAAGGAAGGCACCAAAAGTACACAGCTTAACCAGCTGCAATGGCTTTGACTTCAGTTTTTATTTCATTGTGGAGACGAAGTTTGTTGAGGAAAGTATTCATTGATTCCCTTTCATTTCTGAAGCCTGTAACGTGCTCGAAAAATCCAATTTTCTCTTGATGATGGAAAATATAATATGTTCTAGTATGATTCGCCACCCAAAACTAAGCTCACCTTATTTTATTTAGGCACCCATTTCTATTCCCTCATCATTAGTCTTTATTTTTTTCTGATATCCTTTAAACAACTCTCTGTAAAAGTATCACTTGGGTAACGCATTTTTAAATTAAGTGGCTTTCTATTTTTTTGCATAACAAGTTGAAGCTAAGTTATGATTCCCTTTATATTTGACTGAAATGTGATTTTCCCCGCGAAATTGAGCAGTTACCTGCTGTTGACAACTTCGGTACGATAAATTGACATGGAAAACTTCTTATATGAAATACTTAAAAGAAAGGAAGCCCAGTTGGGAATCCTCCCAATGTCAACCAACTTTTCAATCTATATGAATTTTTTATAGGGTAGTGAACAGTTGGGTCAGATATCAACTTCGATCCCTCACAAGTGCGCGGGTGTTTGCTGGCGCACATTTCAGCGGATCGTTGCCAGGCATTGTTCCTCCGTCCCGCGTCATTTAGATTCTCTCTTTCACTGGCAACCGTGAAATTTGGATCGGTCGCAATGAATTAAACCACCGGCAAATGAGACAGGGGCGCCGATGAGAAAGTTAGATGATATCGCGGAAACGAAATATCAACTCAAGGCTTCCAAAGGCGTTCCAAGTGAGGGATGCCGCCAATGAAAGTTGAATGCGAAACGTCTCGAGCAAAGGATCATAATAGAATTCACGGGCACAAATTGATACGGCTTGAATGGGTGTGACAATTTGAAGCATGCGGGTCAGTCTCGGCTGCCCAAAGCTGATAGCAGAGGCAATAAAGCAGTAGTTCACTCAAAACTAATGATTTTATCTGTCTGATTTCCATTGTACTGTGTTATTGGCTGAAACAAAGTTCTTCTTTTCTATGAGCAAGATTAAATCAAGTTATCAGTACAAGTATTTCAATTATTTAGCACGTGATTACAAGAAAGAAAGTGTGCATTAACAAACGTCAAGTTAGTATGTAGCATTCCTCTTAATTTCATGTTCCAATACATACATATGTTCATATACATATCTTTATTGTACCTCCAATTCTTGAGTAACATGGCTCGTGAAAAGTGATTTATTCTAAGAATGTGAAGTCTGTCAGCAATTTTTTAATTATAATACCTATTCTTTTAAATTATTGGATTAAAATAAGTGAATTTTTTAAAAACACGATTTTTTCAATTCTTTTAAATACTATATGTTTGCTTATACAACATAGACATTCATACGATAAATCTGCAGTATATGTATCTATGTTACGAAACATTTAATATGGGCGTGTACCATGCAGGTATTTTTAACCAGAGGAAATGAAAACATCTAATATTATAATGTTTATACTCACTTCTGGTCTGCCGTCTCTCATAAGGATCCACTCGCATCCCAGCTCTCTGTCGGCCTGAATATAATACCTTCCGTCGGTCCAAAGGGCTGCATGATTCTCAGTAACAACGGCCACCCCATTACTGCCGGTAAACCCAGTGATAAATTCACGCCTCCTATCGTGTTCTGCTACATTTTCACTCTGTGAAGTTATAATGAGAATAAGTAAGTATTAAGATCCTTCGTGGAGGTTTTCATTACTATATTAGATTGGCCCCTCGCGAAATTGAAAACAATAAATATTTCATAGCATTACGTAAAAACTGCAGAAAAACAGAAATATACATAAAAACGGATCGAGAGGAAACCTTAAGAAGATATTTGTTACATAGTATGCATTATATTATATGTGCTGGGGTGAGTACAGTAATCCATGAAAGTCAAACATTCTATGAGAATGGCCTAGGAGCAAACAAATTAAAATACAATGACAATTTTGGATAGAGAATAATTTTGGAAAAGAGTATTCTAAAAATGAAGTCAACCAGTTAAAAATCACTTTACGAGCATGGGCGATAAATAATGTTTTCCTCCCTTATCTGGCAACTGAACATCCCGATATTTAATCTAGTGTACTTCCATATAATTCATCAAAAGTGTGAATGATGAAAATTTTTCGAATTGAAATATTTCCTTCCTGACTCTTTCATCTACTCTGCAATATTCTCATTAGTTTCTTCCAAGTTACTCCATCAAAGAACTCTAAAATCACCAATTAAACGAATGGATTCATTCCCTATATTGCTTACGACTAATGTTTTCATTTCTCTCGTTGCGTCACGAATGCATCTTACCTCCCGGTCCTTCTGAATTTTCATCAATGATTTTTGACACTACGTACCTGAACGGGTTACAAAATTTGACTTCATGAACCACGTCGTTACATGGTAATTTTGTAATTTTTCCTGCAGAGGAATAAATATGAAATAATTCTTCATAATCCACTGTCATAATGGCATAGTCCGCAAAATCACCTCCTTTTCCCTCTAAACCCTTGAGTTAATCAGAATATCATTTATTCAGGATGTTGAATAATACCCATTCGACTTTTTAACCTTAATTTCTCATAGTGCCCTTTCTTTCTCTTTATTTAGTATTCCTGTGTCTAAGTCATCCCCATCAGTATTCTCCGTTCATGTCTCTGAGTAATGATCCAATATCTTAGCCATCAATAAAAAGATGTTTCCTCTCCATTTTCCCTGCACGACTTTTAATATTTTCATTCAACTTTCTCCCTTATTTCATATAGTTATATTAGTGATGTGTATCGTAAATGCTCATCAAATTTAAAACATTTAAAACAATTATTGGCCATTTGTAATAGCCATAATTAATGTAATTCCTTTTTGGCCCCGAAGTCCTATTGAGATTAATGTAATCAGGGTAAACATTTCGATGCGATCCGGATAGTTTGAAGATTGTTATGAATTTACTCCAGAAGATACACATCCGAATATTTACCATAAATACGAGCATGGTTTTCTTCTTGTTTTACTTTGTAACAAGTCACAACTTCTTTTTAGTCAGCTCTGGAACCAGAGCCACACATTCCAGATATTCTTAAAATTTGAATGAAGAGTCTTTGAATTGCATTTCATCTACTGAAATAATTAAAAGATGACCTTCCCCAACTGCTTTTTACATAATCCTTACTTTATTTTGCGCTTTCAACATTGAGCTCTTACAGGCCAGTCTCCACAAAAATATATTTCAGATTTTTATAAATTAAATATATTCCGGATGTTAATAAACGCTGATAATTAAATAAGCTTGCCTTGATCATATTAATTCTATAATAACATACGTCAACCGGAGTTTGTTTGGGAAATACTATATTTGGAAGAATTGAACTTTTTTAACACTGGCATCATGTTGTACATTCAAGTATTTTTTTAGTTAACAGGAAGTGAACAATTTTAAGAAATAAGAGAAGACGTATTCTCAGGGCTCTTTGCAGATTCTTCCCAGCATACCACAGTTCGTATGTCCCACATCCTTACCTGGTGCTCGTCGTGCGAGGTGACGATGAACGCCTGCAGGGCTGGCCCATGCACGGCGTCAACCTTCCTCATCTGCGCCCGTAGATCCTCGAGGCGCTGCCCCGTCTCCACCCGTTCCAACTCATCCTGGCCAGTAGGCCCATGCGGTCCGCACCACAGTCGACTGCTCGGGGATGCCGGCGGTGATGTACATCCCCAGGGTTCGGCCAGCGAGAAGAGGACAACTGCACGGGGGAGAGAGTCACTCGAGTGAGTTAATAGGAACGTGTACGAGGTGAGCTTAAATATTACGTGCAGAAAGTCAGAGGTACATTGTTAGCGGATAACATCTGGGAAAAGTAAACAATCGTAATTGTTAGAGTCATGATACATTCATTTAGCTATGTCTCATCTTTCATACTCCTACCCCCTCCTTAAAGATGCTTCTTGTATCCTCTCTCCTCATACCCCATTTTGATTACTGTGAAGTGGTATACCAAGATCTTTCAGGTGAACTGAAAATCAAACTCCAGAGGACCCATAATTTTTGTGTGCGGTTCATATGTGATCTTAAAAAAATACCATCATATTTCTAACTCATTTACAAAAATATCCTGGATGCCATGCTCTCCCTAGCTTTTCCCACAAACCTCATTCTTTGCTTAGACTCTCCCCATTTTATTGTTCTCTTTCTTCACTGTCATTTACTTTGAGTATGTGTGTATTTGTAGGTGCATACTTAATTTATACATGTACATATATATTTTGTGCAAATCTATACATAATGTTTGTCTGGCAGTCTACATGTGTGTATGGGTAAGCATGTAATTATAAATTTTATGGCTAATCTTATATGGTTACGGCAATGGGTTAAACGGAACGACGTCTCAGTTTCGCTCAACTTCTATCTATCTTTAATATAATACATTCAAATGGGCCGACCCGGCCCCAAAATTTATATAAAATGCATCGTAGATACGAAATCAAAAGCTCGTAACGTTCATATACGTCCTATTTCGGTTTCTCAAGAGACTTTTTTTAATTTTCCTGTGTTTTCTCTCTATGAAATTGTTTGCTGTTATTATTGTTTTGATGAAGTTATGGTTAAGAAGTGCGAAAAATATGTGTGGTTATTTCTAAAAAAAGAATTTAGAAAATTTTCAATGTGTTTTAGCTTAGTGTGAAACTACACGGCGATAGTTGATAAAGAGTAATGCTAAATAATGCAACCATTCAATCATTCGCCTTGACCGGGAGTCGAACCCGGATCCCTCGATATCCGGCCGAGCGCTTTAACCAATTAAGCTACCGAGACGACTGCTTAAATGTGAAATTTTGGGGGCTTTAAAGTAATGCTAAAACTTACATCCTTACAACTTATTTTTTTAACAATTTAATTAATATATAATAGTATTAGCTTAATCTATTCTTTATATGTGACACAAGCGTCATTTATTCCACTCAAAATATCTGTTAGCAGCATCCATTACAATTGAAATACGTTCATTTAGCCTACAACAACGATGGAGGTTACAAGTGATGCTGCGTTGACATTTTGCTTTCGCCGAAACATCATTGAATAAGTTTCAGAGTGCTATCAGAAATATTGAAAATTTCATTGGGTACCAACGTTTTTTTGAGAGCTTTTGTAAAAATCTACGGCATCACCTATGTCAAAAGAAGCCAGTGCTGAGAAAGTTAAGATCAAATCAATTTTCTCTATTCAGGGAATGGTGTATCAGTATATTTCAAATTAGCATACTATAGTGACGTAATGAAAATTCTGTAATTCCATATCAATCGCAGAAGGCCACATTTTAAAGCAACAGGCTCAATGTTGCTCCGAAATGGCCTCACATCACAAATTTGTTGCTGAGTATTTAGCGAAAATCAATTTTTTAAAATGTTTCTTAATATTTTCTCACTGTGAAGAAGAACCATCATGGAAATCATTTCGCATTAGACGCTGACGTAGGCGAATTGAACGTGTTTCAACTTGTAACTCCGTTCGCTGACGCGATAATGGGTCCAAATTGATGAAACGTAAAAGACATACACATTACGCGTTAATCTAACAATATAACATTAAATTAGTATTTGTACTCTAAATTATGCGATTAAAAATGTATGATCTCTCGTTATTGAATATCCCTTGTTCTTATCGTGTACATATTTAGCTAGAGAAAATTTAAAATCCAAAATATTAACATTAAATTACTTTATGCTAAAAAGCGAGCAATTGGGATTAATTGAACATTCCTATAAATGACTGGCGTCCTTAGCAATAGTCCTTGCGATAGCTTTCGGAGAGTTTTCGAGTTAGAGATGGAAAGAATTCACAACAAATAAGGAATCGGGATGGTGAGGAATTTAAAATATCGGCTTTCCAACCTAAGAACCCAGGTTCGAATCCTGGAAGTGGAAGATTTTTCTCAGTGGTATCCTAATCCTTATTTAGAGTACTATATGGAGAGCCATTAAAGTGAGTCCGTCGTCTATTGGATGTGACGTTAAATTGTGGACCCCTTGGCAGCTTTCTTTGAGAGTAGGATAATGCCGACGTTGGGTTTCTTTCCACCCTTCTTCCGTTCCCTGAAAATTCTACCCATACCAAATCACATTCCTATCCCTTCTGGCGCAAATGACCTTTGCTGCCGGGCGCTACCCCTAATAACTACCACCACTACTTAATTCATATTATCTCTAGCCTAAGGGACAATTAAGAACGATCAATCATTTTTCATTGCAAGAAAACTATGCAGGTCAATTTATATTCGAATCGTATTAAAAATGAACTAATGTTTATCCATAATATGTGCAATTCGAAAAAAAGTCAGATTACCAAAAATGCAAATGTGTTTAGGATAATGTCTGGAAAAAGGATCTTTAAAAACTTCTGCGTCTAACTCCCTTTCAAGTTATCACCACTTTTTTAACCCAAAATCGTCTTTTTAGACCCTTTCGATCACGTGCGTCCTTAAGCGTCTTCGGAGAAGATGAGGTGTAGTTACACATCGGCTATCGCCTCCCCTTGCACTACTGCAACGTCAATATCTCACGAATGGAACAGCCCTCCACCAAGTTTAGTGAAAACATCTGACGCTTCGCAAATAATGAAGGGAAGTAACAGGGTGCCAAGCTTCAAGCACCCCTCCCCCCTTTCATCCCCGATACGGCGAACCCCTAACCCCAGATTGGCCCTACTTGCGGGCGAAAGAGGAGCGTCCAAAAATATAAATCGCACCCTGATTCATTCCCGTCCACCCCTTAACCCTCCCACTCGAAAGACCTGCTTTTGCTCAACGCCCACACGATCTCACGGTTTTGCCCCCCTCCCTCAGGCACTCTCCTCTCTCCCCCATTACCCCACGTGCTTCTTCCAACCCCCCCCTCCATTCCCGAGCTTACAGCCTCTCGGCCATCGGCAACGGAGTGTATCAGCCAAAGTCTTCCGCACCCAATCCGCCGCTGCCGGGATGGGCGGGAGAAATGACCGTCGATCCGACCCCACTTTTACAACCCCCTTGCTCCCCCCACACTTTTCCTCACGTACGAAAATACCATTCAATATATCCTTTTATCATTATTTAGGGCAGCAGGTTGGTCTCTGTGACGTCCCATTCCCCGAGGGGTGCCAAGTATAGACTTGCCCAAGGGAAAGATTGCCCACTCTGAGAGACTGGAGAGAGAGTGAATGAGTGGGAGGGATATTGGGCTTTTATGACCCATTCCTCCCCGTACCCAAACTCCCCCGCCTGGAGCTCTACATAAACACAAGCGGTAGAGTAGCACGTTTCTGCGGTGTTTGGAATTCATCCTTTCCCCACCCCCACCCCCTTTTGTAGAGAAGCCGGCCGCGTTGCCTCAGCGGGCAACTTGTGAGCGGATGGGTTGAGTCGCTCACGGGGTTCCATTGTGAGTTCTTACGTGCGAATCACGTCATGTCCCGTCGAAGCGACTTCTTTGAATTGTCTTCGTGGACGACAGGCTATTAGCCCATGTTTTTCTTGTGCAACTCCTTCGGACCATCCTCAATTTCCCTTTAAGAAAGATGCCAATTCGCATGAGTCTGCTGAAAGTTAGTAGAATTTGGTATGCCAAAATGAAAAGTCTAAATTCCTTGTATTATAGGTAGCTACGGTTGAAAGGCCAGGGAAAACAAATAACTACTCTGGATTCCAACTGTTATACAGCTACCTAATATTCTGTTTTCCACGGGTAAAATGAAAATCTGAAACTAACACATTAACGACAAAAGTTCATTTTCACAAAACTATATTAATACGATACGTTTTACCGAGATACGGCATCATTAGGTAAAAAACAAGAGATTACGAGTGCATAAATATATAAATACATACATTATGGAGTGCAAGGGTAGGGATGACTTTAAACACAATTAGTCATGATTTATTTCATTAACCAATAGGAGCCAGGTAGATGACTGTGTGGAAGAGATGTAGGGATCTAAAAATTAATTTAATAGCCTTAAACTTAAAAATATAGCCCTTACACCAAGTGTAACCTGTAGCCATAACGCATCTGTTATTCTTATACAGGATCTGTATCTCTGATCGAAAATTCTCGAAAAACAAATATTAAAATCAATTAAATTATTTTCACAGCCACCAAATGTCCTGTTTTCTTCGGCCGCCGAGGAGGTTATCAGAAAACTACCTAGTTTTGATAAATAATGAAAAATCTCTTTTTCTCATCTCCCTGCTAGCCATCACCAACTTGCGATTATTTTAAGATATCTTTCTAGCATTCCTGACTAATTTTTGAAGTTTCACGTGGGATCCTATAGAAGCGCTGATAGCAATCTATGCGGACCACACGTTTAGGTATTGAAATTTAAATATCATTAAATCTTCTATTATGTACCCAACATCATTTTTTATTTCACTATGAATATCACTTTATTGTGGATTTGTAACTTTGAATAATTACGTGTTAAAATATCAATTCATAATGTAAGTATGCTACATTTGTGTTACTGGTAGTACGTGTCCGTTACCCACACCTAATAGACTCTCAGATTCACAAAGAACTTTACCAAAGTTTTGGTCGTGTAATGCTTCTCAACCAGTACTTTGCAGAACCGCGAAAGAAATCGAAATGAATGATTGGATTGTTTGAGTAAAATAAAACGAACTCGTCTAAATTCAGTATATATTAGTCTTTTTTATGCATATGTATCATAAGAGCTAATATTTTTGCCCAGTAAAAATCAAAAAATATACTTCTTTTGGATAACAACTGTAGTAATGCTCCTGATGCGAAATATTATAGTGGTCTGTTCTGGTTGGGATTGAGAAAAATTGATATTTAAAGTGTGGTTACTCCTTTTCTTAAACGCAAGCAATATTGTATTTTTAGGCGCGTTGCTGAAAAGGATTTGTTAAGATATATGCGCGATGAATTATGCGCCACCGCAATGAAATAACATTGCAAAATAATAACTTTCCCCATTACGGCGCGAGCTAGTTTTATCTACAGGATATCCTGTATTAGCACTAGCATCCTAACAATGTAGTGTTACTCGTTCGAAAGAACTTTAATTAATTAAATCAATTTATTAGAGAGAATACGTTTTCCCTAAGCAACTTCCAGTGATGGTGCTAGATCAAGGTCTACCCCATACACCGCAATCCACCGCGAGGATGTGTGGCGGTGGTGTTAGGGCACCAGCCATTCGCGAATAAATATAATATTATGCTGCATAATACTATACCACATAATATTGTTCTACATAAATATGAATATATATATATATTTGCTAATATACACGAGCACACATACACACATGCATACCTAAGTACATCGTGCAAAATAGGTGAGTTTGACTAAATTATCACATTTTGCTTCTTTAATGAAAAATATTCGGGTTCAAAGTTCATTTGTGATTATTGCGAGAAGGGAAGAGCAAGGGTTATTACCTGCTTTTTAAAGTGTCTTATTTTATTCTAGTGGTCAAGTCTAATTTGGGCTCACAATTCTTCGTGGTTCTTCTGTGTCAAAGCAAAAGGTTCTCTGTACCTCTCTAAAAGTCTTAGCCTATTCTCTTCGTGAATCAAGATGTTTTCCGAATTAATTCCCCCTACATGCTCATCGCTCTTACTTACTTCCCGTAGGAATTTTATAACAAAACCGGAACATATTCTCTGAATCATTTTCTTTTCCTGAAAAAAATGTAGAAAAAGTAATTAAGGTAGACATTTTTTGTTTCGTGAGATTGATGAAAAGTTATTAAGTGTGCTCCACCTATTAGCAGAGTTTCCTTAACCCTCGTAAAAAAACTGACATCTACGAATTGAGGTAATACAACAATCGTGGACATGTATTCCTTAGAGTGCTAGTGGAAAATGGCAGGTCATTCGAAGCATTCGGTGTTCCCTCGGTAATTGCTACGGTTTTTTTCAGTGCATTATTCACGCGGAAAGAAGATCACGGAACAAAGTCGATTCTATTGAAAAATAAAACTCCGCGGTCAAATTCAACGTGGAAACCCGATTGAGATGCGTAGCTACCGCTGTGCTAGAGTATTTTTTTTCCAGCCTTTCAAAAGCTCCCATCGAGAAAAGAATCCTCTTAACAGCTTGTGCGTCACGCTCATATTTCATGTTCGTGCGTTGGTTGCTGTTGTCGCGGTTGCCAAAGGAAACGACTGTGTAGTTACTCCGAAAAAAAATCTCTCATCCTCCTTCGGATTTGACTCACGTGGTAAAACGAGTCGGGAAAGATAGGTCACACGATCTAAGTTGCAACACACGGGAGGATGAATCGAGAGGCGTGAATCAGCCGACGAAGGATCGTTCAGTGGAATTGGATCCAAAATACTTAGCTTGACCATTCGCACCTGAAAGCTTACGCACGGAGATTCCCCATAAACTACGTTTCGCAAATGTGGGAGTCGACATATGTTAGATACCTTCCCCGTGCTCCAAGTTTTCACGTTTTAATTCTTTTTTGAATGAAATAGGAAGTTACCCTTACCCTAATTGCCGGCCCCGGTGGCGGCGGGGTAACGTCCTCGTCTACCAACTGAGAGGTCACGGGTTCGATTCCCGTCTGGGTGGATTTTTCTCCATCCAGGGCTTGGCTGTATGTAATTGTCTTCAATGTAATGTATGTAATGTAAGGGTTAGGTGGAAGAAGGGACTATTAAGTCTCAACCTCGCCCAATTAAGTCGATAATAAATAAATAAATAAATAAACAATTCCTCACACTTGTGTTTGTAGTAAAATTTCAATTCCTTCTTCCTCCACGTATTGAGTCCAATCTTACTTTTAATTATTACAAGTTTTCACATTCCATCTTGAGTTAGTTTATTTCGGTTAAGAAATTATTGAGCATATTTCTGATTATGTTTAATACAATCATTCAATAAAATAGCTTTCGCCTGCAATTATTAAGGGTTGGTATTCCAGGGACATTTGGAAACAAGGATGTGATCTGGAGCTTTTTTTTCAAAATTTTAGCTTTAGAGAGAACGAGAGGAATTAGGCAACAATGCGGACGTTTTTTTCTATTTTAACGGTATGATCATTGATTGATATTATCACTAATTTTTTACTTTGCGCTTATCCATACATAAGAGCGGTATTCACAGGGTATGTAAGGCCAAAAAGTGCCGTTTTTGGACTAAGACTAAATAAAAAAAATAAAATAAAATTGTAGCCAAATATAACCCCGACGTCTTGAAAAGTGCTAAATTCCTATCTAATTTTAAGCTGTGTCTAAGTAAAATCAAAATAGATATCAAATCTTTCTTGCTTTGAATGATTTTAGCAAAGATATTCCAAAGAGTTGTTCTATCACTGCAGACCGTGGAATTTTAATGCCTAGAAGTATGCTATGCAAAATGCCAATTAGATCACAGCAAATTCCTCCAAGCGGATTGATCACATCAAATCACTCTAGAAATTGTAAGTACTCCTGTGCCAATATGCCCTATTGACTATGATGTAAAAACCACTATTAACTAATCTTTGCGGGTCGCGGTGGTCTAGCGGGTAGAGCGTTGGACTACTGACCGGAGGGTCCTGGGTTCGATTCCCGGGCAAGGCACTTTGGGCACCTAGAAGCACTTTGGGCACTTTGAGCACAAGGCACTTTGGGCACCTGCAGCTCCACCCAAGCTAGTTGATTTTTCGGGTACCAGATCTTCCTGGGAAACCATAACCGGCACAGGGAAAGGAACTGGCCCCCTTACCCTGATGTGTGAATATTCACACGCCGTTGGGCTTGGTACACGGGTGAGCTCTACCATCACCTACTAAACCGACCTTCGGGTTGATTACTGTGTTTATGGTTTTTTTAACTAAACTTTAAGGGAAAAAATGACCAGAGTTTTAAAATTAAAATAAAGACCCAAAAAAGAAATAAGAAAAAATACTCTTTTTCAAACAGAACTCTTGTTGAATGGAATCAGCTGCCTGGAGGTTTGTTTGAGCCCTTTCCATCCAATCTTAGGAGTTTTAAGAATAAGTGTAAAGCAGCCACTGGGTGATGAACTTCTTTGATCAGTGATTATTTTACTATTGTACAAATTAAAATATTGCTTTTATGTGATATGGATGGCGTGAGAAGTTGTATTGCAAAAATAAAATATGTTAATGGTGCGTGATTTTGAACGGTATATGAAATTGTGCGTGGTTGTGGACGGGGTGCGGCAATGGGCGGAGCCTTGTAGGTATGGTGTGAACCTAACCCTTGTGTGATGGTAAAGGTGCGGTTGGTAATGTTAAAATGCCATTGTATATAAGAGCATTTTGTCTCACATCTGTTCTTCTTGTGTATGTATGTATGCGCATTGTAAGAGTGACCGTTGACCAGGCTTGACCGTAGCCACCAGAACAATTGCCTAAATGTAACGAGATTTATATAATTATAATACCAGTTGAAAGTTGGTATTAGTGGCCGTTACATAATAAACTTGAAATCCAATAAAATAATACTTTCCTTTGTAATAACGTCAAAAGAGCTTACTTTTGTATTCCAAAACTGATTACAACTGTCGATACAGTTACTTCAAAGCTACCACATTTGGAACTCACACGGTCAGTATATATCAATGCTTCTGACTTTCCCACCTGTATTTACACAGGTATTAGGAACTCCAGCATCAAACTTAAGATAAACTAAATAAAAATAGGCAGCTGTCCTTTGACTAACGATGAGTAGCAGAATCTAGGGAAAATTAAGAATCTTATTTTTAATGATCTGCCCCTCGAAACCAATTCAACAACTAGTCCCTGAAATGTAATACTATGTTTTGGTGATTTGGTTTAATTTCAAGACAGTAATCCCACGTTCAAATGTAGACATACCTGAACCCATCATATACGAGTACTTATAGGTTCAGAGTAAATATTGTCATTTAGAGAAGTGTTGCATTTACATCTTATTATTTTACCCGACACTTACAAGGGTGTTGTTTTGACACCCATTACTGCACACAATTTCGGTGGCCTGCAAGGTGTTGTATCAATAAAAATGAGTTGATAAGGATTTAGAGAAGAAGTCGTGATTGAAGATACCACCATTGTCACTCGGGCTGCCTTAATGCATAACGGACATCTCCATTCCCCCATTGATGGCGAGGTTTTCTTCATCCGCTGTTTCACACCTTAAGGTTGGAGGTTGATTTGATGGCCTCAGATCGACTTTTACGGCTCAGCGCTTCAACTACCCTGTCCAATACATGCACGAATTGAGGCCATGAAAACTTTATCTTGCAAAATTTATGATACATCGATTTTGTCCCCTTCAAAGTGCTCACCTTTCGTTGCTATGCACTTATTCCATCTTCTTTTCCACTATTTAAAGCTTCTTGCTTTATTGTGTCCACATCTTCCCAGTGTTGTCCCCTCATCACATTTTTGCATTTTGGAAATAGGAAAAAGTCGCAGGGTTACCCCCTGGCTCTGGCGAATAAGGAGGATGATCAAGGATAGTGATTGAATTTTTTGCCTGAAACTGGGAAAAAATCAATGCTGAATGTACAGGTGCATTCTCATGGTGGATCCTGGTGATCCATCCATCATATTTGGTCAAAACAGTGTGCATTGTTGATTTTCCTACATTCAATTCTTCAGCTTTCATTCGGACAGTTATTCGACGATCGGTAAGGACAAGGGACCGCACACGATCAATGTTATCGTCAATACAGGTGGTTGAAGGTCGTCCCGGCCTTGCATCATCCGTGGCGTCTTGTCGCACATCTTTAAAAGGCTTTATCTACTTGAAAACATATGTTTTCTTCAGAACATTGTCACCGTAAACAGCTGTCAACATTTCAGTAATTTCTTGATAACTTTTACCGCACTTCACCAAAAACTTGATGTTGATTCATTGCACCATGATTTCCCAACTTCTAATTTCGACAACCAGTAAAAACGAGGACAATAGAAACTAACATAAATGGCATCATACGCACAGCTCGACGATCCGCCAAACACAGACGGCTCATTGGGTCTCAGGCAACTAGCGCCGCTATTGGGTGGGGCTATAGCTCACGCCTGGCCGCAAGATTGCATCAGTTCGCGCATTTATTGCACAGAAAACGTATAATGAAGTAGGTTCGTGAGCGGGGAGTCAAGTAGGGGTAAGGGGATGTTGTCGAGCTTTGAAAGGTCTAAAAGCCGCGCCGGATGCGTTCGAGACGGTATATTGGGTCATTTCCTCACTCGCTCACCCATTATCTCGGAACCAATACACTTGCCTCCTGCCGTTTGTCTATATTTCACTCTCCCTCATCCTCGCACTCCTTCCTCGGAGATCTTCAAAGTCCTTTCATCTTCTTCTTCTACATCGGCACCTCTTGCCCGGGGTCAAAAAACTCTCTTCCTCTCCCTTCAGCTGTGGTTTGATGACCTAATTTGGAGATGCACCGCGGTGTAAAAGGAGCTTTCGCGGCGACGTTCCCGAGGCATGTAAACAGGAATTTCTGCTTTGTTGACTGAAAATTTCATAATAACCGCTTCCCCAGCTTAAGTCGCCGTATGGAGCGGTTCAAGGCTTCAACGTAAGTATCCGGAGAATCCTTGGTGGAAACATCGTATACTAGTTCCAAAACTATTCGGATGTGTTAGCCGTAAAATATAATGGGGACCAAAATTATGAGAGGGTCAAAAGATATCCGTGCGATGCTTAAAACCAGTAAGTTTGACAGCCACTGACGTAATATAACTGCCAACATGTGGCTTTTTCGTAATTCCATTGGCGTCAGACGTAAACGAATTGGGAACAATCGTTGTTCAACAAGCAAAGTTATGCGGTGGGATTGGAGCTTACAGAATGGCCAAAAATCATTAAATGGTTCTTCCACTGAATGAAATAATTTATCTCGAATTAGGTTTAGATTTATTACGCCATCATCAGATGGGGATGTACAGGTATTACGTTTGGACCCACCTAATAAGCTCGATTACTAAAATCTAATTAGGTTAGGAAACGAATCACATTATTTTCAAAAGATATATTTTTTCAGGGTCCATTTATAAGTCGCAGTTCCCTCAAAAACGATAGGAATTCCTCTATATATTTATGTATATATGTATATATATATATATATAAGTTTATTTTCATAGTCTATTCCTTCGTACATCTTAAAAGAGTAAAACCTCTTCCATATGTTGTGGCTGCGGACCGTTTGACATTATATCCCATAATCTCCTTTTCCTTTTATAAATACCCCACCTATTTATGGAAGCAAACCAATGCAAGCAATCGTATGGAAGAGTCTAATGCTGTCACATGGAGGCTGGAAGTGAGAGAGAGAGAGAGTGCAAGGAACCACGAACATTTCCCCGCCTCTTTCCGGAGCATCCCCATCGATTCGATGAGCACGCCATTCCGGCCCTCTTCTTCGCCCTGCCTAGGCAATCATTTGGCCTCAACCAGGAGCGGGCTCCACCGTCGGTGGGCCATATATCACTCCCCCCCTGCCGATGTCTCGTTGGGATCATCGTCGGCGGCGCCTACTTCGACACCACAGCAGCACCTTGCCCACTCCCTACCAGGCGCCCACCTCGAATCCATTCGTCAAGGGCCAACGGTCGAAATTAATCTCAGCACCGGCCTCCCCTCCACCGTTGGATACACGCCTGTATCTTCTAGATTCTCGAAGAAGAAAAATAATCCAGCAAAATTTAAATCCAACATTGCCATGTTTCCAGTCATCGCCGAAAATTTACACAAGACTGACCCTCCGTGTCCTTTGATCCAAGATTATCTCGGCTTCCATCATTTCGACACGGCAATTTGGCGCCATTAATGATGTGACGTAGAAATAGACGTTTGGCTGGCTGTCTTTTTTTTCAACTATCAATAACAGAGGGCTCAAAATTTAACCTGACAGCTAACGGTTATTGAACATCGTACCGAATTTTTTTCTTAATGACTAATGTTTGGGAGATAGACAGGAAAGAGATGAGGAAATGAGATTGAAAAAATAATAAGACGCCTTATCCAAAGGATGTGATTATTTATTGAGGAATGAGCGAAGCATAGCAATAATTAAAGTTCTGCATGCTATGTATTTTTTGCGGAGTTAATCAAAACTCATCATTTTCCACGAGGATTTAATACTTCCCCAACATAGTTTCAACGCTAAAACATGATTATCAAGAGTTTTTTGTTGAAGCCACAGCTTGAGAAGGTCGAATCCGTGTGGAACAGTTTGTCAATGCTTGTTTAATTCAGGCAAAAAAACGAACTTCTTCGGTGAAATTCTAACACGAAGGGGTAGAATGGCTATCATGCATTTAAAAGTCCAAAAATATTGTTCATTTTTTAATCTCGTTGAATATTTTTCCAAATTTACCCTTAAAAGATATGGAATCCATTAGAAACCAGTCGTTTTAAATATCACGCAAGCTATTTTAGTCCGGAACTTAGTTATTGATCCATTTTTTAAACGCTAGTAGAATAATTTCTAACAAGAAGAGCGTATTATATTTATTCACTTACACAGTAGCGCAGATTCCTCATTCACAGTATTTTACTCCGGATCATTTTTGAAAAGTCTGTGAAATATATTTTGAACGAAATACTATTAAATTAATTAGCGGATTATTTATTTTTCCCCGAAAAACGCAGTCAGCACAGTAAAAATTAAATTTACAAAAATTTCACCCTAGTTATCTTCTTTAATACTGGAGAAATGAGACAATGAGGTGAGAGTCGGAGACGTGACTCTTTTACGTGTATTTCGTAAAGTTGAAAAATATCCTAGTGGCACTTGCCTAGAAGTTGCTCGTCACACTAATTGGACTCACCACTGCACCCTTTTCATAAAATGTATCATAAATTTTGTATGCATACAATTGCTTTTTATTTATTAAAAGTGTAAATGAGAGAAAACATTGAGTCTAACACCACGATTTTGTTAGAACAAGTGCTCATACTTTTGTGAATAAATGTGGTGCACAACTGCACTGCACATCTTAAAAAGGCAGGAGTATTGATCGATGCTTCGGAAAGTTCACTCGAGAACGCATTTATGTGGCCCGAGGAAGTTCTTGGTAATGAGGCATGCGAGACACGAAAGGTCGCACAAGACACTGCGATCGGTTTTTCTAAGTTGTTCTCCTCTAAGGTTCCCCTCTCTCAATTTCCTCATGATAACCTTTTGGTGCCTTCATAAAAAATTAGATCAAATTGCATGTTTCACCAGTAACCTATCTGTTTTGGTAGGTTTTCTGACAGACCAAGTAACTAAGCTCCGCCGCCTTTTTAAGCTTTGCCTAATGCGATAATAAATAGCCTTAAACTCCTTATTACAACAATTCACATTTAAACTTGATATGTTTTCTACCCTAACTGCCTTCACCCGACTTACCCTTTCTTTCCTTCTCTCAACCTCAATTTACTCACCCCTCAATTCTCACTCTTTCCACTCAATTCTCCCCTCTATAACAGTGTTCAATATAGCATTTCCCCCCACAGTGGCACACAAGAGATCTATGTTATCCTTAACTGATAGAATACAACCAGTAAAACTTTCTTCATTTTCTTTTAGTCCCTTCATAACCCTGATTGAAAGATCGGTTTGACACCTTTCATCAATCATTTTGCGGAAGAGTCGTCCACTCACGTGAATAAAACCATTTGTTGCAGTTGAGGTGGTCTACCGTTTAGGATAGTTTAAATGGACACATACTGAACAATTATACGAGTTGATTTCTTTGCTTAAACTAACGAAATAAACCCTGACCCTCGGCGTTAAAATAAACTCTTTTTCGATTCTCTATACTTCCTTCATCCCCTCATTCCATCCAATATTTCTGCTCTTTATGTCTGCATCAAGCTCTGCATCCCCATTTCTTATATTCTTTGGATCTCTGCCAACAATCCCATCTCCTCTCTTACCTGGCCTAGTACTTCTTTGTCCTTTTCTTGTATCCATTGCACCTCGTGCATTCTTCTCCAAACCTACATTTCAAAACCCCCGATTTACGTCTATGATATTGTTTTAACGACCATTTTTCCTCGCCACAAACCCACGTAAATTTTCAAAGTTCTCCCTATCTTTTCCTAACTTCCTTACTGAACGATCCTGCCATTCATTACCCCCTCCTTGTGAAATATTCTTTGTCTAACGCAATCCTTCTTCTAGGAATCTATAGTTGTAGCTTTATATACACGTCCCTACGATCTAGGTCATCTTGGTCAGAAACCCTTAGAAGATAGGCAAACCGTTCTACCTATTCTAATTTATTACCTCTTGTTTTTACATTTATCTTAGCCTTCCTTTTCACGGAAATCTAATAAACTTCGTTTTGTTTAAATTAAGGCGGTATGATATTCCTGCGGGTGGATTATTTAATGGATCCGGGTTCGAATCTCGGATGATGCCTTTGCTCAACCTTAGTTCAAATCCAAGTGCCGCTACTTTTCAGTTCGGTGAACTTCGTATGAAACGGAATGGTGTTTCAGAATGTGGCTGTCACCGCTTATCTTATGTGACCTTCACAAACCTTTAGGCTTAGTTTCGAATGCACTCAAGTACCACCTATTAAAACAAGTCTTCGGTTTGATATTCGTGATGATGATGACTAAACTTTAGTCGTCAAAATAACCCCTTTTCCTTTCTCTATCTTCATTTCACTCCCTTGTATGCACCTAAATTGGTCGTTATTTTACTAACTACAGGTTTAATACCCTGTAAGCTTGTCAGGGGCTTGTATGTTATCTCGTACGTACACGGTTAGACCTACGTTTGAAGTTCACATCTTAGGCTGAGTTTCGAATACAGCTGCCCTCGGTGCATCGAAAAAAGTAATAAACAAATTGTCATTGCCACAGCATTTTCTTGTGTACTCCCACAACAAAATGCAATAAAATACAACATACAAGCAGTTTTGGTTTTGGAAATTTAAGTTCTTCTCGTAGGTCAATCTCCTCGTAGGACGCTATGTGACTACAACTCACAGGACACTACATCGGTATTCATATATTTGCATAATAAACTTTGTTATGCATCCAGTCACGACAAGTTAGAGCTTTAAATCTATCCTTCCGGCTTTTGAACTTGATAGTATAGTAGACGGAGCGATGGGCTACTGATCAGATGTCCCGGGTTCGATTCTCGGGGACGCCACCGCACATCCTCACCTATATTTTGTGACATTTCGGGTACCAGATTTTTCCGGGAAACTACCGAAGAACTGTTCCCCCTAACCTGATGCGTGAATTTCACTTAATGAGCTAAATACTAGGCGAGCTCTACTTCATCTATCAATTGATAACTGTGCTGGTGGTGGGATACGTATATAATAATATTAAAAATATGTCATTTTTTTGCCTGCAGTGTGCATTTGTAAATTATACTGAAAATGTAATGTACCTATTTTGCTGAGAGCATTTACCAGTCACGGTCTAACAAAGGTCGCCTTTACAGTCGACTGTATTTATATATCATCAATAGTTAATCAAAATAGTTTTCTCTATGTAATATTCGCTGAGGAAACCGCACGTTCGGAACTTTGCCTCTTGTCTGGAAGTGGGATGTACGTATACGTTCAACAAGACAGGAAATTCACATCGGTTGAGGTGTCACAGAATATAACGAGTTACGACGAACGTCATTCCGTTTCGTGAGTGGGGCGAAATATATTTTTTTTGTGAACAGGATGTCATGGGCGACCACTCAATTGACGGCAGCAGACAGATGGAGTCGCAAAACCATTCAGGGCTGTCGCCAAACTTGTATCCTCGCGTCTGAACCACTTACAGATCCGCGTCCGTATAATTCAGTGGAGGAACGCGCACAGTGAGCTTCTTTGTGACGGGTGAGGGACTCCAATACTCCAACCTCCTCCCGGGGTGGGCGAGACGCCAGGGCAGGGGGCGTCTACCCCCTTTGAGGACGTCTCAATTTCTCCCTGGAGCCTCCGCGAGAAATTGAGGTCAGTGCCAAAGAGAAGAGACGGATCCTCTGCCCACCAAGTCAAAAACTTTGGAATGATTTGCCAGGAAAATTAAAAACTTTTCGGAGTCAATTACGTCAGCCTTTACTCGTTAAAATTTCATTTCGGAAGTATAAAAAATTTAGAATAAGGAAGGATAATTTCATGTGGATATCATTTACCTATCTTTTCTTCGTGGGTTGTTTGTTTCGTTTTATTTTTAATGTTATTGTTTTTAAATTAAATTTACCGCTCTAGCTAAAGTTTTAATGACAAGGTAAGACATTTGCTCAAACGGTGAGAATATGACCGTTGTGTTTTACCCTTTGGAAGGTGTTTAAATGTATGTTAACTTTGGTTTATAATATAAGGTAAATTCTTTAAATTAATAGTATCATTTGATGCTCGCCATTTGGTTTTTATGCATCTATTTTTATCTATAAATTCGCTTGTTATCTGTAAATTGTGGGTGGAAAATTTTCGGTGTACTTGTCTGATTGTGTGGTGTGGTTTTTGAATTTTGATGTGCGTGTCCAGTATTTTAAGATCTGTTTTTCTCAGGGCTCAGCGAACATCATCAAGAATCAGGAAGTCTCCTCCTCGATTCTCAAATCGCCGGGTTCTTCGCGAGAGATAACGTTTGCTCGCAAAATACTCCCCGCACAGAAACACACGAAAGCCACCTCAGTTTCATCGACTGAGTTTTTCACTTCATTTTTCCCGATGTTCAGTCCATTGCAACATTTTCACAAATATGCGTCCGTTAATTTGTTTTGACTAACCTTTGGAAATTAAAGTGCCTAAGTTAATAATAGCTCGAACAGTTAATCATTCATTTAAGTCCTTTGTCACCGCTTCATCCTTAAATTCTCTTCTTAATGGATGCCTGTATAAAACAAATGAAAATTTTGCATACTCGCGTTTATTGTGCTATTCGTCAATCTTTTTGTTTTACCTTTCAATGTCTTACATGTTTGAATTTTCTCGGTCAAAATTATTGATTTGACCTTCAAACATGACCTGATTTCAGGTTTGACGGCTGTGATCGATGGACTTTACATATAGTATGCTCTGTAAAACCATATTGACGGAGAAGCAAATTTGACGGCCATGGCCGTTATAAGAGCATTGAAAAATAAAAAACCCTGTGGTTTGTTCTTTCTTTATTGATATTATTTCAGCCAACTACGTGCTCATCCCTCCCTCGAACTCATTTATTCTTTCACCGCCATTTTCCATTGATTTGGAAACGCTCCGTGTCGTCGTGAATAAATATAACTTTTGCATATATACTTTTACTTTGAGGGTTCATTCACTTCGTGGAATTTTTTTATGTCCACATTAAAAGAGTTTGTAATTTTCCACAGACTTTAAAGCCTGTGGAAAATTACGAACTCTTTTAATATGGATAACTTTGGCAGTTCGTATTCAAACATTTCTCGGGTTCATCTAAAACTTCAACTAACCCAGGAAGATGCGTTTAACGAAAAATGGAGCTCAAAGACGATATAAAAATTTAATCATTGTTAGTTAGTTAGTCATTCATTATTTTTTACTATTTCACATATTCAATTATAAACGGTTGAGGCTACATCCTAAAACCAAATATGCAAACACACTGCACGCGATTCAGCAGTCATATTAATCCGCTCGTCGAGTTGTTGAAAATCGTAGAAAATCCCTCAGGCTCAATGAAACTTCTCAAAGAAATCTCAAAACACGCATCCTCCTTGTCAGAAGTACCATGAGGGTAAGATGGCCTTCAGATAGTTGTTCTTTGGGAACCTTAATATCGGCATGCAATGGTTAGAAAGGGTGGACTCCACTTGCTTCGATAAAGAAACGCGAAATTATCTCGAGTGCGGTTGCATACGTCACCGCTGCTCCATAAAATCATGCACGTTGTCACGGTTTGAGGGCGCTTCAGCGTTCCAAGGTCAAACACGAACGCTTGTTAAGCGCCTATTCCCAGTTGTGGGCACTCGTGAATGGCCCAAAGCGCTAGCTCAGAGATCACTCCTCCGAACCCTATCCGCCCTCCCCCCTTCTCCCCCCCCCCAAGATTGGCCGGACGGATGGATTAAAGGGAAGAGAGAGGGGCGAAAAAAAATGCAGGAACGCATCGCCCATCTCCGCGTGCATGAGTTTAGAGTTCGTCTGTATGGGTGCGCTCATACTTAATTGGCCGGAGTGAGGGCGCCAAACAAAAAAGTGGGCGTTTCATCTCTTTCGAGCCTCGTAAGAGACGTGGTATTTTTATTGCCTCATCCTTTTATAAATCTACAAAGCGAAAGCCATTGACGCCTAGTCCATCTACATTTCAATGATTTCCGGCTTAAAATAAGATATCATCAAGCTTGAAAAAAAAATAATTCAACACTATCTAGCCACGCCAACGTGAATACACAACTTTTCTCACTTCAAAGACGATTTTCGTGATAGTTTTCCAATGGTTAATTGGATGTTATATACTGCGGTTATTTTATCCAACCGAACTGTAGCAAATCTTTGGATCTCATGAGGCAGACTAACTTTACTGGAGGTACCACTAATAAAAACGCCGCGCGTATTATTTTATTGATCGAATAAATATGAAAGGAAGAATCCAATGAATCTAGTGAATTAGATTTTCGCCATGATATTGCGTGCGTATGGGAACATATAAATAATGTTATCATAACAGTGAGCGCATTGTATTATTAAATATTTGCGATTAACAAGAAAATAATAAGCTCATAAGACATCAGACTTACGAAAATATTAATCGATTCGCCGAATCTATTAAAACTAATTGAATGGCACTAATGTTTGTTTATTTGATTGTCGTAGTAACAGAAATGTTATGGTAAATATTGAACGTTCGTTTAATTAAATAGAAATATTCCTTTCCTAGCTTTTGGGGAAACTTAAGTAACAATATGTGTATCAACAACAATTATTTCACAACTAATTAAGTACGGTACTATAACTTATTGGATATTTTCCAAATTATTAATACTGCTGATAATGCGGTTGCTTATAATTTTCTAGTTGATTTTAACGATCGAAATACGAAGTTTTTTATCTTTATGACGAATAAATATAACTGTTTTTGTCTCTTCTTGCTCTTAAGAAATATCATCTAACAAGCAAGAGTTAAGAAGCTATTCGTGATCATTATTAACGGCCAGAGAAGACACAATATATTCTCCTGTCTTCTTTTAGGGACTCCTCAAATCTACAGGCGAGTGGCCGCGAAATGGGCCCAAGAGACGAGCGTCTCGCCGATAACACCCCACGATGATCCGTCCCGTAACCGAATTCCCCCCGTCCCCCACGCCTCTGCCCTGTCTCACATTATCTCACCACTCGGATCGGAACCTTTATTAATGGCGGTGAATTTTTCGTAATTGAAACCGGAGCCTTCAGAGTGGATTTCCCTAGTGGACTCCACCCGAGCCACCCGCTTGATAAAAGGATTTCCCTTGTCCCTCGGGCAGGCTTCTAGACCTCCCCCCTGCTTTCCCCTTTCGACCCCCCGTATCCGGCGCGTGCTAACTCTCGCATTCGCGTGGATGGATTCTATCGCATCGCCGCCAATCCGCAGTACTTCTCGGGATGAGTCCCGTTTAGTCGTGAGGTCAGGATATTGTACCGTCTGAAGGTGGTTTTTGTTTGAACTTCTATGGCGAAGCACGAGGGAAATTTTCATTGTGCAAACGTCTCTCGGAAGGGATAAGAACTAAATTTTTCATTTTAAAAACATTCTTTTAAAGAACTGCGGGAGATGCCGTGTCAGTAACTTTTAGTGGAGTCATCCACTAACATGCATTAATTTAGAATTGTTACACTTAACAAATTATAATCACTTTTTCTATATTTCGGTGTACCTAGGACATACTTATGTCATAAGTTCAATCTTCAGTTGTCCTTTTAAGATTATTACCGTCACCACCAATGGACCATTATCACCATCATCATGGGTTTTCAATCGAGGATTGGTGTGTGGCAACTCTCCAAGTTCTCCTTTTCCCCGTCGATCTCTACCTCCCCTTGTGAGTCTTTGTCCCGAAATTTCATATCACTTGCTTCTCACAGTTCATCATAGAACTGACTGTATTATTCTTCCCCACTATGTTTCCCTTAATTGTCACCTTCAGTAAACTGTCATTAGATCAATTTCCCTCCTCTTCTCGTTAGAGTCCTCCATTTTGATTTGGTTTCTCCGTCCATTCTTAGAAATGCCTCATTTGTTAATCAGTTTTTTCCATTTTCTTTTCGTCATTCTTCTGTATCACCACATTCCAATCGCCTACAACCAAATTTTCGCAGCCAAGACACATACACATGCAGTTCCACCCAAGCTATGTGATTTTTCGGGTACCAGATCTTCCTGAGAAACCATAAGCGGCACAGAGAAAGGAACTGCCCCCCCTACTCTGATGTGTGAATTTCACACGCCGTCCGGCCTGAGTACTGGGTGAACTCTGCCATCACCTACCAAACCGGCCACCGGGTTGATTACTGTGTCTACGGTTTTTTTATCTACCGTTAATAGCTGCTTGTTCTAATAGAAAGTCTTATTCGTCATTCCTACTCTGCTTACTAAATTCCTCTTCCTCCTTCCATCACTAGTGATCCTGCTTCCTAAATAGCAAAACTCATCCACTTTTTCAATACGTCTTACCCTTACTTGGCGATTATCTTCCATATTTCGACTGCAGACCATTGCTTAATTTTAATTTTGTTAAACTTGAGGTAGTTTACATCCTTTCTGTACAGTGACTAGTATCTTCTTTAAGGAATGTTTTCTTCTCTGATAGTAAAACTAAGTCTTCGCAAATTCCAGCGTACATACCATCTCTCCGGGTATACACGCGACACCTCTAGATCTCCAAATCCACATCCTCTTTCCAATTCATTAAACTTTCGAGTGGCTCAAAGTTATCTTTAATCTAAAGTCCGTTCACTTTTGCTTTGAACTAGTAATATGGGTATCCATGGAGTAGCCCCTCGAGTTTTTCCTCTTTTATGCAACGTCGAAAACCTCATTTTATACCTATGCAAACTTGTGGACACGATATGTGGATAGCAAGTTAAATATTTTCAGTCTAATAGGCAGATATAGACAGACTAACGTCAAGTCTAGGATGGATTAGATGTATCATTTTATATTTATCCAATCGACAGTGTCATATTGTCTAGCTGACTTATAGTGAGGGACCAGTGTTAAATCTGATATCAAAACGAAGATCCTTGGGGGATCATCGTTTTTATTAACCAGAGTAAAAAAAAATTCTAAAGGCATCTATGGAAAAAATAATTTGTTTTCAAGCTATTTACGTAAATATATTTGCTCTGCCAAGTTCATCCCTTAATCTTATGAGATTTGGAGCAAATGAGATACGCTTTCAAAAATTTGGAAACTATTGATACAAGATCTTTCATCGACTTCCACCACGTTCCAAAATCTAAACATCCAAGTTATACTTTATTTCACCGAAAACAGATCAAGTTTCCTTTGATGTGGCTGCTAAATGTCTCACTCATAGTTTTCTTCCATTACTTGGTCGAATATTATTCATAGAAAGGAGAAAAAGTAGACTCGACGTAAACAACCACGGCGATGAAAACCTGACGTACTTCCCTAAACAGTGACAGCTTGTTAATCCTCGTATTTACTATTGGCCCACGCATCCGACTCCAGTGTTTTTATTGTGAGCCGCCCGTGTTTACGGCATCCTCTCGGAAAATAAAAAGATGAGGCAGGTGATGGATACCCCCGTCGTGGATACCCCCTTCCCAGGCACGATGCGAGGTGCGCCAACTGACTCCTTTCCTATCCCCCTGCCACGCCCCGTCTTCTAGCGAGGGGCCCACTAGGTGGCGGAGTTTGCCCTGGATTGCTCCCGCTTGCTCGTTGGCCGTGTCTCGTTGAACGAGCGACACGGGGATTCTTCGCTCTCTCTCTCCCAATCGGATGCATCGGAGTTCCGCGATCCGATCCAACCTGCTACTTCACCGTTTGGACGGGTTGAGCGTTGATTCACGCGAACAGAAGATTGTTTTTTTTTCTTTTTCAAACGCGACAGACCCAGTTTGACGTATGTCAGATGTGAGAATCAAACGTCGCGCGTCTGTTCGCAAAACATGCATGTCGTTTCGTAATATTTCGTCTCCGAGTGGTATGAATGAATATTGACAATATTTATAAGTGCCAGAGTATCCGCTTGTCATGCGTCGACGTACCATTACAAATCAGGATTTCACCTTTTTTGTACGTTAAGCCTCGTATTTTCTGGTGCGTTCTCTAGTAATTAATTTTTTTAATATTTTTATTTGCTCATGCTAATTATTCGTTAATCCATAGTGAGCACTAATTAAGCAGTAAAATTTCTGTGATGCTCTTCTAACATCTAAAGGATGGCATTTCAACATCCTAATGCCATCTACATAAAATGATCTTTATATTTTTGATTAGCTTTTAACTTAAATAAAAAGTCTACCACATAAATATTTTCCTCTTCCTGGTTTTGTAGTGCCTCGTCCATTTATTTTCGTTGTTTTTGAAAGAAAAGGGAAGTTTAGGATGATTCTATTAGGAAAATACTGTCTATGTAAATATTGGAAAGGTAAGACAAGCTTTTCTGATGTTGAGCGATGTTTTGTTTACTCCTATAAGCGTAATCGGCTAATCTGAGCCGTTTATGCTGTGCTGTTATGATATTTTGAAGTCATTAAACGATAGCACCGCCACGATGTTAACAACAAGCGATTACACCTTACTTTTAAAACCATTTCTAAGATGATATAATGGTAGTGAAAAAATTTCAAAACCAATTTTCAACAAAACATAAAGGTCTAAACACCTTACAACATTTCAACACATTTTTAGTGTGTATCTATAGTAAAATTGAACATAATGGAAGTAATTAAAATCGTATATGGTCTTAATTTTCTATATACGGGAAGCAAGGGATATGAAAACCAAAAAAGTGATCATAAAATAATCTTGAGAAAACCCGAGCGTTTTTTCCATGCCATAAAAACTGATGGAAAACATTTGAAATTTACAAATGGCAATCGAAGTTGTTTGGTGTGACACCGTTCATCTTATTAAGACGTCGTTATAATATTGAAGACGAAATTTTATCCATTGTGCCTGAAACTCAAGTTGAGAACCGTTATGTCGTGTTGTTATGCATATATTATATTATCGTACTAAGGTAGGCGAGATCATGTCAATAAAATTAGAGAGATTAAGTGCAGAGCAGATATATTTAAGATGTCTTTTTTTCCCACGAACGATAAGGGATCAGAATAAAATAATGTTTGTCCGGCCGTGCTGAGAGGGAAGTGTGTTTTGGGTCAAAGGTAGTATGGTGTGTAATCACCCCCTACCACATACCCTAGCGATGGCTTACAGTGTACTAAATAAAGCTGAAACTAAAAATATGTTATGTAGTACGTGTCTCCGGGCTAAATGCAGTCTCGAAGATGAAGCTTTTGTGATGGAAGGATAGCCGATGAAAATTCCAAGATAATTAAATCAGGAAGGATGCAAATCTCGAGAAGAAAAATATGGGGTCATTGGTCCCTGGATATGACTACAGGGTACTCTTGAAAACGACGTCGATGAATGAGACCGTTAGAATAAAACCATGACTAAATGGTAGCCACACCTGTGTAATAAATTATACCCATGTTTAAGCTTAAGATGTCACTAGGTCTGTTACAATTCACCTAAACAACTGGAAATGAGTCTTTTGATCTCAATCCTAACACCGAAACGACAGCTCCAACAATGGACTTGGGAAAATACAGCAGTCCCTAATTTGACTTGAATCCCAAAGACAGTCCGAGTCCTAGAGAATATTGGATATTTCACTGAGAAAAAAAAACGAATTATTTTTGTATTATTCATCGTCATTACGTATGAATGTACAGGTTATCTGGGTCGGTCAATGTACTCCCCCACTGACAGGTCATGACGAAACGGAGGATTCGAATCACGTCTCTAGTATGGGAGTTTCCTTTTTTTAAATGTATTATGAGCCGAAGAATATGGAGAGCTAAATTAGACCATATTTTCAACACATCAAACTCAATGACAACTATTGAGGATTATTATTTTTACCGCGAAAAATTATACATGTTCTTAAGAAACGAAAGTACCGTTGCCTGAAGAATTTGAATCTGAAAGTCATCAACATACGCCCGTGCTCTCAATAAAAGCATTACTTAGCAGCGTAACACAATGTCTGTATGAAAATGTTATCGTCTTGCTTCTTTGAAGAAATTATCCTCCTGCATTTCCATTTTCATTTTCCGTACGTTAACCCGTTTCGTTTCGTGGGGTCTTACGATGTGATTCATTCCGTTTCACGCCAGAGACGAATTGAATCCAACAACGTTATTTAGATAATATATTTAATGAATTCGACTTCGAAGTCTATTGTATTTGAAATCAAGTGAATGATGCACGTACGCAATGTACGTGAACGACATCTGTCATCATTTATTTGGCCGTTAGACCATTAAGCCAAAAGGTATCACTTTATTATTGTGACTTCTGGTATCTCCGTTCCTCAAATTGCAAATTCCTACATTCTTTAAACACATATTCTCGTTATCTAGTGAGATATTTTTTTTACGCTTAACCGACGAAAATCTGCTCCCATGCTATCTGTATTTCTATCCGCATCTATTCGATGCGTGAAATTGTTTATTCTTGTCGATGAATATTTCTGGAGAGAACCTCCGAGCTGCGTGATACCCTGCATTCCGAGTGAAGTCATAGGAAAAATGGTTGGTCCACTCTTCAGTGGAACGCAGGCAAAGGAACGCGAATAGATGCTTCCCCCTCCCTCCTCCCCCCTGAGGAATGGGAATAAACGTTCTTGCCGTACCACAGGAAGTTACGTGAACCCTGGACGACCCGTGGTCAAAAGATGTTTATTATCGACTCCGTTACACGCGGTTTCTCTGTTTTGATCCGTTTTCAGCATCAAAAAGCGTTGAATGGTGCGCATCAGGATTCCAGGTGGCTCTGCTTATTTCTCCGGCTCGCTCGAAAGGTTCGAAAGCATTTCGGCAATAAATAAACACAAAAAATTCCGTCTTCGGGTTTTTATTTTGAGTGTTACTCGTCGATTCCGGTAGTGTTGGCGGCTGCGCCTGAAAGCAACGTCCTATTCCTGAGCCATCTTTTAAACGTTTCCAGGAGTTTTTTTTCGAAATTTGATCGTTGGATTTACAGTCAAAACCGCTCGAAGAATGAAAAAACAGAAGGTTTCTTCTGAACTATTCTCACGGTAATACGGAAAGGTGTATTTTATGTATAGAAATATGTGCTTTTACATCTTATCTTTTAATAAGATGTGGTTTTTTAAAATTGAATCACGAGTTCAAATGAGTAATTAGTGTCACTGCAATAATCACTGCTATTAAAATAATATCGCTATATTATAATTGATTCTGGTGGCATGCATGTATAATCATTCACACTTTTAAAGTACAAAATTTCTTGTTTTTCAAAATCATGCCAGAGTTAAGTACCCATCGCCCTGCATATGCTTTAAGAACCTGATTTTAATTATTTTTTAACATTACAACTGTGCTTAAATTTGTCGAATTTGTGTGAAAATCAAAAATGGATGATTAAGTGGTAACCCAAAAAAAAATAAAAAAGTGTTAACGTAAAACATTAATAAATTTAAGAAAGAATTCCAAATACAACGCACCGGAACAATTATGGAGCGTCCCACTATAACTACTCCATGATGCAGAGAACTATCTATTGGATGCCTATGCACAAATTATCATCTGATCGAGTTTTTTATTTTTGATTCCATGTATAGGAAATGCAAACTTATATCATAGACCATGGGTTAGACCATGGCATGGGAACTAATTTGAGAACGGTACATACACACACAGCTGCATAAGCCCATGAATTGACCTTCGTTAAATAGCGAGCATGAATGGTTAGAGAAACCACGGAAAATGCCAACACTCACACATTTGTACAAATTTAAATTTTTATTTTCCATTAAAATCAAATAAATTAGAGTTTTAACTATTTTTCTCTGACATATTGTTAAATGACTCATTAGATTCCAATTGTCACCATTCATGCTGCTTTTTCGTTCTTTATTAAATCTCTTTTTATCCACCTAGAACCTCAGATGGTATTTAAGTACCAGATAATGTCCATAACTTCTTAGATGTAAATCTGATCTTCAAAATATAGAACTTATTATTGCCACTATTAGTTTCACTGTAAATTGTTGCAAATATTAGGTAGAGATTCGCTAAATTAATTCCTGCATTGAAGGAGAACATCTTACGTCACGTAATAATATGATTGTGATGCCCCTTTTTATGTAAGAATGAACTTCAATTAATTATTCAAAATCAAGTAGACGATGTAGTCACTCATAGGATTACAAATTAATTAAATTTTAAATCTTTCACCAAGTCATATTGATGAAGGTCAACTTATGTGGTAAAGCGTACTAAGCCTGCTTATATTTATAGTAGCAACAGAACTTTGGACCGCAAAACCGCGTTCGTTCTTCAGTCAAGAAGCAAAGTATGTATGCATATACATAGTAGAAAATTTTTAATTCTTCATTCAATATTTTAAATTGGCATTTCTCTTAAACGGAGATTAAACCATCAGGCCAGATAACTGAAATCAAATACTGATTGCGTTATTTCACTTGTAGATGTGTTCTAGCGACACATTATTATTTGAATACGAGCATTATTTTTCTTATAGTAGGAGCACGTTCCTTCATTCAAACAGACGTGGAAATTGTGGTTCATCGTAAACGTTTTATGCCAGGCCACTGGAATTCGACAGTTGATTCCATTTTCTCTTCCCTGAGGCCATGGACTTGGGTCAGAAAATCTTAACTCGTGAAAAAGCCACAACTTATTTCCACGTATCGGAAATTGACGAGAGGAAAATGTTTCAGAGCACAGTCCGCTCGACGAGAACGTCCATTTAGTAAGCCACAGATTAGCTAAAGCTGAAACGGAATATTTGACTCTGCGGTCTCTCCCTCTCTGGAGAATCTCTGTCTCCTCCTACCGATCCCTGGCCATTGCTCCCCTCCCCCACCTGCTGCCGATAGGAGACCGCAATCGTATCGTGTTCGACCCTCTCTGTTTCGCTCCGAGGCATCACGACCTTCTTGACTGAAGAACGAACGCGGTTTTGCGGTCCAAAGTTCTGTTGCTCCGAATCCTGCGTCCGAACATGCATGAAACGCGCATAAAAAAAAAGACATATCGCATCGAATTTCCGCTCCAGCTTTCACTCCACAGGCTAATTGCAAGTGAGCAGGGCGCGTGTTGAGAGGACATCGAGCGAGTAGATTGCGTACGAAGCGGGATCGAGAGAAACGTCCCTCTCCCATTTCCCTATTGAACAGTGTCATTCGTGTAGTGATATCCGATGTTCGATTGTGTTACCGTCCAAGCGATGGAATTTTTACACCGATAGGGATGTGTGGGAAACTCTCGAGAAAAAGGCACAATTTAAAATCTGTTATGGTGGAAACGTGGCCGATATCCTTCCACTACGCTAAGAAAGGTATGCGCAATTCAGAAGGGCGTTCTAATCTTGAACTAGGCTTTAATTTGGCTTGCTCGGCGGTCGCAAAGAACCTCTTCATATTTTATTTTAAGACGCCGTAGGTGACCAACTCAAAGTAATCAGTTCAAAAGCACCGTCCGTCAAATTTACTCGTCTCCCCAGTTCAGAGCCGTAAGCACAATTTTATGTGGAATGTAACGTATTACAGCATATCCCTTGCCATCTTGATTCACGTAATTCGAACACTAGGCCTTTGGCCAAGCAGGAGAACAGAGAGAGGGAAGATTTACGCAGTAATTCCAGATGCAGATACAAAAGATTGTTTATAGGTAAGCTGAAGTTTAAAGTCAAAAATTGCAGGCTCAATTTTGTGAAATTTTACTATCAAACTGAATGGATTTACTATGAAACTTTGTGGATTTCACGAAAATAATATATTACAGTAGGAACTAATTTTATCATCGTATGTGGCATATTTTGGTACTGAGCGTATATCTGAACAGGACGTCTAAGTATATCACCTATATAAGCATTATTATTATTCGTGTTATAGCGTTCAAGATGGACACAGACTGAAGAATAAATTTTCTAACATTTGAAACTAAAAGAAATCTTTTTCCAACTCCACATACGTTCGTATTCCCTTCATTCCGTTTTATACGCATTTTTTCCTACCCCTTCCAAAATGTACTAATAGCCGTGAAAAGTACAACGTTTTTATGCAGTTTGTAGAAATGTATGTGTAGATGATTATATGTTTGTCGCCAATGATATGTAAATATTTTGTCATTTACATTTTACAATATTCAAACTTAAGCTATACATTCTTGTTCATGTAGCATACGCTAAAAGTATGTTAATATTTTTCCTTCCCTTTCCTTGTGCATGGTCCCTGTGAATTCATGTTTATTCTTGTTTTCTGCATCCATGCTTCATTCATACTTCCCATTTTTAATTCCTATTCCCTTTAATTCAATCTTGCAAAAATATCACGTAGGGATGCCGAAATATTCTCAAAAGACAAAAGATTTCCTCACAGCAACAAAAATATTAAGAACACATGGAAAATATTGGACGGATTAGAAACAGATAAATGGTCACTATATGAATTATAACTTTGTCTTTTAGAAGACAAGATGAAATATGAAAAACGAGATTGATATAAGAATATAAATGAAATGTTATGAATTGTTGGCCAAAGGAGGAAGACAGTGGAGGATATTTAAAGCAAAAAAGTGGGTGGGGCAGGTAATAAAAGGGAGTCGGATGTTGAAGTTTGTGGTCATAGAAAGGAGAATCCGGGGTAGGCGGGGCAGAGAGAACGAGAGAGTTAAAACATAGGTATTTTATACAACAAGGGTGTAGGGCAGAAGCAAATTGGAGGACTGTAGGAGTGTAACTGTAGGAGCGGATAGCTCAGGAACTAAATACTCAAACCGAACAGTACAACTTTGGAATGCCAAAATTGTGTCAAACAATTTTCAAGGGCCGCTAAAATTTTCCTAGTCGCGATCTTATAAAACCCTTTTGTGAAACTTTATATTGAGCAAGATTGCGAGAAATGTATTCCAATCCTGCAGACTAAGACCGAAGCCAATAGTTGTCGGTTTCATGAATGTATTGCGTACAAAAAATAATTTGAGGTCGAAACCTCCAGGACACGAACTCAAGAACGAGTTCTCGGAAAAGATAGATATAAATAATATGGACCGTTTCGAAACGAACAGGTACACGACGGAGGTGACGAGATTGATTGAAGCGAAAGTTCGGAGCGGGAGGTTAGGGGGACGAAGGGGGGGAGGGGGGGCTTCCGACAGCACGTGAGCGCATCCCGAGGGAAGGGAGGTTGACGGAAGGCGAAGGTGAAACGGGAAGGGTGGGGATCGGAGTCGGCCCGAAAGGGTTGCGGAAGGGCGGGAGCCCTTCTATATCTGGACCCCTGCGCGTGCATCTCTGGCCAAGGATACCCACCACCACCAACAATCCCCCTCCATGCGCCAGCTGCGGGGCGGCGACACGCGGGGGCACGTTCCCCCGCCGCCCCTCCCGCCACCGTGGAACACCGCGCCCCTTCCGCCGAGCGCGCGAGACGACAAAGGCCACGTTGAAGGCGTGCGACACGCTTCGTTTGATTCGCCCCGCCGCGCGTGCCCTCCCCGGGGATGAACTTTTCGTCGTCCGCTCTCCTCGCATCCGAAATCACGGGGGAGCAGAAACTTTTCCGAGACACACCGGTAGGAGACGCGTCCAAAAATTTTGAGAGAACCCGTTCGTTTGTCAATGACAGTGGAGCACAACCCCGAGGCCCGCCATTGCTTCTGGTGTGGCGCACGACCACTAACGTTGATAATTTTAAGTGAAACTATATTTTAAATTTCACATAACTCTTGCATGCTATCAATAAAAACAATGTTATGGTTAAATTTAATTTATTTAGGTAATCTACCGTTTCAAAGAGGTGTTTTTGGATGGACACAAGCTTCCAAACGGTACACCGAAAATTCTCTTGTCTGTCTCAACAAAACATAGCCATCCATCCAGCATTTTAAACAAGCTCCTCTTCAATTCCGAATGCATCCTTCCTCCCGTCATTCCGGCCAATATCCCTATCATATTCCTGCTTCTTCGATGCTTGCCTTACAATTTACCCTCGTTCACAGTCTTCAACATTCCACTACCAATCTAACCGCTCTGCATCCATCCTTCCTGCCTTTTTGATTTCTCACTACGAAAACCTTTATTATCATAACATAACAAAGATATACACCAATTTTACCCTTTCTCTGTAAACTTTTCATATCCTCGCATTGCGTTTCCCACCATTCTTCTTTTGCTTTATTTGTGGCCCTTCTCAATTTATTGTTTAACTCTTTGTACTTCATTTTGCATAACTCTGAGTTAACATTCTTCCATCTTCTTCTCTCATCCATTGCAAAGATCAAGTCAATGTAGTAGGGACGTAAGGAGAAGAATTGCGCTAGGCAAGGAGGCTTTCTCAAGGAGGAGGGAGTTGATGGCAGGGACGTTGAGTAGGGAGGTTAAGAAAAGACTCGTAAAAACTTTGATATTGAGCACGGAATTTTGATGTACGGAGCATTTGATGTACAGCACGGAAACGTGGTCCCTGAAGGAGTAGGATAGACATAGATTGGAGGCTTTTGAAATGTGGGTGTGGAGAAGAATGGAGAAGGTGAAATGGACCGAAAGGAAAACAAATGAGGAAGTACTGGAGATGGTGGGTGAGGAGAGGGGTTTGTTGAGAGAAATCCTATGGAGGCAGGAACAATGGATGAAAGGCGTATTGAGTGGCAGTGGAATGTTGAAGAAGGTAATAGATAGGAGAATGTTAGGCAAACGAGGAAAGGGCAGGAACAGGATAGGGATGTTGGATGGGAGGAAGGGAGGAAAGAAGTACACAGAGATGAAGAGGTACCTGATGTAGAGTAGGTTGCTGGATTGGGTTTTGTTTGGAGTTACAAAATATTTATTTGATATTTGAATAATGGACAGCCTGTCTTTCTCCTCTATAGATTACTCCTATTTCGGCTCTTTTGAGTCTTTGGTTGATGATACAAAGTAACATTTTGCTGCATGTGACTTCCAAACTTATAAAACCTACCTCAACCAGTAGATTACTTAATAATAATACACGTTTTAATGCCTTAATGAAGAAATTAATACCATTAGAAATAAATAATAAAGAAGTTTTTACGCGCTATCAAGTTGATAATATAATTTAACGTGCAAAGTATATTCTGTATACGCTGAAATTTTCAGAAGCTCGGAAAACAACAATTTTTCGGTCCGCCTTAGACATAGGCAGGACAGAGTTTCGATCTCCTTTGGAGGACGTATCGAATTGTCCTTCTGTACCTATTTCATTTTCCAAGGCAAAGAAAAGTATGCAAAAATAATAACTGATAACCTTCATTTACGAGTGCACAAGTAAGTAAATGCTAAGTAAATAAATTGACACTGCAACTAGATAGTCGCCTTATAACGCATTGAAAACTTGTCATTGTCATGGGATGGGAGAATTCATAGATTGGGTTGATTTGAGATACCCACATGTGGTTGAACTCGTATATGCGGTTAAGTGTTGATCAATAAGTCTGGTAGACGAACGAAACGAATAATTGCGACATAGCACGATGAATAAGATAAAATAGCCTTGGGGTAATTCATAGAAGAGCGAAAAATAAGTAGGGGGAGAAGTAAAAAAAACGTGGTGGTAAAAAAAAAGAGTAAAAAAATAAAGTGGTTTGATTATTAAAAGTCAGTAGGGGGAGAAGGTAAATAACGTTCCAGAGGGCCAAATGTTAAGTAAATAAAGATGGGGGAAAATATTATTTAAAACCAAGTGTAGTGAGTTGGATATTATGAAAATATTTTTGAATAAAATCGAGAAAGAAAAAAATTCATGAAAAATACGTGAACCTGGTACAGATATCATTTGCCGATAGGTTTTTCTGTGGAACCTGTTTCTGCCACTGCCCTTTATGGGCGGAAAGGCAACCAACGACGTATTGCTTTCGACACACGTAGTGGCGAATGGAGTACGCCGTTGGTCACCCCTACCTATGCAGTATGTGGCAAACTTGGGTGTTACTTGGCATCCGTTTTCTTTAAAATTATACTCATTCATCCCCCTAATGGACTGCCTTCTTTTTCGACGTAAATGTACTTTTTATTTTATTATGAGCAGCAGTTTACCGGCTACTAGGTTTTTGGCGGACTGTGAAACTACGCACAACTATACTCCTAAACCCTAACTGACACAACACAAAATGTCCTTCAACGCCATATTACAATAATTCAATCTGAAAACTTACTACTTCTCTTAATTTCATCCAAAATGCCTCTTCCTTTCCTCCCTCTAGCTTGCTCCATGAGCATTCTTCCCCCAATTGTTCTTCTGCATCCCATTGCCTCTCAGTATTTCCTACCCCCACTTGTCCTGCCTTAGCACACCTCCTTAAAGCCTTCTTTCCCTACCATGCCTGCAACTCCAATGTTTGTTTTTCTTTCCGCCCATTTTATGTTTTCCATTCTCCTTCACACTCACATCTTAAAGGCCTCCACAGTCTAAACTTATTCTTCTGTTTCAACAACCAAGTCTCTGCACCATACAGAACCACGCATCTTATTACAGTTCTCGTTAGTCTTTTATTTACAGCTTTACTTAAGGTGACTGTCATCAACTCTCGCCTCTTTGTAAACGTTTCTTTACTTAATATAATTCTTCTTCTTTTAATGTCCTATTACTCTACCCACCCTCATCCAAAATTATTCCCAAAAAGGTTAACTGTTGTATAGTATATTGAAACGAAAGAATAACTATGTAATTCCACACACACTTTATTTAAAACACGACCTTAGTTTCGATGCAGGACGTCATCATCAGGATAATAGTTACGTCTGATACAACAAATTTCATTTACTCTTTAACCTGTTAGAGTTAATCTCTTCCAACTTTTATGATTATATTTTCCCTTCCTATATATATATATATATATATATATATATATATATATATAGCATATATATATATATGCTATATATATATATACGCTATATATATATATATATATATTAGATGATAGATGATTATATTTTCCCTCCTATTTCTTGAAAATCTCATTAACTTTGTTTTCTTGATCATTCACAACTCTAACTGCTCTTAATAGTTCCCTACCTACTTTAATCCAGTCTTTCCCATGCCTTTTTTTCTTCTGCATATATATATTGAAAAGAAAAGGTGATGATGGGTAAACACTCCATCCTTACTGTCCATATGCCTACTTTCCACCGCGACTTTTCATTTGCTATGTGTAAAACGAATGGTCCTTGGAACGGCTTGTCTTTGAAAAAACACTGTAATTGAAAGGTGTGTCGATTTGCAATTACATCATTCGAGTTGTTTATTTTGTTAATGCATTTATCATAATATGCCTCGTAAGAAGCGGAACTCTATTATAAATGATGACGGGAACCGTGGAAGCAATGACTACCTCGCTCCCTTTTGATCGCTAGAAACCAAGTTTGAGACCGAGGCAGGCGTAAAATTCACAATTAGAGTCATCGACGCTCTAACCCCTTTCAAGTAAATACCGTGCCAAGAGAGTTGGGAGATGGCGCCCGTCTGCTCCTAAGAGTTTGCTTGGGCGATGCATTCCCATACCCCGACATCTCGCCACCTCAACTTTATCATTCCGTATTTATCGCCTACCCTCCCTTCTTTTATCACCACCCGTACTTCCCTTTTATCCCCGGGTGATTGAGGAGGCAAGCGAAGGGACCGAAAAAGAAAAAGACGAGTTCCGAAGGAACTCGAAAGATGACGCCCCCTGTCAGTCACAATTTGTCTCACTTGGCGCAACGCGATAAATCACGCGGGACGCTTAATGGGTGCCGGGAATTGCCCTCTCCTCTGCCGCCGACGACGTCGCCTCCCGCCGGCGAATGGCTGGCTCTCTCCGCTTTATCTCATCTAGGTTAACTCCAGCAGCCGAATTTCAGCCAAACCTACTGGGTGTTCCCAGCTGAGGGAAAAATTTCATCTCGCTCTCCGACGATATCACGCACCAGTTGACCTCAACGCAATCGCATACTCAGCGGTTAACGCTCGCGGATGAGTTTATTCCTGATCCTAATGCATTTCAAAACCGAAGGTGAGCGTGTCAGGGCAAATGATTCTGTGCGACAAATGATTTTGGTCGTTCCCATCTCACGCATTCAGGTTTATCCTTTAAATACGAAATCCCATTTTCGACTTACTTCATCTCTCCTCCCTTTGAAAGGATCTTTAAGACAGGAATCCTTCCCTCCTCCCTATGGTACACAATTATCGGCTTTATCATTAATGTATCAAATAGGCACCTTTTTCTATTAAAAAAAATTAAGAAGCGCGTTTAGGTTCGACGAAAGCATCATTTCGATAATACAATGATCGTCTCAATAGTATGTTTGTAAAATACATGAAAAAAGTACTCGAATATGATTGAACCGACATCTCTTTTATTTTAATGATATCACAATACGCACTATGAAATGAATTTGATATTTCTAAACTCTTTCAACTGGTCGATAATTCCTTAACACCTTCTGAAGTTGGTCTTCTTTAATGATCAAGGTTAATTAAACTTCTTTCTTTATAAACAATGGATGGAATAATGAAACAGTAAACCGTACGCAGGACTACTGATGAAAGAACGAGACTTCTTGAAATGGCGCACTTATCTTCTCATTCAAAATCCTAAGTAATTTAAGGGCAGTCCCTTAGGGGAGCGTTGAGCCTTGAAGCAGTCATTCAAAAATCACTAACGTCCAACAACGTCATCTCCTCCCCCACCATGCATATTACTTCTTCATTTGATTTCTACCCTTCATTTTACCTTTTTAGTCCTTCTCCACATCGATATCTTAAATGCCTCCTATCTACACCAATCATCTTGATCAACGACCTAGTTTCCGTGCCGTACAAAACCACACTCCATACGTAAGTTTTCACAAGTCTTTTCTTAATTTCTTAACCAAAATTCCCTGTTATCAATTCCCTCCTTCTTGAACACGCTATTTTGCCTACCGTTGTTCCTATGTCCCTGCCACTGTGACCGTCTTTGACCAAGAAACAATCAAGATATTATGGTCATTTAAAAATTTCTTGGAATGGAATAGAAATAAATGACTTGCCTCAGTGAAACCTTTTTATTTTTTAATGTAACCTCTCTGTACACTAATGCACTTCGTCCAGCAAAGTTCTAATTTCTTCATCCCATTTGGAAAATTAGATTCCCTCAGGCCTGCAAAATACCTGTATACTTCGGCTTTTAGTTCTTTGTTGAAAGAAAATCTCCTTCTACCGATTCACACTGATTCTCAAGTGCGCTCAGCGATGATATCAACCATTCTGAATAACTTCTTCTGGACAGTCTAACTAAAGCTTGATCATACGCAAACCTAACTGATTAGATGTATTCTCCATCGTAAAAGGTTAATAAGATCCTATGTCCCACACTGAAACCTCTGCATTGGCCTAATGCCATAGTTCAATCGATTAAACACTTCTGTCTTTCTTCCTCTTTTTAAGATTAATGCCATGATGATTTCACAACTAGGAAAAGCCCCGATGACATGATCCGTTTACATTTACCAGTAATAAATAAATGGGGCTCGCGTGAGTGCTCTTCTAGAAAATAGTGTTTCCTGTTATTTTTTATTTCGTCATTTCTAACTATATGGTTATGGTCATCATTTAGAATTTCTCGTAATAGACCTGTTTCATAATAAACTCTCCTGATTCAATATTCTTTTCTCCTCATCGATGAGTGGAAACTTGGAGGGCAAAAATTAATGATATATTTGTAAGAAAATAAAAATACAAAAGTTACTATAAACTATGATTCCGCTGGCCCGTATTGTGAAGTATTCCTCAAGGTACATCACGCTTCCGCTCACGTTCAGTATTCCATTTATTGACTCACACTGTTTTTTTATGTAATATAGATCTATTTCTACTAGTAACATTAAAGGGAGTCAATATGTTGGGCAGTTGAATCTGGTGGTCAATTTTTTCGTCTACTAAACCCAAGGGTGCTCTAGTTCTGCCTAAAGCTTGATGTTTTGTTTCAACTATTTAGTATGAACCTATTGAGGCTGATTTGGGTTCCTGGGGCATACATCAGATGTATACGGAGAATGAAGTATGTTTTTGCCTCTTCTTTTGAGTCCCATTCCTTTCGTTGAAAGGGTGATTTTTCCTCCGAAATGTTAAAAAAAACACGTATCTGTTTTGTCTGTGTTTTTAAATGCATACTTGTATCGCCACGCTTGAGGCTATATTTTAGTCGCTTTCTTTAGTAAACCTTTCTACTCGTATGCGTGTGCGAATTAATTTATTTTTTTGTCGAATGCCTGGAAATCTGTAAAAAAAAACAATGACACCCTGATTGTATACTCTCTCTCTCTCTTTTAGTGATCTCATTACTGCTATGGCATCACGCATGCCTCCCCTTCCTGTACCCAAACTGATCATCCCCTATGCAGCCACTTGCCCTCCCCTCTATTGTCATATTGATTATTCTAAGTACCACTTTAGTTACGTGTGAAGAAGGGTTTATTGTAAAGTTGGAGTTCAGGTTGTGCATTTATTTTATCGTTTTTCAATCTTTGTCCACCCAAGGCATAGCTTATACGCTAAAATACTAATAATATATATGCCTGTGTGCTTACATATTTTCATACGCATTAATGTATTTATCGGACAAATTAGTATTGTGGGTCACCCGCTAACTTGGTAATCCAATGGTCGATGATAGTAACTCTGCATATTTCAGCACATGTTGTATGGTGCCCTAGAAATGACATTTAAAAGCAAAAAAATACTGGGGAAATATGATGCTCCTTGATCCACCGGGGAATGGTTCTGCATCTCAAAAGCAATCGTTGGAAAATTATGAATAACTGATCTAATGGTTACTTTGATGCCATCAGAGACATCCCTATCAATTCGAGGAGTATACTCGATGGGCACACTCGAGGGTATAATGCGGGTCTCTGTATTCTAGGAAAAGATTGCCCTTTCCTAAAAAATGCAATGACTAATACTAGATTTTACTGGCGAATACGATCAAACGGGTGATAAAAGGTAGACCCTAGCTCTTGTATGAGCTCGTACAAGAGCTAGGGTCTACCTCGTCGGTAGCTTCATGTTTAGTACCTAATGGTTTCGCTCGCAGGTCTTCCTATTATAGTGTCCTATTACAGGCATTTACGGCCCACTTGTAAGACATGGCATTTCCATGGGAATTGCGACGCCATAAATGGTACCGATTATTTTAAGAACCACTCTGAAACAGAATAATGTCCGCACTGGATCGCCCCTAACCGGAGCGAAACGAAAGCCGGCGACTTTCCCTCCTCGGACTAGGATCCGAGGATTGATTGAGAGAATGCATGCAGATTATGACCAGTCCGCTGAACACAAACCTTCCAGCCGAGAGAAAAAAAGAGGGCGGTTCTTTGATTCTCGCATAATATGTTATTTACTTTTGGAGCCCGGGGACCCGTCCTCGCCCACATCCGACTCGCCCGGCCATGTAATCTTCTCCGGAGTCCTATGGGAAACAAATCGCCGTTTCGAACGCAAAATGAGCGCAGTTCCTAAGGAAATTGCCCACCGCCCCCGCTCTGAGGAGATGAAAAATTTAATAGCGCTCCCGAAATGTGAAAAATTGGCCATCTCGTTTTCTTCCGGGAATTTTAAACCATTCTAAACTTGGAAGTCACTATAACACTTCACCTCGCCTCCGCCAACGACAGAGGGTTCATTTCCGCCCACCCCTTCCCCGCGCTACCGCATGCCATATTTTTTCTTTGCCCTCCTCCCCTTGGCCTTCCTCCCCGCCGATTCCCCCACACCCTGGCGGACCGTGGAGGTACCCAAAGGACTTTTAAGGAAGAGGTTGGTGGTTGCATGGAGATGGACAAGTGTTTTTCTCTTTCAGGGCGGAGGGAGCGTCCGATTTGGGGATAAATGGCCCCATTATTTTATGGCCCTGGCTGTGGAGTGTGTGGGCCACTCTGGCCAAGTAAGGAGGTACCTAAGCTTGCGAGGAAATCACTTGACGGAATGAAACGCTGACAGATAAATAAGAACGAGGCCCCCTTAAGAAGTTTCAGACTCGTTATCTTACATCTGGACATTTTACTTGTTAAATAAACAAAGACTATCAATGCATTGAACAATCGAAATATGAGAAAGATATTTAAAGTATATGAACTAAAGTGACGAAAGCATTGAAAATGATTAATCGTTGAAATTATTTCATTCTTTCATTTGGGTCGTAAAGAGGATTTCGATTTTTCAAGGTTTTTTTTAAGTTTTACGAGTAGGGCGTCTCTTCTGGAACTTTTAGTCCAACGTTAAGATTATAGAGAAAAATGACATCCATCGAGTCTGCCAGACTGTTCACATCTGCTGAGCCGTGATGACTTAACAACATAACAGAGATACGGAGCATGTTCCTTATTATGACATTAAGGGAAATTTGACAGCATTGCGACTCTTTTAACCAAAACTTTAGTATCGTCTTTCTAAAAGATATTACTAAAAGTTTAAGTTCTTAATGCTTTTTGAAGTGAAGTTATATTGATGAAAAGGAAAATGTGGGTTTACGAAACCAACACACAGACACAAATTTAATTATATCCCAAATCGTGAAAAGTTATTTCGGTTAAAATTAGTAGCTTGTCTCTTTCCCAGTAAAACCAGGCACTTTATGTGGCAATAAACCAGCTAACTCAAACAGACAGGGTTAATTGACACTAAGGAGGTGGTAATTCAATGCTTCCTCCCCGATGCTCACGCATCGTGCATCGGCAATGTCATAACCACAGGGCAGTCGATTGCCACGACCTCTAAACGGGATTTCGTAAGTCATTCCCGCAATCAGCTTATGAAGTAGACTTATCTAGGATTAATATGGCTTGGTATAAAGTGATTCATTCAACAATTCAAAATAAATTCTAGGAAATCCTATTTACACCCATTTAATCCCAGGAATATGTAGCGTAATCTACTGTACAACAGTTTTTAAGGAATTGCCTCAACATTTAATAGTTACTAATCTTTTTTATTTCATACAACCCAATTTCATAACAAAACATTGACAACCCATTTCTTATACTCTCCCTCTGCATCCCCACCCCGTTAAAGATGTTTTTAAGACCCAGTCACCCTACTCCATCTACTTAGTGAAACAATGAACACCAAATTTCACCTTACGTCCAGGAAGAGGAAAATGTTTTCTTAGTTGATAGATAATGTAGTCAGGTTGTGAAGTGAAAATATATCATTGGAAATTAATACTAACTTATTTTAATCCAATATGACTTCTGCGGAGTGTTGGCCAAGTCTATATAACTTATTAATTGCACTATTTCAAAAATTTAGATATGATGTAGATTCCTAACGCATGTTAGCCAAAATTCTTCCTGGAGGATGAATAACTCCGGAAAATTCAAGCGCCATTTCCCTCCGACTCCGTGAATATGTTTTCCCTCGGCGCATAACATTCAATTTTTTACATTTTATGGAATAAATACATCATTTTCATAGACAATCAACAAGTTTTCCGCCCAAATATCATTTCGAAAGGAATGCCACATAATAATATTTTTCAATAGTCAATATCCCGCTTATGAAAGCCATCATTCTTCCCTCGTCAAAATGCATTTTAACATTTTATTTTCATACGATTGCTTTTTCCAGCACCGTAACGAGAAGTGATTAATGGATGATTTCTTTTCCAAGTAGATATTCGCTCGCGGTTGTAGTTATATCAAGACGGAATATTTTGGCCAAAGGGTTGGTGAAAAGTGGGGGGATTTAACCGACTCTTAGAGCACATTGCGGGAGACACCCTAATCCTCTTCGCCTCCGCCGCTCCGCCAATACATCTGGCGTCAAGACATCCCGCCGGAATTTTGGCGTCGAATACATCCACGCAAGATGCACCGAATTGCCACATGTCAAGCATGCACTAAGAAAACCCCATTTAATGAGTCAGACTAGTAGTGCGGACTCTCCGGGTTAATTTCAAAATGGGTGAGCCTTTGCGCTGAGCATAATTCTAACTCTAGCAAAACCACGTGCTTATAATATCAATTAATACCCTTTTTACATTAAAGCAACATGTGGCTATTCTTGTGAATGAAATAAATGAATCGAATAGTTTTTTAAGGGGAAAGAGCATGTAGTTACAGGTTTATTGAAAAGTTTTCGCTTCATTAGCAAGTTATTTCTTAATAACTGTTTTGGCTAGTGTCATTTTATCGTTAATCATACAGGGTGCGGCAACATAACTTCCTTTTTTATATATCAAAACCCCCTTGAAGAAAGGAAGTTATGTTGCCGCACCCTGTACTTGTTTCCTAAAAAAATTTAATACATGTATGTATTTTGAATTAGGGACCTTGTAGTCTAATGAGGACAGTGCTAAACGTGGCCGTTGGGTACTGGTTCGATTCCCGGAAAGTCATCTGGGCGCACTTCAATTTCACCCAAGCTGTGAGATTTTTTTTTCTGGTACCAGATATTGAAACCGTTGGCAGCACAGGAAAATGAAATGGCCTCCCTGCTCTGATGTCTGAATTTTACCCGCCATTGGGCTTAGTACCGGGTGAACTCAACCCTCACCTACAGGTATCCTACCTGTATCAAAGCAACGACATTTGGATTGATTATAAAGGTTGTTGGATTGATAAAAGGGTAGTTCAATTTGAAGGCGTTACAACTCAACCTTGTTATTCAAATGCATTTGCGAAAATGTGAGATATCGAGATACAAAGCAATTAATCCTACCACGTTCGAAAAAATGACTGAATAAATTATTTAACTCTGTCAACCGTTTGGATATAAAAAGGTCGTTAATGTAAAATAAATAATTGTTATACTCAGTTCTACAAAATCCGGCTTTGTTAAATAAGTACGATAGGCACAAATCTGTTATGCATTCCGTGTACTCAAGGAAATCATTTGTATTCAGGCATTGAGGACTATATATTTTGGCTATGTGCAGTCACTTCTCCATTATGGTATTCCCTTTTGGGGCTCCTCTATCTTCCTTCCAAAATTATTTAAAATGCAAAAAAAGATTATTCGTATAATAACTAATTCTAATAATAGAGCTCCCAGTAAACCTATTTTTGAAAAACTAGAAATCTTACCTCTTCCTTGTCTATACATTCTTGAAACAGTGTCTCTTATTAACAAAAATCAGGACATGTTTATTAAAAACTGTGACCTTCATAGTCATAATACGAGAAGCCAAAATGCATTCCATTTAAGTCAGCACAGAGTAAATAAAACGATTAAAGGGATAGATCATCAGGGAATACTTATGTACAATAAATTGCCTACTTATATTAAAAATATCAAAAGTTCCTTTAAATTCAAGTGTGCCGTGAAAAAACTACTTTCATATAAATTATTCTATAGTGTAGATGATTTTCTAATGCATACCATTTCAAATGTATAACTGAAATGTGTTAATTCCAAAAAGTTGTAAATTGTATGTATTTGTACTTTGCATATTGTTTTGATTTTGCATAATGTTTTTTTTACTGAAATGAAGTGTAAAACATGTATTGACAAAGCCATGCATAATTCTATGCTTATGGTGAATGAATAAATTACAATTACAATTGTATTCACCGTACTTTGTGTCATGGAATTAAATCTCTGGAGGCGAAAATGTTAAAGACGTTGGGATAAACATTTTCTGAAAGGTTGAACCTTTTACATAACTCATGCGAGCATTACTTTGTAGTACTTTTTGGAATTGGAAAGATTAGGATGTCCGATAGTTAAAGTTACTTTACAGTAAAAATATAAACAGGCGTCATTAAAGGCAAATGTACACGGTGTAGGATATAAGTAAATCAATGAGCTTTTGTAAAAAGGAAATAATAATAATAAGTTATTTGATAGTAAATTTTGAACATGTCCTTCGATTTCAGCTCGTACTGCAGCTTATTCAGTTCTGGGGAATAGAATTGACTATGCTGCAGCATTAATCAAGATAGATGTAAAGAGTAGTCATAGATGAAAAACCAGTAATCATAGACGGAGTTAGTTCAGAGTAGTTGAAGATATTTCAGGTGTTCCCCAGGGAAGTTTTATCGAACCTATATTATTCCTACTTTGTCTCCGTAGTCACTAGTAAGATACGTTTATTTGTCGACGATGTAGTGGTTTACCGTGATATCCGTAATCCTGGGGGTACAGCATATTTATCAGATGGCCTTAACGCAATACAACACTGGTGCGACACTTCCAATTAAAATTAAGCTTAAAACAGTGCGTTGTGATGAATTTTTGGAAAAAGAGAAATTTCCTCTCGAACGCCTACTGCATCGAGAACACCGAATTTCAATGTGAGTTTACTATAGAACCATTAGGTTGAAAGCTATGAGGAGGAGTGAAAGATATGCGAGTCTATCTCATTACTAATGACTTTCTTGTGTCTTCTGTACCTTCACCAGAATATCCTTTTATCCATCCAATTTTCTTTGTAGGTTTAGATGATCAAAAAGGTACGTACTAAATTAATATTTGTATTAAATCCATGGCAGTACTGTAAATTCAGGAGAGTGCATTGATCCCACTCGATCGTCGCGGAAGAGATTCTTGAACCCGCGCCCCTTCATTTTCTCATCGGAACTCAGCAGATATCGACTACTGGCCCAATATTTTCAAGATGAGTTTCAATCATGCACGTTTTTTTTACATTCCGCTTGCTTTATGAATGATTTGCGGAGTTCTCAGAAACATCTGAAGTCCCTAGGTACCCGGAGTCCTCCTGAAATACTCGTACAATTATATTGCTCGAAACTCACCCATTTCATTTCCCACTCTCGAGTGGTCGAATCACATTATCTTCCATAAGGCTTGACTCCTGCCAAGAGCCATTACTTCAGAGCTCCTATCGAGGCCAAAGTCGGCCGTCATCTCCGCAGCGTATGGCCATAAAAAAAAGGATCAATTTCAAAAATAATGATTTACTGCCTGCACCGTTGGGCTGGCTCCCTTTATAGATCATTTCATCACACCGCAAAAGGTGGTTGGGACGAAGAAGCTATCTCTAAGCTGTCTGCAACGTCGAAGCGGCAAACGATTTCATCAACTCAACTGCAGGTTATTGATAGGATGGCGTGTTATTCGAGTAAATAGAGTATTCGGACGGTCCCGGGTTCAAGCTCGGGTGATACCTTCGTGCTCAATCGAGTTAAATCTTGCGTAGTTTAATTTTCCAAAACTTCGTAGGAAACCGCAGGTGACCTAGCGAAAGGGTCTTCCCCCATATCCTTGCGTGAATTTGGCTTAGCTTACAAAACCCTTCAAAATACACTAAAGAACGATTAATGCAATAGTAGTACGTATTTATTGTATACTATTATTGAACTCATATTTTATGTATTTTTGCACAGTGTTATAGGCTGCGTCCATCCAAACCCTACCTTCACTGACAATACAATAATAATACTCATATTTCTCAATCTTAATGCATGGTGTTGAGAAAGAGATGGTAACTTCAAGCATGTTTGGTAAATGGTTTACCTGTTCAAGGTGATTTGTGAGAATAAGGTCAAAGTTAAATAACTGATTTATGAAAAATTTATTTTACGACCGGGTTTGGATGTATAACATCATTTTCGGATCCTGGACCTGATGATGGTACATCGAAACCCCGTCGTAAAATAAATTTTATCAAGTGGAAAAGTGCTATGATGAGTTATTCATTATGTTCGATTTCCACTACATCACGCCTGAAGCTACTCAATTTGTTTTAGGTCAAAGTTGGAGAAAATAAGAAGGAGCCTACAGTTAGGCAAAGAAGCTCTTACAATGAGGAGGGAATTGATAGGAGGCACGTTGAGCAAACTTTTATAGAAAAGATTAGTAAAAACTGATGTGAAGTGTAGTTTTGTACGGCCGGGGAACTTTGTCTCTGATGCTAGATGATAGGTCTAGCTTTGAGATGTGGGTTTGTTGAGGGAATTATTAACCTAGCGGTTTAAGTGGGTTTTGGATGGACACAGACGGAACACCGCTACGCTTCTAAAACTCTCCAAACAGACGCAACCTTATACCACTGTTAATCCTTCTTCATGTCCTCATAATTTCTTTCTCCCTCCATCCTACCCAATGCGCTAACTCTTTCCCTCCCTCTGCCTTCCTTGGTTAACTTTCCCCCTCTATTTCATTCTTCAACATCACATCGCCAATCACAATGCTCTGCATTCACTTTTCCTGAATCTTTTGGATTTCTCCATACGAGAGCATGCCTCCCAACTCCCCGATCATGCCTTCTTCATTCGTTTTTCTTTCCGTGCATTCAACATTTTCCATCTTTCTCCACGCGAACATCTCGAAAGCCTCCGATCTTTCTTGAATCACCAAGATTCCGCCCCATACAATATCGTCCTCCATAAAAATGTTTTTACTAATTTTTTCTTAGCACTCTTACTCAACTCTCACGTCATCAACTCTCTTATCTTCATAAAGACTTCTTCACCTAATGAAATTCATGCACCCCTTCTATTTAAATCTGAAAAGGTAAAACAGATGGAAAGAAAACATTAAGAAATGCATGGTGGGAAAGAGTGAAGGCTGCCGGATGAAATCCAACTGAGGAAGTAAAAGTAGTTGATGGGAATTTTTATTGGTGATGCATTATTGAAGGTTGTAATAGAGGGCAGGGGGTTAGAAAACCGAGATTTGAGAGGAAATAAAATAAGCATATGGGATGATGAGAGACAGAAAGTAGGCTGAATTGAAGATGAGCTTATTGAAGTGTAAAATGCCACGTTGTTTTTTGTTATATGTGGTTTAGAAATATAGCGTTGGTGAGCATTTGCATCCATTATTAATAATAATATTGCGTGGAGATTGAAAATACGTTAATATGTATACGAAAATAAAATATGGAAAGACCCATGTATTTCCTTGTGTCAACCTCGCATCGAACGTCCACTTTCATGTGCGGTTGAATACCGACTCCGTTATCGGGCACAGGGACCGCTCCTGTGGCATCATGCGGTCGTCATGCCAATTTCAACTTTGCATGCCAATTTAACACCAACATGGCACCGCTGCGGAACTTTGCAGATACGCCATTTCGACACGATCGCCTTGGCGCGACCGCCGTCCTTTCCTTAGGAGACGGCTGATTATGCCCAGGAGAAAAATCCTTTCGCCAAAAATGTTGTCCAAGATTTCATTCTACTTTATTTAATATAATTTATATTTTTCCTGACTATGAATATCCCGTTTCCCTCGAGATTTCTGCATATATATATATGCATAAATATAAATATATATATACATAAATATAAATATATATATATATATTTATGTATATATACATATATTTACATATGAATACATATATATAATATGTATATGTGTACAAATATACACATTTACATAGAAAAGTTATTTCTTTCTTAGATCCCTGGAATCATTAGTCCCGTCTTCCTAGTTGAAAAATCAAATATATTTTTTAAATACTTTCGAAAATGCAATCGTATGATTTTATTGAAAATGTTGGAACCCGTGCGGATATGATTTTGCAAGCATTATTTTTTTGTTATAGAATCAGCAGTATTTTAGGTATTATGTACACCGACATACATGGTCACTTACACGTACATAGACTTATGGCCAATGCAAAGGTTATGAAATTGCATTTTGAGGAATAGTAAAAAACCTTTTATAGTTCACCAAACTTTACAACACTACGACCAGTTTCATTGCATACTTTTCATCTTTACGAACCTACTATTTACCAAATTATGGCAGTTGAAGATGTCACTTGCGTGATGGAATCGATCGTACCGCAATTAGTTTAGTGAAATGTACATTTTTTTCCAATTTCACTAGAATTTTGGGACCTCTTATATGCCAATCGTCATTAATGACTCCGGGTTCACGCCAATACGACAAATATCAGGTGCATATTTTGCCCTTGAAATATCCTAGGCCCTTAAACATATCCTTTGATAACGTGGAAAGTGCCTCCGTAAGCCATCGACTTATAGAAAGCGTGGGAACGCGTCGCGAGCATACTTCAATGTTTCCGAGGGAGTCGATGAGGAAGGTTTTATGTTGAAGGATGGCGGGAGACCGCGGGAGGACGAAGGACCAGAAACCGCCTCCCTAAGGGACCGTGGGACAAGCGTGCGTGCGTACGCGACGGTGGCAAGAACAATCCTCAAACATGCTCGGTAGCGACCATGCCCACTCCATCTCCTCCTCTCTCCCCCGTCCGGACGCTCTCTCCCCACCCTCGCATCTCTTTTTAAGAGGCACTCTCATTCGTGTCGCAGGCCCCTACACTCCTTTGGGTGGGGGTCTTCCTGGGAGTCCCTGACGCCAGTTAAACCCTCCTCGCTCCTCAACTCACTCTCCCACCCATAAATCTCGACTTCTCTCACCCCCCCCTCAATCCCACTCCCACCCTCCACTCAGATTCCCCTGCCCAGAGCGACGACCCGAGGGAATCAGATCGGTGAGGGGAATGCACCGGCACCGTGGACCTGCGCGGGTGCTGACGTCCGGAGAAACGGAGGGATAAACTTGGATCGGAGATTACTGGAGGGTATTAGTAAGAGGGGGATCGAAACCTTTGATGGTGAATACGAGCATTTGCTAGCTGCGGAGTGGTGCCCCAATGCATAGAGTTTGAACAGGCAGAGTGGGTACTCAATTTTCAGAAGGAGAAAGGGTAAGAGGCGCCAATGCAGTCATCGCAGTGACATTGATCTGTTTCGCGTGGAAATAAAATATTTTTTACGAACGACAGTATGTTTCGGCAAAATTACGAAAATCAGTAGGCTGAATCGTCATTAAAAGCACTAGTTATTTATAACACTGGAATATTCCTAACAAAACAAAGCTGAAAATTGGCCACTACTATGAGACTGTGTAATAACTAAATGAAACATTTACCTGAGCAATTATCTCATTTTTTTTACTTTGTTTATCGATTGCTTTGGGCTACGAGCGCATGAAACTTTTTGCATCAGTCCATTCGCTAAAAACTCGTAATAATTACTGGTGCAACTACGTATATCACATCATTATTTTATATATTACGTTTATATCATCATTTCAGTTATTGAATTCTAAATAGTTGCCAACGATTTGCCAGTCGACCAATGTTGGTTGGTCACGTAAAATCGGTACCATCCGAAAACGGCATTGGTACCTCTTCGAGTGACGTCACACGCAATTTACGTTTTCTTAGCTCTATGGTTCATCACCAATATCGCAGGTCGCTGATACGTACTAGGATCGGTTTGACTTAACCGTGTAATTCCTACCGTCTAACCACTTCGTCATCATTACGAATCATCAACCTGAGGATTGGTATGCAGCAGCTCTACAAAACATCCCGTCCCCTGCAAATATCTTCATTCACTCAAAAAATCCATGCACCGACTTTTTCTATCTCTTACTTCTCGTAGTTCATCTCTGACCTTCATCTGTGTTTCCTTCAATTGCGGTCTTCGGGTAGATATCGTACATCAGGATGTGTCCAATAGATTTCCTTGTTTTTCTTATAAATGTCTCCCGTAGGCTTCTCTCTACACCCGCTCGTCGAAGTACTTAATCATTTGTACTCTGTCTATCCAATTTATTTCCCTAATTCTTCGATAGCATCACATTTCCATCACCCAACCCTCTTTTCTCTGTCACCCATATGGTCCATGCACGAAGGTAATTTGAAAGGTTCTTGGAGTCACTACCAGATGTCAGAGCTAGCGCACTTTTCCTGCACCTCTTTTCTGTCACAGTTTCCGTTATATTCCTTTCATTCTTTATTTTGCTATCATTTTTTCCAGCAAATTGCTCCCAACAACCATTTTTTGCTACCATTATTCTCATCACTCATCACCGCCATTGAGAAGCTTTCCAGTTTTACATATTTTGATACAATTTTTCCTTACTTCCTGTGTTGTACTGCTAGCTGTTAGTATACTTTTATTTTACCAGCTTTCTTTGTCTTAGTTATTTTACTGATTATATTTCATCCTTGCCGTTTTCAGTTTTGATTATTCAGTTTCCCAAATAAAAAGACCTACAAATCTTCATACTCCCGTTCGAAACGTCTTTTCTATAATTTCCATCTTCCGAAGACTATCATGTTTATTTTTTAATATTCAGGTAGTATCTTGTCGTCAATTGCTTCTGATTTCAGAGGTGTTTTTATCATATTCAACTCTACCACAAGCACCAAATTGTGCCAATCGAGCACATATCTTGGTGTACCCGAGAATCGAAGTCAGTTCAAGTAAGATGAAATACAGTGAAGTAATTAGCAACCAAAGGTCCCAAGCACAAAATGTTTTAGCGATTACCTTGAGGGTTGAGTAATTTGACTCAATACATTTAGCTATTACGATGTAGATACTATTTTTTCAACTCTAAAGAGATGCTTATTTATTAAAACATTTTATGTCATCATAATTAATATGTACCTAAATGCAGTTTTTTAATATACCAGTGACCAACCGGTAGCCCTATCACAAAATAGCTATAGGCCGAATTTAATTATTCCAAACTCTGTGGGAGAGGCCACAACAGTAACTTTTAACGGAGTCATCCGATTATGTGCATTACAATTCGACAATTTCATTTGTAAAAATTATTTGCCTTGAACGGGATCCCGGGGAATGATTTTTACACTTTGAAATTGTTGCATTGTAAATTTAATTGTGATAAATTAGGTTTAGTCATTGTCTGATAACAAAAAGCATAAAATTGATAGCAGATCAGTGCTACCTTGATCATGTTTCAGAAGTGTTTTCGCTCCAGTCCTCACAAATAATAAACATACTTATTGGCCATGACAACCGAAATGTGACAAAAAAAATTCCTTTGACTCGTTAAAATGATCTATCGACGAATTTTATATTTTTCGTGATCGGACTAATAAGTAAGCAGCATTCTACCTCTTAAAGGTCTTCTATTACCTCAATTGCGCCTAAGGGAACCGAAATAATCAATACCACCCACAAATTCTGATTTATATCTGATTTGGGTTCGTTTTCATTAACCCGTCTAGAACCCTAGCCATTTTAATATCATCAAATAATTATAATTTTTCAGTGCCATAAAAATCTGCAACAATCGTCGATCATAACTTAGATGAGTGTTTTTTCCTGATTATTTTTGCGCTGCTCCAGAAACCTACCCATTCCACAGATGCAGCATAATTTCATTCCCAACTACGGGACTTCTTTTTGAGTTATCGAATTTTAAATGAGTGAAATATATGAAAATAACCGTTTTTTCTAGGAGAAGTTAAATTTTATATAGGTAATAGACAAAAATTAAATTCAGCTTAAAATGAAAAATAAATTCGATAGAGTGCTACCGATCCAAGCCTAATTCTTTGGCTCGTTAAATAAAGGTGAGTTAAAAAGTTACAGGAATCTTGTAATTTTTCATGGTACATAGTGCACCATGAGTTCTTTCCACAAGATCAAACGATCAATAAAGAACACTACGTACATGTTCAACTCCGTTTGCGTGACCAATACGAAGAAAACTTCCGTATTTGTGACGAAACAATCCATTGCTTTTCCACAACATAAAGTACTAACCACTATACATGACAAATAATTAGGATTTATTAGAGGAGTACTGGGTTAATGTGATGAAAAGGTCAAAGAAAAATGTTATCTTTCGATGGTTAGGCCTCATTTAGAATATGTTGCTAGTATATGGGATCCTCACGAAAGTGCCTTATTTGATTGAGTGAAGCGTAGAGGAACTGGATTTGTGAAACGTTGCTATGATAAACTTTGTAGCATATACAAAATATTAGAGCAGCTAGGCTGGTAATCTCTCACGGAGCGAATATTAAATAACAGATTAAATATCTTGCATAAATTAGAAGGTCGTCTCTTTAGCAGTGATGTTGACAAATTATAATTACCTATACCGTTTTACGGTAGGAGGGATCATGTCAATGAAATTAGACAGATTAAGTATAGAACGTATCGGTTTAAGATGTCAGTTTTTCCATGGACGATAAGGGATCAGAATAACATTGTCCGACTGATGTTAGGTCATTTTTTTATTAGGTAATCTACCGTTTAAGGTAGGTTTGGGATGGACACAACTACTAAATAAATATCTCCTAAAAAACACTACCCAACATCCTACTCTACAAGTCCCTCTTCATCTCTGTGAATCCTTCCTCCCTTCGTCCAAACTCCCTATACTATTCCTGCACTTTTCTTTTTTACCCAACATTCTCCCCTCTATTACAATGTTCAACATCCCACTGTCCACCAATACGCCGCCCTTCATCCTTCATTGTCCTGCCTTGTTAAAATTTCTCCTAACAGTCCCCTCTCATCGTCCACCATATCTAGCACTTCCTCGTTTGTTTACCTTTCGTGGTGGCTTGCAGGGTACTAAAATAACTAATAAAAATTGCTTTTGCACCACGATGATGCACCTGCTGACACTGCTCATGCTTGTTCGTGAATTTTTGGGCAAAAACACCACTGCATTGACGTCTCAGGCTCCATATTCACCAGACACGGCCACGTGTGACTTTTTTCTGTCCCCAAAAATAAAGAGAATATTAAAGAACCGTCGTTTTACAAGCACATATGAGATTGAAAAAGGAGAGGATAACATTGATTGAGATGAATAAATAAAATTCTTCCAAATAAGTCAAATTCCCGTTATTCATTGAATACATCTCGTAGATGCCTATTTCATCAACATTAGCATGATGTTGAAACAGTTTTCCTTATTGAATACGTTTCCTGATTTCACTGATCCCTTTGACATGTAAAAATTAGCCTTCTTCCCTCTATCTTCCCCACTAACCTTTTTTGTTCCTTTACAGCACATGTGTCTTGTACGTGTTTTCTTTCCCTTTCGTTATCCTATACCTTTGAGAAAATATTTTCGCCGTCGAGCGTTTTTTCGTGCGAGTGCGTTTAATTATAAATTCACAATCATCCTTATCTCCAGATTCATTGGGAAATCGAATTAGATAATAATAAATTTAAAATGAATCAGCGCAAGACGAACACTAGTGATTCCGTAAAACACAAAAATGAATGCAAAACGATTAAACTTAATAATAATTATTTTCGTCAGTTAAATCGATTCAACAAATATCATTCCACGAATTATATAAATTAAGTAATGAATAATACTAATCTCCGTCCATTAAATCGATTTATTAAATATTAATTCCGCGAATATCTGGCAGGGTCACGTGTGTCAAATCGTCTCAAAAATCTATTCTCATTTCTCATGGCATTCGCGAGAGAGGACTTCGGGGTCTTAACCAGGATCAAACTAGCATGACTATAGTGAAATATGCACAGAATTCCAGATCCTTAGCCCAGTTTCTTTCCAAATTGAATTCTCCTAATTAAAAACATGCCAGAGGGACCCTCCATGCTGCTCTTAATTAACCGGCAGACCCAGCTGAGCATCCCCGCGTAGGAGTTGAAATTATTCGAAAATGTTTTTTTTCAGTTAAACGCATTAAACGAATCCCCCGGGACACGTGCCAATATGGTCTAAGCACGCATGCGGATTAATTTAAAAAATCTTTTTTGGGACGCCCGCTATGTCTTCCAATTATAAAAATGACTGTCCCTGTGACAGTGCGCTACGATAATTAACTATGCTCGTTTGCACAGAGACCTTTACGTTAGGGTATATCACGGGAAGAGCTTTTGTTGTAAATAATTGCCACATTTTTGTTTTTCACTGAGAATAAACAAAAATGTTGAATAATAATCAAAGTAACTTTTGATATTTAGGTTTTCGGTGGTTAAACAATACTCGAAATTAATGACATTGATTTATCAAAGTTCCAGTCTGTTATATCACCAATTCATAGCTACCAAGAGGTTTTGTAGAAATGGTTAGTGATGGTATATCCTTTTTTACAAATAATTTTGTATGATATTTATTTTTCTGCATTGTTATAGTAGTCTTATTAATATATTTTTCTAAGCTTTATTTCTAAATAATTTTGTATACTCATCAGGTTTAACAATGCTGAATAAATATTTCCATTGAATTAAGTCACTTTTTAGAGCCACTATATGTCTCGCGAGATTATCAGAACATATTGAGAAATGTTATCTGAGAAATATGTTGGTATTAATCAAAAATGTTGTTTATATTATTCTGTCATTAACTTCAATTTGAAACCAAAATTCATTTATCCAACGAGATGATAATATTTCAACCAGTCGTCTCGTAAGGAGTCCACAAAATACGTATTATATAGAAAACTAAGAAATAACTAACCTGTAGTCGAAAATATTTTTATTTCTATGGATATAAAAGCAAACAACTAATCTCATCCCTGATGAAGTGACTTTTTTCATCGTATGCCGAAGTAATTCAGAAAAATACTCTCAATGGAAAGTTTATTATGACTTTGGCAAATGGATAAACTGTAAAAATGAAAGAAGATCACATTGGCACATAATGAAGGAAGCCAGAAGATAACGTAGTAACAATTGGTGTTCCATCGTCAAATTAAATGAAATAATTTCGAAAATATTTTATCCTCCCGTAAAATTTTAAATTTGTTGGCATAACTGAAGAAATCCAGTAAGTCTCATAAGGTTTATAAATGAAATAACAAAGTACATTTTCGTTTTAAGTTCCTTTTTAAGCTTAAGTTATGCCTTCGGACTTCATATCTTCCTTGCCTTCGGTAAAATTGAAATGAGAGATCACCTAGTGGTGATTCAGGCGGAAATTTTATTTATAAGTCGTCTGTAGTTGAATTTGGGACTTACCCGGAGAGATTCATGTGCTCATAATCCGTTTTATATGCAAAGAGTCGAAAAAAATCGTCTTAAAACCAGCCAAGTTTGAAATACACTAAATAATAACTCCAATGTGGACATCACAAGCAACGTCCATATTTTTCTGCATTTTTGTCCAAGCAAACAGATTACACCACTTAAGTCGTTCGGATCAGAAGGTTACATCATGGTACATTAGCCATGAATAAATATTTGCTAGACTAAAATAGGACGAACTAAGATTCGATGAAACGTAGCCAAAACGTGAAGTGTGTTTTTTTATGCTGGATAATAACTCGCTAGTCTTTTTCCGCTATCAAATCGTAAACATATATCTTGAATATCCCTTGAAGCATCAGTATTCCCAGTAAACTGATTTTAAATATTAGCAGGGGATGTTTCATAGAGCAGAGTTCAATTATTAGAGTAGACATAAGAACAGAGTTGTTCTAGATATTATAAATAGTTCGCAGTGTAATATGCCTGTGACAAAAACGTCGTTAGTAACTTCAAATTTCACTTTATATAAACAGTAAATACTTTTAACAACCTACGTACTTTATGGACCGTATAACGTGAGGTAGAGATGAGAGAAAGTATTCAACCTCTTTGGCAAATTTTCAAATGTGTACTATCCAGAAATTAATTTCTATTTTTCGGCGTTTGTTTTTAAAAAAAAGGCACCCTTATTTCGCCGGAAAGACTTACGAAAATTTTAAAAAAATATACTTTAAACCAGCCTTCTATGAAAAATTCAAAAACTTGTTTACAAAAAGTAATGAAAAATGGTACCAGTGATTAAAAAATTAGTCGTAATTGCCCCTAACACAATGGTCATCAGTTTAATGGACTCCAAGAAATTTTAATTCTGGACGTTCAATTTGTTAATTATTTACTGTAAATTCATCTTGGTAATAGAATTCGATCCCAGATCTGTAATTGAAATAATCTTCTCTGCATTTTCTATCTACTAGTGCCAAATGTTTGCTGGTCTAAAATCTGAAATTTCTTTTAAAATTCTGATAAAATTATGGACTTGTTTTTATTATTGGGTAATATTTCATATTAATTATTCCAGCACAAATGTTATCGAATTTTTATTCAAAATATGAAATGATTTTACTCCATTTTTATAAAAATGAAATGTTTTTAGGATCCTTTTAGGATTAAAGCTTAATCCTAGAAGGAGCCGTGCAAATTTCATTCATTAAGAGTTTTACCCATAATAATTAAAATTCCATTGTAACTAGCCTTCTGACCCCTCAATTGAATATTTTAAAATATATACTCCGCCCATATACATTAAATTCTCAAACCTGCGTGTCCATGTGACATTTTCCTTTCATTAAGTTGGGCGGACCATTTCAGAACGAAAGTAAATGTTGGTATTACAATTCACGTTTATTTGCTGTGAAATATTTCAAATATTAAATTAAATTGCGTTATCCATTCCATAATAACGCATTAAAAATATCCATTTAGCTTTTGAAAATAAGAAGTCCTACTATAATGAATAATCCCGATTCAGAAATTACATGTACATTCGACTGCCGGCAATAATAGTATATTAAAAAGATTAAAGATGTAATTTTTTTATTTAAAGATCACGCAGATGTTTGACAATCCAATAAGTATATTAGAAATTCACTCTGGCGTACGTTTGCGATGGATAAATTATACAGGACATCTGTGCAGACTGATCAATCCACCCGTAAGCCATTTATTGGTCTTCGACGTTTTTGAAATGAAGAGAGAATACGGAGAGTAGTCTAGGGTTTAGAAAAAAAGAAGAACAAAAGAGAAGCGGGTCCCGAAGCCCACTAGGGCACGGGCAAACATGCTTTTACTGCGATCTCGTTCCCACTCCGGAGACCCTTTTTAACGATGGTAAGTTTCAAAAATAGAGCCGCTTTTATGCGCGCACGTGGCTGCGTCTCCCAACGTATTGGAACGCCGATTGGAAGGAACTTCGGAAGAAGAGAACGTGCTGCTCGACTGGAGTCGAGGGAAATAGGATGGGGAGAGTCAGTAACGTTTGCCCTTCGGAGGGAGGGAGGGAGGAGAGACAAACCGAAAGGGGTCGAGGCATCGAAACACTTCGCGGAAATCAACAACAACGCCACCTTGGACAGCTGCATAGGAATCCACGACGCGCGGGAGAAGATAGAGGCCCCTTCCTCGCCCCTCTCTTCGGTATGCACTTAGATTCGAGCCTGTATCCTGGTCGGTGAATTGAAATCGAAGCGAGCTCAGAGATAGGAAAGGTGTAGTTTGCATCCGATGCTCTGAGACAGAAAGTGGCAACAATGCAACCACGTGGCACTGGTATTTTTTAAGCGGCTTCCCAAAAATTGCGTCGGTACAACATTGATTTTACGCCAAAATTAAGATTATCAGTCGAGTGAATCGTTGTGACAAGCAAAAATCATTTATCAAATTAACGGATTCCTAAATAAGAAATATTTATTATTAGTTCAGTAAAAATACAGAATTAAATAAATGTCACAATGCGCTAAGGGCTTATCTTAATTTTATTTGTATAATATCGATCACTTTGGCTCTAAAATCGACTATATCTTAAATTTCGATCTTACCTGGACTCTAAAAAATATTAAATAAATAATAGTGTAATCAAGTTTTCCTGTTAAACGTAATCACGTAAGAATAGTGTTGAATCCTTAATTCTTGCTCAATTTCCCAGCACCTGGGTTGCCAATTACCCTATGACGCAAAGGTGCTCCTCGACAACGATGTAGCTGTCGCTGAGGGTGACGTCATGAGCACTCTACCCTTTCTTAACTCAACGGAAGGGAGCAGGGGCGGTGGGAGAATAATCGCCTTCCCCTCACCCCTTCCCCCTCCCGTGGGCGTCCGGGAGACAAAACGCGAGCGATGCTTTGCGGCCCCGCGAGACTCCTTTATCTCTTCCCACTCCTTCCACCCCCGCGAGAGTGGCCCCATTGGCCGGTCCGGGAGTGGAAGCCCCCTTAATCTTGCACGGGCGACCTAGTTTCCGGCCGGACCGTGGGGTTTCCGTGGCAGCGCGTCTGCGTCAATTGCAGGACGGTTCCGCGTCGACTCCCCCGCCCCAATTCTTCCCCCTTCACCCAACCCCGTCGCTCCCTAGTGCGCGGATTGCACGGAAGCATCGAGCTCAGAGATGTTTTGAGTTATGTCTCTGCCAGCTGCGAGCGGTTGGGTAATTAATAGATAATGCGAGCGAGAGCTGGGGAGTAGCAGGAATGAAATCGCTCGCATGCGGAGAGACGCGGACCGAAGAAATGCATTCACAATTTCATCAGGGATTGATATTTCCTCGGAGGTTCACTTTTACCAATTAAGGTATTTTTGCGATTGAGACAAAGTTCAGGTCCATGATTTTTGTTTGGCACTTGAAAAAGAAAACTATTTCTTGGTCTTTATTTTTATATTGCGTGGATTTCTTGTTGTTAATAATCGATATTTATTATTATGGGTATTCTACCGTTTAAGGTCCGTTTAGTATTTATTATATTTATAATATTTATTATTATTATTGGTATTCTACAATTTGAGGTAGGTTTTGTATAGACAAAGACTATGCAACTTCTCTAGTAAGTGATGCTTCAATTATTTTTTTGCTCCCATTAAAATTGTTTCCTGGAATACCTTGATAGTTATAGACAATGACTCCATTTCACAGTTTCACCCCCTATCTCTTTTAGCAATGCAGTATAAATTTTCTTCCGCCTTCTCTCCAGTTTTTCGTAGTTTTGATTTCAAATACCTTGCAGTCCCGTCCTCGTTCATTTAAATATTAGCTCTCCTAACACGTCAGTGCACAAATTATAATCGTATTGATCTCAACAGACTCATTACATTTTTTTTCTCTACCCTCTATTATTTTATTATACAGTTTTTTACTGCTGTTTTCACTTTACAATTTTATTAATTTCCACTGATTTTTTCATGGAATTTGACTTTCCAATTTCTCTTTATTTCTACTTAAATTCAATTCTTCACCGTTTTCCTCTTTGCTCACTTTGCCTATGCAGCCTCTACTGTACCAAATTTGATAAAGCCTCCATTTAATCTTCCTTTTTATAACCTAATTTTTGATCCAGTCAGTGTTTCATGTCTCTTCAATGCATCCCTTTCAAAAAATTGTTATTAATTTTGTCTTTTCTTACGCTCTCATTCTATTAATTTCGGTCAATCATAACTTTCTATCACAAGACCTTCTCATAACCCTAATGCCCTTTCTGAAAATAGAACATTTTCCAGTCGCACCGAATATTTTTCATCCAAGGATTTTAAATGGTGTCAAGCTTATTATTGTTATTCATTCATTCATAATCCTATTACCTTAAACACGATTTTTTAAGTGTTCACAATATTTTTAAGTTTTAGCAACTCATTATCGAAAGCTTGTTTTGTTCCGTCTGTTTGTTCGGCAGAATCTCAGATTTTTCGTATGCAAAAGAATCTCAATACATTGAAAATCAACACTGTATTTGAAGAAAAGTTTTGTGTTTTAGAAGAACGCATTTTTAATGAGTCATTTTGATCATAGGAGTTTTTTTTCTCCGTTGAATTTTGTAGAAGAAACTCGACGGTGATACGAAACCAAAATTAATCTTAAGCAGCGATGAGCTAACATTTTTGACTTCAATTGTGATCTATTAATGAACATTCTTGCTGCTGAAAAGGCCGTATCCAACGAAGGATACATTATTGATATGAGATTTTGGAAAATGAGGAGACAATTTTAATCGTTGCGGGTGATGTCTCTTAATTACCGTGCCGATAATCGAATTTGAGTATCAGATTGTGATATAAGAGGGGGTATCGTAAACTTTTAATTATTGCTAAAACTAGTCAAGAGAGAGACTAAATTTTTATTTTGTATTCTAAAGACCTGTAAATAGTCACCATTTAGACTTATACATTTCTCCCATCGTTTCTTGACCTATCGAAAGCCGTCGTTGCAACGTATAATTTAGCAGATTCCGTCGAAAACATCCACCTCTTGAATGGCGTCATTTATGTTGTCATGTGTCCGACCATTTTTAAGGTCTGAGACTAAGAAAGAGCCGCTTGGGGTGAGATCAGGAATATGCCAAAATTTCAAAGCCACATCGCTTTACGCTTTGGTCACTATTGCAGGTCGCGCCGTGTTTGATTCCGAAAAGAAGGCAGTAGTCGTGAAACCCAGCGTGCTGACACCTTTGACATGTGCAGTTCTTTTTGAATAATTTTTCACGAACTACCGTTACCATGATGGGTCTCATTCATGATCAATTTGATGGCTGCTTTCGATCTAATAAGATAAAGTCCTCCCCTATTTATACTGTGGCAGCATCGTCCGATTATCTTACACTTCTTGGATAATCTCTGAGAAACAATTAGCCAGTTTCATTGATATTCCTTTTCCACCTCACAGCTGTCCCATACGATAGGCTATCATTTCCATAAACAGCAATCATTTTATCGTGATTATCCGGGCACTATAACCTTTCAAATGAAGGAACTTAATCACACTGTGAATTACTTCAATCTACGGCATCCGGTAACAAAACAAATCAACATAAATAGCAACTTACGGCATTATGTACATGAGACTCAATTAATATGCAGAATAAATTTTATTCAGAAATATCGCCTTTTCCTATTGATATTTATTTTAAAATGGAACCCCCAGGTAAATATCGTATCCACAAAGTTTCGATATGTCGACATCAAGATCTTATTAACGGGATATCCTTTTATTACAAAATATCGCACATGGCTATGATCTAACTTATCGCATTCATTTCAAACTTTGTTTGTCGATAATTATTACATTTAAATTTACGCATAACTCCTTCGCAAAGCGAAATATCAAAAATTTCCTGACCTAGCCTAAAAATCTCATTGAAATATTAGGATTTATAATACCGAAAGTATGTATCGGAAGTGAAGTATCTCGAAATCGACGCAGCAAATTTGCCCGCGACCCCATTTTCAATTGGCAACTCAAAGGAATCTGTCGCTCCCTAGTCCAGTCTTCTGTCCGAGATGAACAGCTTCTCCGCCCTAGTCCGAAGAATGCGGCATCCTCGACGGTCCCCCACGTCCGAAAGGAGTCGCGGCATCTGGAGTGGGCGCAGTGGCGGGAGGGAGAGTGGAGGTCGGAACGTTGCCTCAGAGTAAAGGGGCCTAGTCGCTCTTGTCCCGATGGGTCCCTAGCGTCGTCCGACAAAAATGTTCATCTCCGACCCCGCAAAGCAGGGATCAAATATGGGCGGGTGGGCGGAAGGGAGTTGGGTGGCGGGAGCGGGGTTGAGCGATTCCTTTTCCCATTTCACGGTCCGCGAGACTGCCTCTCCGTCCTACTACTCCCCATCCCACCCCCCCCCCCGCGGAAGCAACTCCAGGGATGAAGAGCGGAAGCCCACTCGCTTCCTGCATTGTTAGCACCAGTGACCGCGACGGATGAAGACGCGTGCCGTGCAGTCTTAGCGAGTATGGCCTATGGCACTCTTTGGGTTTAGTTCCGAAGATATTTTGGATGTACGTATTTCGCTGCAAAAAAACAGACACCTATTAATACCGTATACCATATTGAATATATGCGCATGCGTTGGGATTTCTTGACAGTAGAAAAATACTAAGTCACAACCAGCACGGATTTAGGAAGAGCAGATCTTGCGAAACAAAATTAGGTCTTTTCATTCACGATATACTTAGATCGGGAGAAAACAACACACAAGTCGATACAGTATTCCGATTTCAAAAAATCCTTCGATAAAGTCCCGCACAATAAATTGTTACACAAACTTAAATGCTATGGTATAAATGAGAAAATTATTAATTGGCTTAGAGACTTCTTGTCAAATTACAAGCAAATAGTAGTCATCGATGGGTTGTGCTCAACGGATAGAAATGTAACTAAATGGTCTCATAGGGGATTTAGGCTGGGAGCCACTTGAGATACGAAGAGAACTAGCGAGACTTGGACTTTTAGAAAGGTTCAGAACAAACGATTTTAACGATGACACTAAAGAAATTATTATGGCCCCACCTACGTACTTAGGTAGATCAGACCATAAAGATAAAATAACGGAGATAGATTCCAGTACAGATAGATGCAAATACCCATTCTTTCCCCGAACAATCAGAAATCAAAATAGTTAGATACCGAAGTCACTTTAGAAATATTAAAAACCTTTAATTTAAAAGTCGAAACAAAGTTAAACATTGCAAAGATATCAGGTATATTTGTAGATTCGTGTGCATGTAAGTTGGTGGTTTTTTTGTTTGCATATGTGCGGAGTGTAAGGGTTTTTGCATGAATGTGTACATGTTATGATTGTGGACTGTATAAATTTGTGGCTTTTTCATGTGGTTTTTTCTTAGTTACGGGTGGTACCCTAACACCCCCCGCCACACACCCTTGCGACGGCTTACGGGGTATTAAGTAGATGCAATGTTCTATGGAAATCCAAAGGAAACAGTAAAAATGGATGCAGAGTACTGTAATTGACAGTGGATTTTTGAATACTGCGACGTTAACCAATCGAGGTTGGGGGAAGAAAAGGATAGCAATGTTGGACGGGATGAAGGGAGGTAGAATGCGGTCTTAAAGAAAGGTTAATTGTAGTGTGGGTGGCAAGATATAGTGTCGAGTCAATGAAATGTGCTGAGTTGGTACCCATCCGAAACTTATCTGAAAGGTAGACAACCAAATAATAATGTTTATATTCCGTGACATAATTTCCCCTGAAATAATTACTAATAAATAAAAAATGAACATCTGGTCTCAATAAACGACATAATTTTTAAAAGGTAGCTTATGACTTAAATTGATTAAATATTTATTATTTAAATAATTATTTACATTATTTAATATGTGTGGAAATAATATAGGGAAAAAACATTAAGTTCTCGAGATACTTGGAAAATAATAGTGGTTATGAGTCGTCGAAAACCTGCATTTAATATGTAAACAGTTTGAATAAATGAAACAACACAAAACAAAAGTTTACCTAAATACACTTTTTGTAAACAGCAGATTAATTTTGTACATTATCGACATAATATTTCAAAAACTAATCAATAAATGTAGGGATATTTATATTCATAAGACTTTTGCACAAAATTAAAATAAATTTGTATCGTCAAAATACTTATACGATGGAATAAGCATCTATGGCGGTTTGAAAATGTTAAATAAATAACCCCAAAGCCTTATCTTGGGGACACAAAGTAGAGAAAAAAGTGAAATTTTAAGTTCGAAGAATAAAAAAACGGGTCATTGCGGAGAAGGCGGAAAGTTTAGTTTATCACAGTATCTCTTGCGAATCGCATGTACCTACGCACTTGGAGCTTAGGATTTTACTTCCTCGCCGGAGACTCATTCGCAATAAAATATAGAAGGATAAAGAAAAATATCCTTTCTTTTAAGTATATGTCTTTTATTACGTTCTTTAATTTAATTTCGTTTTTTGTAATCTTACTTCAGTCTCAAGAATTTTAAAATCAGTATGCGATTGAGAAAAAAAAAGAATCAAGAATCAGTACTCTATAAATGCATTATCCTTTTCTTTGTGCGATTAGGTCCGACGAGATTCTATGCTAAGTACGGCGCACTACTAAACCTAGTTAAACGTTGACCTTTGCGGATTGAAAATTCATGGCAAAGATATTTTTAAAACAATTTTCCCCACCTTAAAATACAATTTAAACAGAAATTTTCTTATCATCGGACAAAAAACTTTCTAATCATCTGACAAAAAAATTTTTTCAGGTGGTAAGTAAATTTCTGTCTAAAACACTGCCACACATTAAGTGAGCGTATGTATGTACATATATCCGGTCGGAATAATGAAGCAATATTTGTCCCCCCCCGGTGCTTGATCTAGTATCTATCGTCGAAGGGAAAACCCGATTACGAGCCGATATATATGTATAATAAAGGCAACAAATACTAAGGAGAATTTTCTAGCATGAAAAGGAGCCATTATAAAAAGATATTGAAAAATTCAATGCCATTAAAAGTAATTTTTAAACAAATTTTGACCTATTATCGACCATATTTTGATAGTAACCGAGCCTGCATCTCTGGAGAAGGCATATTTTCGTTTAACATTAATATAATTGCATTTTAACAGTATCACCCATCGCAAACATCCGAAATAAATGTTTCTGGATCGGCATCAACTTCCCATCGTACGATGCCAGCAATTGAACTAACTTACTCCCAAAGTCTCGTCCAAGTTTTGTCGTAGGCTCGGACTCTTTATATACCTATGGTCTAATGCCAAAAACACTATCTAAATTTTAGAGTTTTTACTCAAAACTAAATCTGGAGCTGGGGGTACTCTTGCAAACACATTTCTCATATCCAGCCAGTGACCCAACAAAAATGCATGTTGCCCCTCCAGAACACCGTAGATTTGGTTCAAATATTAGTACACGATTTTTTTTAGCGTGAAATTACTGTGTGAGTTCTCATAATCAGCAAGGTTTTTAGGATTAATTCTAGAGCGAATGTGGGGTTTTCTCGCCTCGCTCGCTTCGTGAAGGAGTGCACTCGCGTAATGAGTACAAACTCTGCAATGCTGGATTCCAAATGAGAGCAAGAGGAAAAGATTAAGGGAGCGATGTCAGCGTTCGTATTTTCCTTGAAACGTGCGCACAACAGATAACGAGAGTCACCGATTACCGACCATTCATCCGACACCGCACTGAGCTGAAGTTTCACGTGGTGAGCCCCGCTTATCACGCAGGAAGCCAGTCGCTTCTTTGCATAAATTAAATTATTCAGTCGAATAAATCCGGAGGAGTCATTTTCTGGTTGAAGGTTTTCGCTAACTGAGGAAAACGTAACACCATGGCCTATGTGACCGGAAGGGTTATAGGAGACGCAATGAATTTCGCACAACCCTTGAAAATGTTCATTTTTTTGCCTGAATTCTTCAATTTAATTCTGTTGACATCGGTAGTTGTTCAGGCGCGAAACGCAATTTTAGTCCTTCGCGAAACAAGTTTTAAAGGTTTGATTTGTCCAAATTTCTCGAAAACAATCAGGAAAGTCTTTCTCCGTATGAAATAAAAGAATAGTCATGCTCATTCGGGTATCGGGAACCTTTTACGTTCATATCCTGCGCATAATTTTGTGAGATATCTGGGTTATCAGGCTACGCTAATTAATTTTAAATTTTACTATTCATCCCGTCGCTGCAAGTTTTCTATTTTTATTATTTTTCCGTCATTTTCCCATGACAGGGATCATTTTTCTTCAAAAGGGAATGAAAAATTAAATATGGAAATTTGAACGTGTACTGTATACGTTTACCGGGAACTAACATGATCTTCGAAATGCTTGCAAGAGTTAAACTTTTGATGTAGGAGCTCATTCCTATGCTTGATTGCATTTGAGACGTACCCTATACTATTTTGACATAACCCGATTACTTTCAAATTTTCTTATCCCCCAAAAATTTTATGAAATGTATTCCATTTATAAAATGAATCTTATTTTTAATTGTCATCTAGTTTAATTCTTGACCTTATCGTTGCATAAACTCAAAAATATTGCTCATTTCTATTCATAATTTGGCCGTCATGCATTAACATTAACTTTTACAATCCAGATTCAAATGTACTGTGATCTAATTGGTCCATAATAACGGAATAAAATACAGCACTCTACTTGTTTATAAACAAGCGGAAAACCGTTAATGTCTTTGTTTCTGTAATTCGTTACGCATACAAAAAAAGTTAATTTTTCGAGCAAATCATAAACCGTTCATTTATCTTTAATTTAAAATTTTATTCATAATGCCATTATTTTTTTTAAAAACCTTGCACGTGAAATGCATCAATTTAAAAGTAAATTCGTCGACTGAAAGGGTATCCTAATGAGAAAAATTTTATGCTGGTACGAATTCGAGGAAGCTGGAGAGGGTATGAGAAAACCTACTTCGAACAGTTTCTTTTATTTTATTCAGAGAATTATAACTGTCTTCGGATTATTTCATTATTGTTGTTCTTCTCTATGAGCAATAGACAAATTTTTCTGACATGAATTTTCGACATGAATCGAAATATTTTTCTTATATAAATTTGAGAATCAACTTAGGATTACTCTGATTTTACGTAACTAAAATACTATTCGCATTCGAGTTGTAAGGTCTCCCTATTCTTTTTCTGAGAAACTATTTGCACCATAAAGTTGAAACGTCTATTGATTCTCAAATTAATCTCTATGTAAACGCACACATTCAACGCTACGCAGATGCTATGATTCCATGGCCACCGAGAACGCTCCCGTAGGGTGGGGTCCTTCGCCGAGGTTCCTTGAGTTAGCTGTTACACGACTTAAAAGACTTTCTTTTTAACTGTCGCACCCACGGAGGCATATTCTTCACGGACACACATCAATGACACTAACGTATGTCACACTACTCAACTGACGTTCGATTCCGATGAGTGTTAAGTCACGCAGAATGAGAAAACGGATGAGTACACGTCGTTCCGGTACACTGAACGAAGCCATCTGAACTATTGAAAAAACTTCTTACCATAGCGGCAGCTATACAAACCCTGTATACTGTCCGATACAATCACCTATGCCTCGTATATATTATATTAAAGTGCCCTCAAATTTTAGGCTGTACTCACAGTCACGAGAAAATATTGGATGGCCTTAGAACTCGAACACACCTCGTAATTTGGTCTGGATATAACTTTCAACTCAACTTGGGTTATCTACGTTAAATTCGATCGAGTTAACTTATATAGTTTACTACCCCTCGAACAGGACTATTTTTTGATACATTGTTGTTTACGACCCTCTTTTCTGAGTGAGGAATTACTTGAACCGTTTGAATTACATTTATACCAAGCATTTCTGTACGCTTCTTTTTTCTTTAATCATCCTCTTTTCACACTCGCGAATACCACCCAAAGCGATTACATCCCGATCATTTTAACCAATAACGACCTGCAAATCTACATGTGGAAGCTAATGATTCATGGGTCAGAGGGGATTTAAAAGATGAGACTTCCTCGCATCCACTTGCCTCTCTTTATTCCCAGCTCCGACCCATCCACTCCACTCCAACCCCTGATGACGCAAACGATGCAGATTACGATTACCGCCTATTAATAACGCAGCGCCCTTGAGCTCCGAGAATGCGACTCAATTCAGTTATGTCGCAAAATACTGGAACCTTTTTTTACATTCCATTCTTTAAGTTACAAACTTTTTTATCCGTTGAGTGAAAAACCCATTCATTAAATATTCTGTGAAGTTGCTAAAAAAGATTATATCCTTGACGTTTAATCTTGGATAATATATCATTACCACTTCCCTTTATATCAGTGGTTAATAGATAGGGAGGTGCGTAGAATTTAAAAATAAAATAAGGAAATCTCAAAAAATATCTCTCAAAGGCATTTTTTTAAATGACCTAAGTCTCAAAACCCCGAACATTATGGTAAGCTATGCAAAGAAGCCTACGTTCTCTATTTCACCTCTACATGCAAGCACGTATTTGGGTCCTGTCAATTTTTTATTGCAATAATTACGAGTTGATAATATGATAAAAATAAATAAACGAAGTGCATTTTCCCGTCCTTATTTTCATCTTTATGCCAGACTACAAGATTGTAAGATAACGAACATGAAATACGAATTTCAGGTTCTGAAGTTTGATGGCGTTTGATTAGTAATCTACCTGTTATGGGAGGTTTTGGAAGGACAAAACTACCATATAAATATTTTGTTTCTCCTAACAAAAGGCAGCCCAATATCTTACTCCACACAAGACCCCTCTTCATATCTGTATACTTCCTTCCTCCTTTGATCCCGTCTAACATCCCCGTCCTATTCCTGCTCTTTCCTCGTTTGCCTAACATTATCTCCTCTATAACAGTCTTTAACATCCCACTTACGATCAGTATGTTTTTCATTCATTTTTCCTGCCTCCTAATGATTTTTCCAAACAATCCACTTTTCTCCCCCATCATACCTAGCACCTCCTCATTTGTTTTCCTTTTGATTCATTTCACCTTCTCCACACCCACATTTCAAATGCCTCCATTCTACGTCTATCATCCTGCTTCAGTGACGATCTTTCCACAACGTACATAACTACGCTCCATGTCAAAGTTTTGACGACCGTTTTCTTAACATACTTACTCAACTTTCCTATCATCAACTCCCTCCACCTTGTGAAAGCCTCTTTCCCAAGTGCAATTCTTCTCCTCACGTCCCTACTACTTTGACCATGTCGGTCCAAAACACTTCTGAGGTGAGTAAACTGTTCCACCATCTCGTAGTTTATGCCCTCCAATTTTAATGTTAAGCTTAGCCGTTCTCTTTCTGGAAAACCGCATTTTCTTTGTTTTATTTATATTTATTCTCATCGCATATGTGTGTATTAATTCGGGAAATATATATATATGATGAAAACACAATAGCAGCAAGGAGGTTGGCATTGTGAATCAACTCTAATTCCATACATTGGCCTTACTCATCCTCTTCGTTCCATGACTTTTCTCCTTCCTCGGATATTGTCACTTGAGCAGGAAGAAATAAAATTAATGCGCCGGGGCAAAATGTTTTTTTTACTGTAGCTATCCACAAATCCAGCTCTGATACGAGTTCATATTTTCAAACATCATTCGAAAATCTCCTCCGCCATAAGACCAATATGCCAATTTAATTTTCGCGTCTACGTTTCAGTCAAACAACAAACGCAGTTCTCCGCTCAACATGTTTGCACTTCGGGTTAATTTAGTGATTACAATATGGTATGTACCAGATGATCATACTCATCAAAATACATATTCCTTCAGTTAGAATATCCCGTATTCCTTATACCTTATCTTTTATTTATGAAAAGAATTTCTCCAGCCAAGCTTACGCGAGAATACTTTCCCCTTACAGTAATCCTGGGTGAGTTCTTATAGAATCCAATATCTTGTGCGCCATTCCAGCCAGCGAAAGCGTGTCTATGAATCAGTGTTGTCGCTATTAGGATGATGAACTCATAGAGAATGCGTTTACCCGTCAGCAAGTATTTATGCTGCAAAACACGACGTAGTGGTGACGACCATGGCATGCGCTCCAATGGAAGATTTAATCTGAATCCCTCACACTATGAATCGCACAGTTTATAATGAAGTTTATTCGCTGACTTGTGTGGCGATGAATTTAAAAGAGTTTTATATTATTTCACAATGTTAGTCAGGAAGTAGAATTGCGTGAGATAAAATTAAAAATAAAATGCTTAAGTGTTCCCATAACAACTGAAGCCGCTTATAATAACCGAAAGTAGTCTTTTTGGGTTCTAAAATTACGAATTTATTCTGTTAACACGGTAGAATAGTTAAATGTTTCAGAATATCTTTTGACTCCAATTCATACTTTACACTGCAATTAATGTTTAATTGAGATTTTCATTGAAATGGTCCTTATAAAAGGTAATTTTCCTGTTAAATGTAGGTTTGTAAATGCCTCTTTAACAAATACTACATGTTACGAGTAAAGCTCGTAAGTATCGAGTAAACTTGCTTTAATTAATTCCTTGCTACATTATTTCCCGCTTCAATTCGTCAAGCATTCTACCCGCTTCGGAGCCGTCCAAAAAGCATATTATCTTCCCTCCTTCCCAAACTAGACACTGCAACTACATCTGCACAATACCATCACATGGGCGATGTGTTTGGGTGGTTTGGTGTGGGGTGTTAAAATATTAGCCTTTCATGTATTAATATTAGCTTATTCATAAATATTCACAAAATCCACCAAAGCAAGTGTATACTTTCACGCATAGTTGACTTTTCACATCATGCAATAATTAATACGCTCGACTAAAGCTTTAAATTTTACTTTTTCAGTTGTGAAAGAAGGGTTGCGGTTACTTCTGATTTTGTTGTGATTATATTTCGCGAGAGTGGTGCACAAGTACTTGAATCTCTCAGTAGAAGTATCTACCACCTTATTTTATCCTGATGACACAATGTACCAGGGCCCATAATAATTCCCTCGGCTTCATAAGTAAACTTGGTCGTCTTTGTCCTGCTCTTCGTGATCTTTGAGAGCTCTTTCTAACTTGCTAATACCTCCATTTGATCTGCCATACAAATTCGTTCCTCTTTGATTTTTTTCTAAATAACTGGAATATTTTTCTCTGAACTTTTTCCAATTCCTCAATTAAAGTTTTGTTTAGCTTGATTTCCCAATACTTATCGCGTATTCTAAGCAGGTCTAATTAAAGAGAAGTAACACGCCTTGCGACGGGGCCCCGGTTCAAATTTCTCGGTCTGGCTGTCCTCTCGCAGAGGGGTTCCCCCAGTGAGGCCGTTCAAACGACCAGTAAAACCTTCCGCATTCGTGTGGACTTTTTATCGATATGATATCGGACCGAGACCACGCGCTCCTCCGCCACCGAAACCCCCGCCCGCTCCCACGGAGGAATCGGGGGGTAGCTGGAGGAGGGTGGGAGAGAGGGAGGGAGGAAGAGGAGTTCTTCGCCGTGACAAGAGCGGTGGAATGGGTAGTGGGAAGCAGGCGGGAGTGCGGGGGCGATAACAGATTGAGAAATATGGTTTGGTGTGAACGTGGCGGCAGAAGCGAGGGCCGGCCCCCTTCCTCCTGCCCACTGAGTGGGGTTGTGATGTATGTGCGGGGAAGAGAATGAGTTGCCAGATGCACGCACATCCAAGGGGTTCCTTCCCGTTTGCGCGTCTTCAGAGCTCACCGCGTCTTCCGAGCGTCTTTCCCTCCCCCCATTTTTATTACATTTGCGAGTATGCGCAACACCCCAGCAGCTGTAGCGTGCTCGCATTTACCCGGGACGGGGGGGGGAGGGAGGAAGAGATGATTTTTCAAATTCCATTGCCAGCATCCCTCCAAGGACCAGACTTGCGTAGTAACTCGTTAAACGTTACGTACACGTCAAGTATTTATTTTTTCATGTACCACCTGACTTGATGAACTTTTCAATCAAAGTTCAAAGTAACACGTTTATTTTATTGAAAAACTTGAGACTTAGAACATATAAATGCTAAACAAAAGAGAAGCACCGTAAGAATAGTCCTACAGTGGTACCATACCGAGGTAAAAGAAGAAAATAACTAAGTTTATAAGATTTGTCATTTAGCAACCATCACTTCAACCTTATTTTAAGACAATTTAATGTACTTTCGTTTTCTACATTGATATGTTTTTCCTTTGAGAAATGAACAAATTTTTGACATAAATATTTGACATAGTATTAAAGTTTCGTCGAATACACAGGAGAATTAACTTCAGAGGTAATTCTAATTTAACGTAACCCACATAGGCTCACAAAGAGAGGAATGTCACTGACTATTATATCATATAATGATAACTGATCACTGGCGGGGGATTAACTTTTCCCGTAACTCACCAAACTAATCTTACTATTCCCCTCCCATTTTTCTCTTTCGCATTGTAAAAATCCATTTACGGCTTAAGGATAAATTATTTAATATAGTCAGTCTTAGAACGGCCGTAAAAGCTCATTTCCTTTTTCCAGCAACTGCACTATTAGTATTTATAACGACCTATGTTTGACTTTTTACAGCCTAATAATGAAGGTATACTACCTTGATCAAAAGGTTCACGGAATTTATTCAGAAAATTAAAAATACAAGTTTATTCATCTAAATCTATATTGTCCCCTTCAAAGTAATCCCCATCGACTGCAACACACTTATGCCAGCGCTTGATCCAATCCTCGAAACATTTTTTATATTCGGTTTTCGGTATGTCCATCAGTGCTTCCTGCGATTTTTCCATTACTTCCTCTCGGCTGCTAAAACGCGTTCCCAGTAATGGTTTTTTAACTCGATTGAACAGAAAGAAGTCACAGGGAGCCAAATCAGGTGAATTCGGTGGCTGTTGGATGGTATTTGTTGCATTTTTCGTCAAAAAATTACGAATAATGATAGCACTGTGCGACGGTCTCGACGCACTGGGCGACGATTTCTGGTCTCTTTCGGCGAATTGCTTCACGCAAACGTCTCATAACGCCCAAATAATACTTTTTGTTTACTGTCTGGCCTTCTGGCAAAAATTCATGATGCACTACACCGTTGTAATCCATGAAAACCGTCAGCATTGCCTTTTTTTTGACTGAAAACGACGTGGTTTTTTTGGTCTCGGCTCATTTGGTGAACGCCATTCACTTGCCTGATGTCTGGATTGCGTGTCGTACTCATAAACCCACGTCTCGTCTCCAGTAATGATCCTTTTGATGAATGTGGGATCGGATTCAGCCTCGCAAATCATGTCTTTTGCGACGTCAACACGGTCTCTTTTTTGCATGAAATTGAGGTCTTTTGGCACCAACTTTGCTGCTACACGACGGAAACCCAAATCATTAACCACAATGTCTTGGGCGGATCCATAGGCAATGTTCAAGTTCTCCGCTATTTCTCTGATGGTTAATTTGCGGTTATTGACCAACATTTCTTTTACTTTATCAATTTTTTCACCGACTTTCGATGTCGATGGTCTGCCACTGCGTTCATCATCTTCGATTGACTCACGACCACTTCTGAACCGCTCGCGCCACTGGTAAACGACCGTTTTTTTTAGAGAATCGTTGCCGAAACACTTTTCCAACATTTCCAACGTCCGTGCACCAATAAACCCGTTTTTTACGCAAAATTTAATACAAGTTCGTTGTTGCGAATTTAAATCCATTTCTGCAATTGTAAAAAATCGCCAACACACACAGAGATAGATGTACTCTTGGCTACGTAACTTTTGCAAATGTCAAGTTATGACACTAAGATTTAAAGGGAATATCAACAACAGATGTACCAATTTAACAAAAAAAACAGAACTCAAATCGGAACGATGGGAGCGCCACACGGTGGTTATTCCGGGAACTTTTTGATCAAGGTAGTAAGCGAAATCTAGGTCGTAAAAAATATTAACCTTCTGGAATCCCTTTTTTTTTGTCCTTTGCATATTTCCCTTCCACATAATATCGCCTGAATCTTCAGAATTTAGTGTAACTAAGTTTACGCACCACGATACGCACGATACGCACCACCAGGTTGAGACGAAGCAAATTTTTTCCCAAAGAGTTAGAAAACAATGTTCAGCGATTATCCACCGATATTTTTATTTAGCATCTACTTTCTGCAAATGTCATCATTCTTATTAATTAAAAAAATTTAACTGTCGCGAATAGAATAATGAATAAATTTATCAGTGTAAATATTCAAGTTTTTTAGCGCTAGCTGAAATTAGCTCTATCGATCTTTTCTCTTTACTGGGTCAAATATATAAAACTTTTAACTTAACGCAACTGAGTTAGCTAATGCAGTGAACTTCCTCATGTCTGCCGGTTGCCGAACGTGCCTAAAATGAGATAAAGGCTACTGCTCTAGCGTTTACTCTGCGTCCGAACCCTGCAACCGAACACAAGCAATCGAATATTTTTCATTAAAAAAGCAATATTTTGATGATTTCGTCAAAAACTCATTATTGAATTATGTGGGTAGATAATTTATGTGTATAGGTTCGCGAATTATTATAGTCATGAGCTAATACCTTGATATTCCAATTTAAGTATAAGCTCTGCTCTAATCCCCGCGGCCACATGCCCTAGTGGTGAGCTTGCTGAGCATCGAGTAGATGTAGAAGTACCGCTCTGGGGTGGGAAAATCAGGAGGGGAATGCCGAGTGCTCCAGATGGGGGTCGGTCCCCAAAGAATAATGGTCACTTTCACCTGCAACTCCATCCAGATGCCGTTCTTCAAAATAGATTCGCTCAGAACTCGAACGAAACATACGTTTCCGCTGAAAAGATGCCAACTTTCGACTGGACCGTTCTTAGGGAATGTAGCATAAAAAACATCGGCATCATGAATTAGAGAGATCATGAGCGCAAGACTTGTTTTCTTTTGAAGAACATGAAATATTTTTAGTATTTTCAAGATCCCTTCCCGGAAGTCCCATTTAAACCAGTTGCTAAAACAATCTCCCACAATTAAATAGAACCTTCGGGTTCAGTGCGTAATTTTCCCTCGGAATTCACTATTGGTCCCAATAGTATGCTGATCATTGTTGTCATCATCATTAGTAGTAACCTTCCGGGTTACGCTTAGTTTCTGATGGACCGATGGACCCTGGGACTACACATTGTTGTACTCCTAAGGCATACCTTGCATGACATATCTGTAGACCCTATATTAAATATTACAGTGACTTATTCCTTAGCTCTGTAGACAATCTAACTCCCTCCATTTAAACCAAAATGCCTCTTCTTTTCTTTTCTTCCTAGATTTCCCAACTTTCTGCACTATATTATCGTTCTCAGTATCACTTATCTTACCTTCTTCGAATTTCTCCAAGCAGCCTTACATCTTCCCATTTTTTTCCTGTATCACAGTTATAACTCTTTTGATTTACTTTATGTCCATTTTAATTTCTCCATTGTCCTGATATTAGGATAATATTCGTTTCTTTACAGAATTATCGCGTCATGGAAATATTTTCCCGAAAAATTCTCAAGTCTCTTTCCAATAACCGCATAGTCTAAAAAAAAGATCAATTCAATTTAGAATTCTCGTAGACTGGTGATGAAACTGAAGGAGGAGGGTATGTGCTACTTCCTCCAAGTCCGTCACCAGCTACATTGAACAGACGTAATGCTTGACGGAGAGGTACTCGTCGGCGCAGCTGCTGCCGTCAGTCAAGGAACTCAGAAAACACTAACCCTGATTATTGTAGGCAAGATTTCTTCATTTTTTCTCTGTTATTTTTTTTGCTCTGCCATTTACGTGGTTATTTAATTTGAAAAGAAATTGTATTATATGAAGCAACATTGTTAATTTGACGTTTTCAGACTTGTTCAGAATAAGCGTAAGCAAGAGGAAAAGCGTAGATTGGAGATTTTTGAGAATTGAGTTTGAAGAATAATGGAAAACATTTACAGAGAGGAGAACAAGCGATGAAGTTCGGTACAGGGGAGAATGTTGGGATAGTAAGGTATAGTAGAAAAAATAGGCATTTTGGGATTAGGGGAGGCAGAGAGTATGCTGAGGTAAAAATGAGTCATTTTATTATGGAGTGAAAAGACATTTTGTTTTACGTTAGTCAGGGCTTAGGAGCGCATTAGTTTATACTGTCATGTTCCATGGTCCAAAGACTCCATTTGATAAAAAAATATTCTCGTTCCTAAAAGATATTATCAACGCGCTGGTTCTCCTCTTATCTCTAGGCATGCTAAGCAGCCAGCCTTTCCATGCCCCTTTCGCGCATAGAGCTGGCCTACCAAATGGCATATTATCGCACAAGGTAATCGTTGGCTGAATCTCCAAAATGAAAAGCTACCGGCATAAAAGTTACTTTAGTGCTCTGTAGGTTTTTTAAAAGGTCCCATAAAAAGGTTCCGTAGGTCAACCCCTAGACCACCATCAAGATATGTTATTTCAGTTAGTCTGTCGTAACAAGACAGTTTTGGAGAGTGACTTGGCCTATAAGGAGCCACCTCCCTAAATGGAGCAGGGTTAATTTGTGTTTTCCAACTGTAATTGTTCCAGATATCCTTAAAGAGCAATATTTTAGAGCTCTTAATCCATTTTATCGAGTAACCACTTCCATCATAATAAGCCTCCAAGAATTTTCTACAGCAAACAAAGCATCCAATCTTCCTCTCCCAATGAAATCAACTAGTTGGATGTTCGAAAAAAATGGTATTCCAAGGCTATGGATTTTGGAAACACGTTGATTCCTATCGCACAAAGACACGTGCTCTTTATAAAGCTCATGTATGAAAGTGGAAGTTTTTCAGCAGAATAGTATCGGGTTAGGGCACGTTTTTATAGTCCTTGGCACTATAAACTACTGTTCCCCTAAGCCCTAACTAGCTTGGCTAAAAATTTCCTTAAACTCCACACTTCGTGTTACAATAACTAATTCTTTTCCCCTGCATACTTTCTATTTCCCATAATTCCATCCAAAATTCCTATTTCTTTCCCGGGTCTACCTCGCTTTCGCGGCATTATCCTCTTTAGTACCATGCTCAGCATTCCATTGCCTCTAAACATCGAAAAAGAAGTTTTAAATATTTTTTGTAAACTGGCAAAAATTTCAGATGAACTGCTGAACTTAAATGCATTAAAGAATTGAAATAAGCAGGCTTAATTTGGACTACATTTGGATTAAGGTACACCGCAATACATACATATAAGTACAGTATTGCGGTGTACATTCTTCCTGTATTTTACAAAGAAGATAATCGATAAGGTATCCACTTCATCGTGGCGAAGCATTTCTCTTCAGTGAATTATTGATCCAGCTGATTACTTGATCCATAAGCAATTCAATTCTTAAGCAAAAAGAAAATTCTCAGCGTTCGCAATGACCGCAATTAAATGCAAATTTGATTACTGAATTTAGGAAATTCGTATGGATCGGGAATCAAGCCACGGATGACGGCAGTCAACTTTTGCATTTTTATCTGAATAATGGATTGAAAGCCAGTCTAATTTATACTGGATGTCAGTTAAAACGTCTTCTGATAATTTTATTATCTCATTGCCCTAAAGACACATGCAGTAGAAAAGATTTCGCCTGAGCAGCCAAATGTAGGCCTTGAGATCCGACTTTTCCTTTGACACTCATCCCCTATGCATCACAGAGCGCAAAAAATTACATCTAGTTCACTTAAATCTACCAAAAATACCTTGAACCTTGGCTGTGGGTGGTCCGAGCGTTCAACCGGTGAGTCTTAGTTCCGCGATTTGATTTCAGGCTTTTGGCATCATTTGAAGAGCCAAACAAACTAGTTTTCAATTGTATTTTCATAAAAATATCAATGTCTATGATTATGTGTTGTAATATCCTCTTCAGGTCTTACTTTTTGAAACGGCTCAATAGTACAATGAAAACCAAACTTTGAGTTATTTTATGCTTATGTTTTTCTATTGTCCCGACCGCGGTTTCAAAGTCTTAGCGTCATTGTCAAGGGTAACTAATTATTTGTTTTTCTAAAAAGTGATCAACTATCCTAATGACGCTAAGACGTTTGAAAAGCTGCCGGGATAATGAAATAATGTGGAAAAATGAAATTTTTATTTTCCTTAAATCTCATTCTGACTTTTGAATTTATCAAAATATGATTAATAGCAACAGCTACATTGGTTTTTATGCATTGCAATGGTACAAAACTGAGCAAAATTAATTTATTCATTGTTTTGAAAGTGAGTTCACTGAAAATGTTAGATTCAGATTGACAGCCGTCACCTTTCATTAGTTTTCTCCCGAATAATCCTATTTGTTGAATACATGTATCACAACCCGTTAAAAATCTTTTCAAAGGATTTACATCAAGTCTCCTTATCCTTGTTTTTTTTTCACCGCAATTTCACCTCCTTACCTACTCGAATCTTACATCTTCCTCCTCCTCTGACCGGCCACGAGTTGACCACTCTCTTTTCGTCCTTAGCCCGCCATCCCTCTCCCACCTCTCTCTTTTTAAGTCGCGCTCACAAAGCTCAGCCAACGACACTCAGCCAGTGAGGACTCATGAAAAAATTATTCTCTCAAAACCCTCCCACGCGTGCTCCAGGCATGCCAAGGACGTACTTAAGACTTGCAAAATGCCCTAAAATCTCAAAAAAAAAAGAATTTTTTCGAATTACACTGTTACCATCCATGATAATAAAGGAAAAATGTGCGGTATTTTCGGTCGAGCGTGAGTGATACAGAGCACGGACGATAAAGAATGATATTGGATGGGATAATTTCGGCGAATTTATTTTTCAAGTGGATTTTAAAAAGGGAAGTATTTAATGAAGGACGTAAATGTACCGCATGAAAATTAACTAGAAAATTTCTTCACGTAGTTATTTTATACTCGTTTACCTCCCTTTCTGAGAAATACCTCCCTCAAGTCTCTCGTAACACCCGTTTCGCAAACGTATGACGGAATAGAAAAGATTAGCACGACACGCAACGAACCATAATGCAATGCAATGGCAGCCCCGGCCCGAAAAATTGTTAAATAAGAGCTTTCAAGTGATTACAAAATAACGCATAAAGTTTTATTTTTTAATGAACACCAATCGAGCCACTTTATGAATATACTGTATTTCAAGGACCGCGGAAGTAATGGCGTCATAAAATAAAACCAGAGTAACCTGTTGGAGTCGCAAATTTTGCGTTGCCTTGGAAGGATTCCAATGGGTCGAGTCAATTTTTATTTTTATCCCCAAATACTAGCCATACGGCGAAGGCTCAGTTTACAAACATCATTCCTAAGCGACACATGTTTACCATTAGCATTGTTCTTCCTTGAGAGGATTATTTCCAGGTGTCATCGTTTCATGCACATGTGAGATTTCCGAAGCTTGGCATTTACATAATTGTGAGGGTCAGCTTTGTAAAAATTGTTTATTTGCATCTTAAATTGATTTCTTGAAAAACTTTATTTTAGTTTTACGATACCAACCATGGTTTCGACCCTTTACATTCCTCTCCAGGGCAATTGTTTTGATGTGAGGTGACAGAAAGGTAATGGTCAATGGTGACTAAAAAGGGATACTCCCCTGAAGTAACTCAGCATTCTGAAAATCTGAAAATAATTTTCCTTTCTTCCCTTCCCTTGCGATGACGGTTTTGAATTATTAATGTAAGACAAATTGATATTGAATTGCATTAACATGTTGCTTCGTAAACTGAACCACTCCTTTAAATGTAGCTCTTCTTGTAAATCTTCTTGTCCAAAATAAGCTTGTATATTTCGACAAAGATTCCGCAGCAATTGTTTAAAGTGAAGAGTTTTTAATACCAGTTTCTGAGTTTCCTTTGTATGAATGCCATAAGAGAGAATTTTTTTTTTCAAACGAGTTTACCCTCGTGACGAATCCTGGGTCCACTCTTTAACAGGATATGCTATTGCGGCGCGGCCTGGACTTTTAAAAATTATTGTTATTTTGGTGGTATTCGGTCTTGTTTCATTAGATATCGGTGAATTATCTGATTGCTAATCTTCATTGAAATTGGCTCATAAACTCGACGGTTTTAGGCTTCACGTCGAGGAAGTATTTCATATCCATATTAAAAGATTTAGTACTTTTTCATGGACGTTATTTCCTCAGACTTTATAAAGATACAGTCTCTGGAAATGTACAAAATCTTTTAATAGAAAAACTGATTTATAGTAAAGTAAGAATCTCTCTGCATGCTGAATGTTAACCACTAAATCCCACCATACACGTAGTCCTTCCTTGAATGAGTTTTTTTTTAATTACATACTTGCTTTTGATGATTCTAATGAATAAACGTAATGTCATTAAAATCACACCACATAGTCTCCATTTTTTTCTATATTGCAAATTAAATAAAATAGCTTTTGCCTTTTCGTTGAGCTTTCAAATCTTGACTCTGCTTTAGGCGAAAATTTCATTTCTGGCTAAGGCGTACCTCGGATGAACCGCCGATGACTATTTCACCATAAAGCTCACCAAACGAGGGTTTTGTTAATAGTATTTACGATAGAAATTTACCCAGCCCGATTAAGAGGATGTACAGGGATTGTAAAATATTTTCTCACTCCTTTTGACGAATGACGACAAGAAGGTTTCTTCCATTGAAAATACTAGAGTTGAACAAATCTAACCCACATTTTAGTTTGAATTCACGATCCATTTCTTTCACTGACTTTCATTGTGGGACATGTTTGACTATATATTTTAAAATCTAGTAATGGAATCATACTAAAAGTAATGAGTTATATAAAAAAATCACCGATTTTAGAAAAAACTACTTTTGGTTACTGACTCTTTACTAATTATTGAAATTCATAGACGACATTTGGTGCACAATTTCTGGTCATTTTGTCCTGAAAAAATTGCACTTTTGACTAAGTCGCAAAATTCTGGAAGTTTTTCAGTAACCTTTGTCGATCTCCTTTCTGAGTTACTCAATTCTTAGGCAGTGAACTTCAGCGGCTAGGTTGAGATCGAGTTTTCTTCGAGTCGAACTGAATGAAGTCCATCGGCTGAATGAATGCTTAAAAGTTGATTTCCATTAATACTATCCTCCCTGAATGAAAGATGGTGAGGGGACCGTAAAAGCGTTTCGGAAGAGCGATTCCTTTTTTCCCTCTTATTTTGCTGCTTTGTATTATTTCCCCTCCTTTTCCACTCTCTTAGCCTACGCTCCTCTCCTCATCTCTTCCCCTCACCACCTCTCCCTCCTCAAGTCATGCCTTCAAAATAGCATCCCCCTCTCTTATATTCCTGCCCACCCGGGAGTCTTCAAAATAATCTCCCTTAACTCTCACCTAACATCTCCATAATCTTTTTTTCGTGAGGCTCACGGGCGAACGAAAATAGCGCCTGTAGTGTTGGCATTTGTTGTCGATTCGTCTACTTTCTCGAATTACGTTTTATTTCTCTTTTTGCCAACAGTTGCCATATGGGGGAGGAAACTCTTCCAATGGTCTCACGATGCTGCAAAACATATTACATTAGTTATTAGGTGAGGCAGACTGAGGTAACTAGAGCCGTAGAATGATTTTTACAAGTAGAATGTAAAAAATAGGGCGGATGAAAACTCGGTTTTGGCAAAAACATAGTTTTAGCGAAAATGATATTGAGTTCGGTGCCCTGTTCTGTGGGTGTAGGACTTCAATTGAGGATCTGTACTCACAGAGACCAACTTTAGACATTCAGAATATTAATGATAAATTTTGATTTGCCCCTAGATACCACTATCTGCTACGAATCGCGAGAACTCCCTTATTTTTGCCCTACATCATTTTCTTCTTCAGCTCTTCGGAATTTCTTCCTGCCTTCACGTTGTCTAAAAAGTATACTCTCTTCTTTCCCCTACTCTTCTTACCTAGTATTCTCCTCCTCATTCGTTCCACATTCTCGTTCCACGTTCACGGAATTAAAGAACACTTCTTAGTACTATTTTATATTTCTAGTCTTAATCTTCAATGCCAGCCATGGTTTTGACATATCACCGATACTTTCAAAACTGAAAAATATCAGTGATGAGTTTAAAACATGGTCCGTTTTAAAGTTCACGAATATGGAAATATTAATGTACCTAATTGGGTTTGTTCCAACTGAGTATAAGAAATATATTCATTATATTCTGCCCTATTAATAGTTTTTCGGAAAATGTCCTTTACTTACTCTCTAAAACTCAGTGATTTGTCTTGTTCCTTAATCGCTTTACTCAGACATCCATCTTCCTTCAACATTTTAGTCAACTGTGATGCCATGGTGAAGTGGTACGGCAAGGCAATATTAATAGCAGTCTCACTTGGTACTCTTTAGTTATTTATAGTGTACAACTACTGAGCTGTGTACCTAATGATTACGCCTAAGTGTATAAATACATGCTGTGATCTTAAAGAATAACTAAATGGACAGTGTCATCTGCGTTTGCCTGCATCCTCCAATTTGCTTTGTACAATATATTTAAGTATTGGAATAGTTCAATACGACCCTGTTGTAAAATGTTTTCGTGTTTATCCTTTTTATTAGTTCATTGGGTTTTCTAGGGCCTGGTCAATTAGTAACGCTTGCACGGACGTAAACATGACGAGATTAACATAAATATATCGGAGAAGAGCCGCAGAGCAATACTCGTAAATCAGCCATCAAGTGGTTTAATTTCTTTTTAACATAATAATAGTGTAAACATTGAAAGAACAATTAAATGTCTCAAGTCCTAGATCATGAATCTAAATTCACACTTCTTGTTCACCAATATACTTTCTACTAAGGTTTTGCATCATTTTTCAAACGGAAGGTTACTTTGGGAGTAGGTGGGATTCTTAGAAAATTGAGCAAGTGGGAGGAAACCTGTCTCTGAAAATAGCCTACTCGTTGAACCAAAGGCGTCAAAACGTCCGCATTTTAATCCCTCTCCCGACGGTCGAAATGCTGCACTAGACGTACTCACCGCACGGCACCATAGATTATCGTTTATCGCTTAAAATATCGGATTATCGCTTTAAAAATCCTCAATCGACGGAGAATGGAGCTGGGTCTACGGTCTTGGAAGTTTGTAACGTTATGGCACCATACCGAATGACTCCCTTGTCGTCGGTCGGAGCGGAATCGGAATCAGTCCGGATCTATTCGTAAAGTAAAATGAAAATCAAAAAGTATTCAAAATCATTGATTGTTGAATATTGTCATAAAATGGCGATTATTAACAATTCATTGAATTCAAATTAAACTAAATTTCCAAGGATCGAATATTAATCTAATTCATCAATTGTCAAAAACTAAACGAAATCATCGATTAACAAATTAATTTATAATTAATTATCAAATTAAAATATAGAATATAATTTTTAATGGTTGATTCGAATCCTGCGTTGGATCGTAGAAAATAGTCAAATGTCGAACGAATCTGAACGGGGTCGCGTACCTCTGGTTTGCATTGCGACGGACGGCTGGCGCGCCACCACCCCAATTCCTTCCTCTTTCTCCTCCCCTCCGATCTCGAAAACCCAGCTGCCGAGCCGACCACCGGCCACCTTGTTGCGGTCGCCCCTCGCCCATTATTGTTATCCATTTTTCGCCCACGCCAGCCCCCATAGAGACGGAGTGATGACGTCTCAAGCGGTCCACAAATCAACCCACCACCCTTCCTCCCCGAATCACAAGTGTACATAAAACTAGCGCCCACAACGTTGTCCCCCCTTTCTGGCCATATCCTCTCCCCACATACGTCCCTTCTAATTGGAGAATACCATCTCATTTCGTGCCTCAAAAGTCATGCGCGATGTGTTCATACTTTTCATTCCGTTGAACGTGGTTTTGAGAGCTTGCGGATTATGTTGAAGATGTCGATTCATTGAGTTCAATGGGAGAAAAATATTGTTTGAAATGGCGTCTAATGCTCTTTATCAATTAAATTAAAAGTCTCACTCCCGTAGATTTACAGCTGAATGTTCCTGTACAACGTGGTTACCCGTTTACTCTCTCTCTTGACAGTTAGTTCTTATTTCTTACCAGCCTTAACACTCAACCGCATTCAAACTGGACAGCCGCGAATTTCAACTCTTTGATTCTGTAACTAAATCGTTTTCTTTGACTCCTTCGTGTTTGCGGAATATGCGGCTCAGGACGGCTTGAACAAAGCGAAAATTATGAAGGGAATGAAGCCATTAGAGAGGAAAATACGACCTTTACCCTTCATACTCGCAGACCAATATTACAATACAGTATGTCTGAGTAAGCCAAGTTTCGGTTAGGTTTTAAGGTGCTATTAATTGAAAAATCGGACTAACACGAGGGAGGCATCGTAAAAATGCAACTTTTAGCAGAAAAAAATAATCGAGTTGGAAACTTAATTTTTATTTTTCATTCATTGGATTTCTCTGCATAGTCACCACCCAGAGTTATACATTTCTACCAGCGTTTCTTGCCCTTTCGAAGGACGTCGTCCTAGAACTCAGCAGATTGCGTCAGAAACCATTATTCCACCTCTTGAATGAAGTCATTTATGTCGCCAAATCTCCGACCCTGCAATGGTTTTTTGAGTTTTGGGAATGAGATACAGTTTCTTTGGGCGAGATCAGGAGAATAAGGCGGATGAGGCAAAAGTTCAAACCAACAACGCTTTGAATTCTGGTTGCGTTGTAGTAGCGATTGCAGGTTGCACCGTGATTGCTACAGAAAAGGAGTCAGTAATCGTAGAACCCATTGGGCGGACAACTTTTACATGTGAGAATTCGTGACTTATTTTCCAAACAATGCCGCAACTATGATCAGCCTCATTCATGATCATTTGAATAGTTGCTCTTCGGTCTAATAGGGCAAAATCCTCAACTTTCTTCACTGTAGCAGCTTCGCCCGTGAGTGATGGTCTTCCACTTCTTTGTACATCTACGAGGGTCATGTGGCCAGCTTGAAACTTCTTTTTCCACCTCACAACTATGTCATATGACAGGCTATCATTTCCATAAACAGTCATCATTTTATCGTTGATTTTCTGGGGACTGTAACCTTTGAAATGAAGGAACTTAATCACACTTCGAGCCTCCATACTGCGAGTTACTTCTATCTACGACATCCCCGAGAAAAACGATTCAACATTAATAGCTGTAACTTACAAAGCATTGTACACAATAATTAATTAATATGCATAGTAAATTTCATCCAGAAATATAGGTTAATTAAAATTGACAATTTTCCACAAAATAAAATTTTATTATTACGACCAGTTTCAATGTAACTACATCATCTTCAGAACGTCTTCTTTGAAACCGGTCGAATTAATAAAATTTTATTTTGTGGAAAATTGCCAATTTTAATTAATCATGATATTCCACCATATCACGCCTGAAACGTCTCTTTTTATTCAGAAATCTAGGGTTTAGGGTTGCAATTTGTAATAATTACTTAAAAGCATACTGCCACGCATAGGCTGAAAATAAATTCTGGGTTTCGATATGAGGTTAAAAGAAAATATTGTTGTTCATTCTTCGAAATGTAAATATAAAAATACAATCCACCAAAGATATTCTCACTCTTCATCGGTGCAAGTAGGGGACAGCATTCTGAGTGCATAATTTCATGCTGTAGTGAAGAGTTTCTTTTCTCCACCTCATAATTTACAATCTTGACGAAGTCGTGGGGCTTACATTGGCCCATTACGGCCGATTAAATATAGTGATGGTTTCATGTTAAATATTAAACGTTTTAATAAGGAAATCAAAGAAAACCGCTTCAAGTTCTTCGTACGAGATTACGACGGACAGAGCAAAAACGAATTTAAGGAGCGGAATACTCTGTCCGGCAGCGGGAAAGGCCAGGCCTCCGTGTTTATCCTCTCACGAGATCAATAGAGCTAAACATCTAGCATTTCCTTATAAAATTATTTATGTGTAAACACAAAGAATTTTGCCTCATTACATACTGTGGACACCTATTGATACCTATTACTACCAATATGCTCACGAGATTGAGGTTCAGCCGAATCAATAGCAATAGAAAAGAATACACAGAAGTTAAATACACATCTGTTTAAATAGAAGCTTTAATAAGTAAAGATGCTGAGGACAGACCATTAAGTCAGAATGAACGTTTAAATATGTAAGAGTAATTAGTATAAAATGATATTGAAAGGAAAAAAGGTTACTGGTGTAACAGTTGTAGGTTTATTCATACTGAAATTTATTTATTTATTTAAAAACTTGTATTGAGGCGAGATTGAGACTTAATAGTCCCTTCTATCTAATACCTAGACATGCATACCGTAAAGAAAATTTCAAACACCTAAGAAAGGGAGGAGAGTGAACGCGGTGTGGAAGCAGTATTGTTCATAAAACTTGGAATAAGGGTAGGAAATACGGAGACGTTGGTAACAATATATTCTGGTGGAATTTATGTGGATACAAACGTTTTGTCTCAATTCAAATGTGAAGACAGATAAGTATTCACGTGCGGAATACTTTAACGGTCTGTATGATTAGGATATAATTATTCATCCTCCCGGAAGGAAATTCATGGTAGGGTTGGGTTATTTAAACCCATTAGAGGGCGAAGAGAGAAGTGGGGTGAGGCTTGGAAAAGTTTTTTACGACGAAGCAATGACCGCGTGGCGGGAAAAAAAGTTTTAAGGCCGAAAGGTATTGATGCTGCCTGTAGTGGAGTCCAAACATTATCGCACGCGTAGGTACGTATAATGCCAGGAGATAGAGGGAAATATAAAATATGTCATATTGTTATTGAAGGAAGTTTTAGTAGCAGCGCCATCGATTCCTAAGCTCAACGTGAGCAAATGCATTTTTTGATCGAATTATTCGGAAGTCATTCATTTTTCGTGTGATATTTTTAATAAGAGACCATGCAGGAAAGTATTGTACTGTCCTCTCACATCGCATGATTAAAAAACGTGATTTATGGACCTGTTTTCATCCTATTGAATTTTCCCGTACTTTATTTATGAGCGATGTTGATTTCTATATTTCTTCGCGTCGGTATCTTCTGATAGCGACGTTTCGCCTACTATGACGCAGGTGTTCTCAGACAAGTCTGACCGGAATAGAACGCAAAACTTTCTGGAAAAACCTTTAAATCAATTCATGTTCCAGTGTAGCTAACCCGGCTGGTGTAAAGGCACTCGTTTCTATGCGGTTTGCCACAAGCGCATTCCCGTGGCTGTTTGGAGAGCATGGTGATACAGGGATGAAGCCGTGCCGAGAGGTAAGACACCGCGTTAATAGCTGCTGGGCGGTTTCCTCCACCCAGGCTTTCCTTTCAACCCACGTCGTCACTTTTCCGCGCCGATCCCGGAGGCTGCTCCATCTTCAAAGTCGGCTCCCCGGTACCGAACGCGAGATCGTTTATCGCGGGGGTGGGAGAAAGGCGAGGGGGAAGGAGAGGGGGAAGGACGTCTGCCCGAGGTGTGTCTGTCGGTCGGTATCTCGCAAGACCTTCGCCACTCCGTGTTTAAGCCGTCTCGCGAGCTTTGAGAAATTTATCAGCGATTGGCACGGTACTCCCCTGGAATCCTCCTCTGGTATCTGCGTGAGGGTAGCCAAAAATAACCTGGTGTTCTTCTTCAATTGAATTTCATTACCTTATTTCGGACACCAATTTTTTCCCCAGTTAACCATCGATCATTTTCCCTCGTCATGAAGATGTATTGTTTTTTCCATTCATGGTTTTTTTATAATGGTGTACACGTGATGAACACTGTAATAAGAAATGCGACTGAATTTGTGTATAATAATGCTGACATCTTGAGACGGTAATAAGGGTTCACAATTCCAGCGTAGCTCAGTGAGCGAAATATTTTTAAATGAATGTATTCTAAAATCGAAGTTTTCCGTATGAAACGCCTTAAAGATAATTAAAATGCATAATTGATTCTCTTCATCAAATTCCATCCAACTATTAAAAGTTTTCCGTTGTATTCAATAAATCGATGCATCATTAATTTAGGCGAATCGGCCATCTGCATCGTTAAGGTGGTCGTGTTCGGAAATTCTTTATCGTTCAACTCAGCGGTATGGTGTTCACGTTTTTTTATGGTAAATGAGTAATTCAGAAATTTCGTCTTTCCTTGGCTTTCTGGCTTCTTAAAAAGTTAGATATTCATTTCAAAATCAAACCAGGGATTTTTATCGAAACCATTTAGCGTGAAAGAAATGGACTGATAGTTGAATTCTTCGTTATTCTTCTAAAATGCTTCGTATTTCCATTCTGGGGTTAAATTATATGCTATTAATTTATTTAAATTATGTAGCTCTTTACTTGTTTCAAGGATGCACATGCATCAAAATTTTAATATGTCAATATGAAAAATAACGGCTTCCTAAGTTTCTATTTTTACGCTAGTTAAAAAGCATTTTATGACTTCTGTAGCGCAATGACATTCGGAATAACGGCCTAAATTAACTGAATATTTTACCTAGGAGCTACAGGGCCCATTCAATAAGTACCGGGACAGGTCCCAAAAATCAAAATGTCTTGCAGTTATCATTACAATTACTTAATAATCTTCAAAATGCATTTCTCCTGCATCGATACACTTATTTCAGCGCTTCTAACACTCGTCAAAATCCCAATGGAAGTCGGTTTCCGGAATACTGTTGAGAGTCTTTGTCGTCGCCACTTGAACCGCCTCGATGGAGTCGAACCGATATCATTTGAGCTCCCTTTTTATTCGTGGAAACAAGAAAAGGTCAGGTGGAGCCAGGTCGGGGCTGTATAGGGGGTGAGGCAACGTTGCCACGCGGAATTTCGTCAGCAGTGAAATTTCCAACCGCGTCAGTTTTTGCTCCTCACTCAATACTTTCGGCACCAGCTTCGCGCACACTTTCCTCATCGCAAGATCCTCTGTTACTGTCACGTCTCTCGTACAATGGTGTGGACGGTTCCGGCCGAAAGGCCGGTCTTCTCACTGATAAGGGAGAGTTAGGTTAATAGGTTAAACTTCTGTCAGAGTTCAAAACGTTTTTTCACTTTGGCCACCTGAGCATTTGTTCGAGCGGTCGTCGGGCGTCCGACGCGGTGTTCGGCTTCGACGGGCTCCCGGCCTTCCTTAAACATTTTGTGCCACTCAAAAACTCTTATACGGCTTAAGGGATCATCCCCATAAGTCTTTTTAATGAGTCCAAGGGTCTCCGACGTGGATTTCTCGAGTTTAATGCACAATTTTCACAGCGTAGCGTTGCTCGACGGTGCGCTCCATGCTGGCGCGACGACACCACAAACAATCACACGCCACAAAAAATCCACCTCCTGTCTCAACGCATGCTCGGAGGCGACTGGACTAAAGTGCCCCTGAGTGGTGAAGGACCCCTCTACCGAGCCGATTGGTCGGACCCCTCATCCACCGCTCCATTGAGACTACAGCGAACCAGTCCCGATACTTATTGAATGGACCCTGTAAATATCATGGGTTAAAGTTTATTATACCTGAACATTTAAAATGACCTAGATATTTTTAATTACCTTTGATATATTTTTAATGCGATGGCGTTACATCGTACATAGAAATGTATTATGTTAAAAATCGTACATGATATTACTATAAATCTGTAATGTGGAACAGACAGTCGGAAGAAGGTATCTAAGTCTTACATACATTAGCGCAATCAGGATGTATTTGTTTGTTTTGTGAATTTCTAATGGGTGAATTGGGAACAAATAAATAATTTATTTCAGGAAATAGGAATATATTGGAAGGACAGGAGGCTAATCCGCAGCCTGTACATGTCTCAGACTTCTCAGGTACGAGTGGGAGACAGAGTCCGGATAGGCAGTGTAGAGGGTTGTCTATTATCACCGGTGCTGTTCAGCACATATGTGGAGGAAATGATTCAAGAAGCATGGGAAGAACTGGAGGTAGAAATGAGAGTCGGCGGGGAATTCGTAAAATCAATTAGACTTGCTGATGACCAAGCTTTAGTTTTTCAGTTGACCAAGCATTGCTGAGTAAATTGGAAATTCAGTGCGATAGATATGGGGTGAGAATCAATATTAATATAACAAAGTTTTGCAATCAGTTTTCAACAATCTGTTTTTCAGAAGGAGAAATATCAAGTTAAAAGTTAAAATAGGAGGACAAAAACAAGAGCATGTGGAACAGTTTTCGCATCTCGGAAGTGCTTTGGACCAAAATGATCAAAGTATTAGGGACATGAGGAGGAGAAATTTATCGGTCAAAGAAGCTTGCACAAGGAGGAGGGAATTGAGGACAGGGACGTTGATTAAGGGTTTTAAGAAAAGGCTCGTTAAAACTTTTATATGGAACGTAGTTATGTACGGGGCGGAAACGTGGTCATTGAAGTAGAATGATAGGCATAGATTGGAGAATTTTGAAATGTGGGTATGAAGAAGCGTGGAGAAGGTAAAGTGGATAGAAAAAAACAAAGAGGTGTTAGCTATGGTGGGGGAGGAAAGGAGATTGCTGAGAGAAATAATATGGATACAGAAAAAATGAATGCAAAGCATACATGTTTTGCATAAAAAGCATCGGAAAAAATTTTCGAAAGAATAGATTTATTTCAGATATTGCTACAATACCTCAAAAGTCTTCAAAGTACGTATTGAGCGTCGAAATACTTTTACAAGAGAATTTTTCACGATTCGAAGGCTCCCTGGCGGGCGGATTCAGGAAAGGCGGATTCAGAAAATTTAGGGTACACGTTCTTTGACGGCACTTAGGGTCCCATGGTGGGGTCCTTCGAGGGAGAATTCCACTTTTGGTAATAGGAAATAGTCTGCTGGTGTCAAGTCGGAGCTTTAGGGGTTTGGGCAATCGTCGTGATGCCATTATAGAATGCCTTCGCAAGCAGATACTCGACTCTATTCTTGGTCGTCAATCATGACTTTCGTAACAAGTTTAGCGCAGTTCTTTCACATCGCTAAATTTTCAGTGATATTGGTGTTCACTGTCATCTTATCAATGCCAATTCGATCTGCGTTCATTCGCACACTCAACCAACTGGCTGATTTCAGCACTTCACGCACACGTCAAGAAAAAATTGTTACCGATTATTTTTATACAATTTGTACTGATTGGTAATGGGATGTTGAAGACTGTGATAGAGGAGAGAATTTCAGGAAACCGAGGAATGGGTAAAAACAGGATAGGGATGTTGGACGGCATGAAGGGAGGAAGAAAGTATAAGGATATGTATTGGGACTTTGTTGTAGAGTAAAAATTTGGGTTGCGTTTTGTTATAAGATACAAGATACTCATTTGGTTGTATTATCCATCCAAAACGTGCCTTAACTGGTAGATTACCTATAATAAGAATACCGTATTGCTGAAATTCCAAGCTTTCGTCTTAGGCCAATAACTGAAGATCGCGCTGCCATCGTATCATCCACGCGCCAATCTGATCTCCATGTTAATCAACTTCCTTGAGGTTGAGTCCACCATTACATTTGAAAGCCCCACTGCCACCTGAGAGAATTGTTCTAGAATGAACGGAAGTTGCAGCAGAGCCGTCTAAAGCTGTTCCTCTCGCATTGGGGAGAGCACCGTTTGAAGAAATTAGGAAAGACTACCGCTTGTTTGGAAGGAGAGGGAGAGGGCTGAATCTTCTCGGAGCCATTTCCGACATCGCTCTATTCGGGATTGTCATCGTCAGAGTGATCCATGGCTCGCTTGCTTGTCTCATGCCCATCTCTTCCCTTCGCCAGCTCCACCCATAGTAAGACGCAGAGGGAGCATTTCCGCCCCCTCCCCTCGGAGTAAGCGCGAGCCACGTTCTCCCTCAAGGTGCTCTCCGCGTTTCTATTGAATGCTACGCGATTTCCTCCCGAGTCCCATCTTCCTCCGCCGCCCTTTTCCCCCTTGCCCCCCCTTCCATCAGGTGACCGCGTGGCGGGCACATTGTGTGCACTCTCTAGACGACGTCACCCTCCCGGCCACGCCCACTTCATCGCGTGCGATCCGAACTCCTCCCATCCCGGCTCCGTCCCCCAGGGGGATATTTTTCAACGTCCGGTCCTGCATAACCTGCATTACAGGGATTCGTACCCTGCGATGAAGGTGCGAAAGGAGACGTTAGGATGGCAGTCAGTGAAGGGTTGAAAGACGGAACAATTAAAATGGATTCGAGGTTTCTTAGTGTTAGGAATCAAACAACCATTTCCAGGATGAGTTTTCATGAAACATCTTCCATCTTCATCGAGTAAAAGTTGCATTCTAATTAGAGGGATTTTAAGTACACCACAACTAGCCTTATTAGGGGCGCGGTAGTCTAGTGGGTAGAGCGTTAGCTTCCTGTCCTGAAGGGTTCGATTCTCGGAGACACCTCTGGATACCCTCAGCTTTACCCAGGTTGTGAGATTTTTCGGGTAGCAGATCGTCATGGGATACCACAGGCGGCACAGGGAAAGTAACTGACCTGCCCTGAATTGTGAATTTCAAACTGCGTTTGGCTTAATACTAGGTGAGCCCTACACTCACCTATCAAACCAACCTTCGGGTTCATAATTGTGGTGGTGATTGTATGACTTGTTACATAAAAATATAATATTTGTCTGCAAAACGATATTTAGGAGCAAAAAAGAGCGATTGTCACCTGATCGAAGATGATTAATTGACTTATAATCAGGTATGGTATCAATTTAAAGAGTTTTTATTGTCCACCCTCTTGTTATTTTTAAAATATAATAATTTATCTTTATTAGTCTCTCATTACATCGACTCATTGATGTCACTCTCAAAATTCTGGCGTTCTAAAACTCGCAACTTCAGTATTTAATGGCTCCTAAAAATTATCCGTATTTTTGGCTTGAAACATCAGCTTCCTTTGAAGTCCGTCGGAATGCTAACGGTTTAAAAGTGCTCTGCTAACACTTTAGGAATTACCAAGATCACAAAATTTGAACAATTATATTTTTGAAATTAAAGTTATTTCGGCCATAAGGTTCAAATTTTCGGCAAAGGTAGTCAAATCCGTGTTCAAACTTACTATAAGAGCACATTAACGGAAGGCTTATCATTGAATAACAAAAAATACCATCCGGAGAGCCAACAAAAGAGTGTATTATCATAATGTCAATCTTGTTTTGTAATAACCGCTAAAGTTAAGAGAGAAAAACATGCATTGAAAGCTATGAAATTAAGAATCTATTTCTTTGTTTCTTTATCTGTTTCAGTCTGCCAATGTATTGTGGAATTCTCTTTCTGTCTCGGTTAACTGCTCGCAGTAACATAAACAAATTAGTATACATTATTCACTTGGTTGTACTCCACTTAATCGAGGGATAAATAGCAAGTAAAAAGCAAATACAGTATATTAATTCAGGGTAAATACGATACAGTTCCTAAACTGGCATGTGAAACTCCAATTTCCGGAGCGTTGCTAACAACCTTTCTTCCCAAAACGGGATTTAACGCCAGTCGTGCATGTGTCACATTTGACTATGAAATAATTCAGTATTAGCGAAAATAATCAATTTTTGCGGCAACAGCTCAATGCTGTGTACGCTGAGATCATTCGAAATTTGTGAAGATGAGGTGTCACTAAAATTGCAAAAAATATAATTGATCTTAGCAAAAAGTCGACGAGAGATGAAAAATGACATTACGACGATCAGAGCTAGGGGGAATATAAGGAGAGGGATGCACTGTCCGGTAGCGGGAAAGACCAAACCTCCGCGTCCATCCTATATATGAGTAAAAGGGTAGTCTGGAAAGTTTCCGACACAACAAAGATGCAAGATATTTTTTCTGCAATTTTCTGAGTCGGAACCAGAAGAACTTTCAGACCATCCACGTACGAGAACCTCCTCGTATAACGTACCCTCGTATATAGAAATATAAAGAGTTTTGCTTTATTGAGTACCGTTTACATCAGGTGACGTTTATTACTACCAATATTCTCACGAGATAGAGGTTCAGCCGAATCAATAGCAATAGAAAAGAGTACACAGAAGATGAACGCATCATTTTAAATAGAAGCTCTAATTAGTAAAGATGCTGAGGCTGAGGGCAGATAATTAAGTCAGCATGAAAGTTTAAATATGTAGAGTAATTAGAATAAAATTATATAGAAAGGCAACGAGAATTACTGGTTTGATAGTTGTTGGGTTATGCATGTAGAAGGGAGGAGAGTGAACGCGGTTTGGAAGTAGTATTGATCATAAAACTTGGGATAAGAGTAGGCAATACAGAGAGTTTGGTGACAAAATATTCTGGTACAATTTATGTGGATACAAACGTTTTACCTCAATTCAAGTGTGAATACAGATAAGTTTTCACGTGCGGAATACTTTAACGGTTTGTATGATTAGGATATAATTATTCATGCTCCCGGAAGGAAATTTATGGTAGGGTTGGGTTAATTAAGCCCATTAGTGGGCGAAGAGAGAAGTGGGGTGAGGCTTGGAAAAGTTTTTTACGACGAAGCAATGACCGCGCGGCGGGAAAAAACGTTTTAATGCCGAAGGGTATTGATGCTGCCTGAAGTGGAGTTCAAACATCATCGCACGCGTAGGTACGTATAATGCCAGGAGATGCAGGGAAATATAAACTATGTCATATTGTTATTGAAGGAAGTTTTAGTAGCAGCGTCATTGATTCCTAAGCTCAACGAGAGGAAATGGATTTTTTGATCAAATTGAGTGATTAACTTCAGCATGGTTGTAGAGACGACGGCGCGTAAGCGGAAACAATAATGAAGTTTTTCCTGGAATTTAAAGAAAGAATGACGAAGAATGAAAAATTATTTTGGAAAATTAAAGGAAATGGGAATTTTCCTTAAAATATGGTTATCGAGAGGCTCAGCGGAAAAACGAAAACGGTAATTACATAAAGAATCAATCAGCCATAAAATAAATAACGAGAATGATGATTAGGATGACGTAAGATAAAAATAAATGGCAGCACAACTAAAGGAATATGGGGGATGAATATACATAGAAAAAATATAGAACTAAGGCAATAAACCAATAAAGCGAATAGTAATATTTTTAAAGAGCCATACAGTGCTATGGTGAAATTTAAGACTCAAGGAAAGGTGGTCGCAGTGATATACAGTAGATGTGAAGACGGAAAATCTGTAACAGCTGTTTGAGCTAAGAGTATATATACTAACCGAACCAGAAGAGATTCACGGAAGAGGGAGGGTAGGTTTATGACTTTCATGACTTAAGCTTACGGTTAAGAGAAATAAGTTTGATAAATACCAATTTGTTCTTATGAGAGCGGAGGATTGAGAGGTTCCATCCTTCCCTGAGAGTCGTAGTTAAAAGGATACCTGAGGACTCTTCTTGCATTACATTTCACAGATTGGGGCATTAATTTCAAAATGGCAGATAGAACAGAGTATTATTTTAATGAAATAGGATCATCTGAATAAGTGGAAGACATTTGCAGACTGCATGAGGAAATGTTTCTAGTATTGAAAATCGGCTTCGGTACTGAAGATTCAAAATTAAACTTTCATTTTCCTTCGTCAATTGCCACCGTGGTGCTCCGCTCTTAGACATAAAAAGCAATGTCGGAAATAAAATTTAAATAAAGAAATATTTGCTCTCTGAAAGGCAATAAGCAATCGGCAGATGGCGTAGCAATTTTCTATGGAAGAAAGAACTCACAAGATTGTTGACCTCCAAAGAAAGGATGATAATAATTTGATGTAGCAACTTAAATGTTCATGCAAATTTAACCAAAATACTTCTTTTTGCGATAAGAAAAAATTAAATGTGCCATCAAAACTTCCGAATCTTCTGGGACGAGCAGAAAATTCGGAATGTAACTTGAAACACCGGGATAATCTGTAATTCAGGATGGAAAAATCAATTTTTTTCAAGGAGGAGTTTAAACAAAGGAGCCATTCTATCATAAAAATTACACTAACAGCTATCAAGGCAAGTTTGGGGATGAGAAAATATGTGATTAAAACATGTACGTATTAGAGATATGCTTTTTTATGGTTGATTTAAATTGCTATATTGATAGGACAAAGATATTGATAATATATTGCAAAATTGGTGTTAGAGAAGAGGGATGGAGATTAAATGGAGCGAGCGAATCACTAGTGACGGTGTCCTACGAATCGTAGAGGAAGAAAGAAGCCTGTAGCAAATATTATGGAGAAAGGGAGACAAATTTATTGGGCGTTTCCCAAGCACAGCAACATCTTAAGATGCTAATGGAAGAAAGAACGGCAGAGCGGGGTCGTAGAAGAAGGCAATGAATGGATTACTTCTAATATATAGGAGGATAGTTAAATTAAGACTTAGTAGAAAATTAAACAGGGTTTGAGAATAAGAGGAATCAGTGGAGTGCTGCAATAAACCAATCTTCGTCTTTATAATTACTCAGGCTCATTCCATTCCCAGATGAATTCACAGACTGTGTTCCGCATTCACTTGAAAAAAATTCCCACCAATATTTCCTGGTGAAAAAAGTGCCACAACGGTGATAGAACGATTTATTATAGAAAGGATCTCACTGCATACACGGCACTCTGTAGAAACTATCGAAATCTTTATAACATTTTTTTTTATTTTAATCGAAACATTATGTACAAGAACGACTCTTCTTCCCCTGACAAAGTAGGCTCCTCACCCTAAAACGTGCACCGTTTAGTTATATATATATATATATATATATATATATATATATATATATATATATATATATATATATATATATATATATATATATATATGTCCCAGACTGCTCAGGTGCGAGTGGGGAACGGAGAGTCTGGATGGGCAGTGTTAGGAAGAGGTGTAAGGCAGGGTTGCCCATTGTCACCGGTACTGTTCAACGTATATGTAGAGGAAATGATTAGAGGGGCATGGGAAGAACTGGAGGTAGGAATGAAAGTCGGAGGGGAACTCGTGAAATCGGTTAGGTTTGCTGATGACCAAGCATTAGTTGCTCAGTCAGCCAAGGGGTTGCAAGCATTGTTGAGTGAATTGGAGGTTCAGTGCGATAAATATGAGATGAGAATCAATATTAATAAAACAAAGGTTATGCGATTTTCCAGAAAGAAAAAGGCTAAGCTAAATATTAAAATAGGCGGGGAAAGAATAGAGCAGGTAGAGCAGTTTACATATCTCGGAAGTGTTTTGGACCAACACGGTCAAAGTGGTAGGGACGTAAGGAGAAGAATTGCGCTAGGCAAGGAGGCTTTCTCAAGGAGGAGGGAGTTGATGACGGGGACGTTGAGTAGGGATGTTAAGACAAGACTCGTAAAAACTCTGATATGGAGCGTAGCTATGTACGGCGCGGAAACGTGGTCGCTGAAGCAGGAGGATAGACGTAGATTGGAGGCTTTTGAAATGTGGGTGTGGAGAAGAATGGAGAAGGTGAAATGGACCGAAAGGAAAACAAATGAGGAAGTACTGGAAATGGTGGGTGAGGAGAGGGGTTTGTTGAGAGAAATCCTATGGAGGCAGGAAAAATGGATGAAAGGCGTATTGAGCGGTAGTGGAATGTTGAAGAGGGTAATAGAGGGGAGAATGTTGGGCAAGCGTGGTAAGGGGAGGAACAGGATAGGGATGTTGGACGGGATGAAGGGAGGAAAGAAGTACACCGAGATGAAGAGGGACCTGATATAGATTAGTTTGCTAGGTGGGGAGTCACAAAATGTATATTTGATAGTTGTGTCCATCCAAAAACCTACCTTAACCGGTAGATTACCTAATAATAATATATATATATATATATACATACATAAAAAACATAAATATATATATATGAAAAGTGGGTCGCGGTAGTCTAGTGGGTAGAGACTACTGACCGGAGGGTCCCGAGTTCGATTCCCGGGGAAGGCACTCTGGGCACCTGCAGCTCCACCCAAGCTAGTTGATTTTTCGGGTACCAGATCTTCCTGTGAAACCATAACCGGCACAGGAAAAGGAACTGGCCCCCCTACCCTGATGTGTGAATATTCACACGCCGTCGGGCTTGGTACATGTGTGAGCTCTACCATCACCTACTAAACCGACCTTCGGGTTGATAACTGTGTTTATGGTTTTTTTATAGATATAAACAAAACGGTGATATATACATACATTACACACACATAGGGAACGTGGTATTGGATTTGGCGTAGGCTTTGGATTGTTGGTTGGCAGAACTCTACTTTCGCGAATCAAACCGCCCCTTCGGGTTTATTAACTTTGTTTATCTATATATATATATACACACATATATATACATATATACCTGTGTTTTTGTATTTATATATAACACAAAAATTTGACCTGAAGAAAACCTAGAAGAAGGCCGAAAGATTACGCCGTTATATAAAAAGACTATTGCGGAAGAAAATTCATTTTTCGATCGAACTCTTACGAAACTGAGTTTCATTATCTTAAGAAAGCAAATGGTGAAGGGGTAATGAAATTTAATTCATTTTATAAGACATAATTTAGGACATGGAAAGAGTTCACGACGCATGTGATAAAGAAAATGTCAGCTACCTCAAGAATGGTGGACTCCGAGATGTGAGTCTAGAAGAATTTGAATAGAGGGCATAGGGTGGAAATATTACCGACTTCAGTTTCACAGAAGAAGTTTAAGGTAATTAGATCATGTCTTATCGTAATTGCCATCATTCATTAGGAACGATTGCATCACAGGGAAAAGACGACGGATTTAGGATTTCTCTCCGTGGCCTTCGATTTAGTCGGTAAATTCTTTGCCCACCAAAGTGACTAGGTCTGCAAAATATATAATGGAGGTTTTAACGTTCATAATGGTAAAAAGTAAGGCGATTGATGAAATAAGGAAAGGCATAAGTAAGGGATGAATAATAATAATGTTTCTCTATATACTGAGCGAATTTAGGACTATCAGATTCTTTCATGAAACTAACTCATCACATAAATCGTGACGAGGCTCGAACCAACGACTGTTTCGTTATCAAGAAAGATTATTGTAGCCCAGTCCGGATCGAATTCGAGTTGAAAAGGGTTGTCCTTAAATTAGTCTTTGGGGAAAAGGTGAGTCTCACTCACGATGGGGATTCAGGAGAATCTTACATAAGGTTTATTATTGCATCATGCATTGCATGAAGAAGAATTTATTTATACTTGATCATCAAATGTGACCTTGTCTAAATACTGGGTCCTACCAATCACCTATCAAACCGACCTTCGGATTGATTGCTGTGTTTAAGGTTTGTAAATATATATATATATATATATATATATATATATATATATATATATATATATATATATATATATATCCAGTATTTCAATCCTAGGATTGGTTTCCTGCAGCCCTCCATTCTATTCTATTTACTGTTAATTCCGTCAATCCTTGATACATTCACTGTTTTACGTTCTTCTTAATTTGTCCTATGTACATGTCTTCCTCGTGGAATCTTCCCTTCTATTTTTCCTTCTATTATATTCCTAATCAACCCATTGTGCCTCAATGTGTATCCAATTCATCTATTTCTTCTCTGCTGTAGAATTCTCTATATGGTCCTATCCACTTCTGCTCTTCTATATACTTCCTCATTCCATACTTTGTCTGTCCATTTAATCTTCATCACTCTCCTCCAGGACCATTTTTCAAAGGCTTCTTTTCTTCACTGGTCCACTTTTCCAATGATCCAAGTGTCGGAACCATATAGCGCCATGCTCCACACGAAGATCTTGACGAATTGTTTCCAGGTCTAGGTTCTTTGAACATAGTAATTGCCTCTTCTTCATGAATGCGTTCTTACCTTGGCTATTCTTTGCTTGATATCGATCGAACTACTTGCATCCCATATCATGCTGCTGCCCAAGTAGATGAAGGATTCTACTTGCTCTAGTTTAACCCCTCGAATTGTGACATCTGCAATCAGCTTCTCTCTTCCGCACACAAGGATTTTAGTTTTCTTCTTGTCGATGTTCATACTGATCGGGTTCGACTCCCGGGCTAGTCACTCTGGACACCTGTAGCTCCACCCAAACTAGTTGATTTTTCGGGTACCAGGTCTTCCTGGGAAACCATAACCGGCACAGGGAAAGGAACTGCACCCCCTACCCTGATGTATGAATTTCACACGCCGTCGGGCTTAGTACTGGGTGAACTCTAGCAGCACCTACCAAATCGACTTTGGGGTTGAATACTGTGTTTATGGTTAATATACTAGAAAGAGGAAATCACAAGAGTCAAATGCAACCAGAATAATCTCCTAGGAAAACACATGTGAAAGAACTGCATTACTCTCCTAAATCGTACCCGCTTTCCTTACATTTGTGAGTCATATTTGCCGTTCAGCAACCTATATAAAGAGCAATGTAACCTGTACCATTCTCTTCGATTAAGAGGTCGCTCAGGTCTAGTCAAAGACATCGTGGAATGATAAAAGCTACACCTTTTCTTATGGCATTGTGTACGTCCTCAAATTGATTAGCCGCTAATAAGATTCCTTGCTGCTCTTTGTTCTTTTGTCCGCATATTAATGGAATTTTTTGTTGCAGTCCCTCGATACCTATCTCGCATTATCGAGTATCTGTCGTCTCCTTCACGAACGTCGTATGGCCAACCGTCCCAAAACCACATCAAAATTTATGATGTTTTACACCACTAAATTTGATAACACACTTTTATTTATCATGCCTTGGCCTAACTTCTCATAATTTTAAAATGTTATGCTCAAACAGAGGATAAAGTTTGTTTTAAACAATTCTCACTTAGAGGAGCAGAAACTCTTTTTGAAATATTTAAATCGTAAAGAGGCTTATATCATATTACTTGAAGTTATTCGAATGCTTGTAATATCTTAGCGAAATATAAATAAATTAGCGGAATCAATTTTTTCAATAAAATTAAAATGTTAAAAACGGTGTTACGAGTGTGCTCGTATTATTAAAATGTTCATCTTCAGTCATTACACGGAGCACCTTATGATACAATCCCTTCTCTTTGTGAATGTTTCTTTCCCTAGCTCCGCTACACATTTCGCCTATCTCATTACCAGCACGTACATCTTAGGGTTTAAATTTCAAGAAACTGCGGGAGATGCCGCAACAGTAACTTTTAACGGAGTCATCCGCTAACATGCATTTCATTGCAACAATTTCAGAGCGTAAAAATCATTCGCCTTGACCGGGATCCCGGTCAAGGCAACTCTGAAATTGTTACATCTTAGGGGTTAGGTGGAAGAAGGGACTATCAAATCTCAATCTTGCCCCAATAAAGATGCTTTATTATTATCATTATTATCTTCGTCCAACACTGCCTTAAAATCTGGGAGCCTATTTTTGGTAATCGAGAATTTTCGTTTGAGGAAAGTCGTTTACATGATAATGTTATGGCCGAGTTTTTTTGGTTCAAAACTTTTCATGGAAATGAAGAACCATTTCTTCGTTTTTCAATATGTCAAATAATTTCTTGAAAATGCCTTGCCAATGTGGATTGAATTACGTCCACTGGAATGTCGCATGATGGCAGCGGGGTTACAAAACCCGAAACCCTTTACGGATAATCTGAACGCTGACCGAGAAACGAGAGGCCCGTTTCACGAATCCGAAGGGCGATTGCGTCCTGCGCGATGGTATAGCTGGCGGAGGCGGCGGCGGTGCGGTTACGCCCCGCTGTCACTCATTCGTAAATGACGGGGCTATGTCATCCAAAATGACCGCGAATCTCCCGGGTGTGATGGGGCATGCCATAAACGGGGGCTCCTCGGTTGGAAGATGATTTACAACCAGGGTTTCGGCCTCCTTCGTTGACATTAACGGGCGACAATGGGGCTTCTAATGCCGCAGGATTGTCGTATTGGACGCCCTACCGACTGTTGCTAACGTCTCGAGAATCACGTGCGCCCAGCATTGAGTGTATGATGCTTGTGATTACGAGCTTCATTTATCAATTTCGCGATGTAGAACTAAAATAAATAAGGATCGGTGAAATTTTCGTTTTAACTTTGAGAACGAGTGGACAAAAATAACCGCCGTGTGAATTTGGCAGGTAACGATAACGCTTGTTAACACATGTACACGGCCGGCATAAGTACCGTGCAAATTAATGATTCGGCCTCCCAGAAACATTACGGAAGACTAAATATACAAATTGCGGGTCGCAGTAATTCTATCCCTGAATACTAGGACTGCTGACTGAAGGGCCCGGGTTTGATTCCCTCATGATACCCACGGCACCCTCAGCTTCACCCATGCCGTGTGACCTTTCGGGTACCAGATCTTCCTGGAGTACCATAACAGACACAGGAAAAGGAACTGGCCGCCCTACCCTGATGTGTGAATTTCACACGCCGTCGGACTTAGCACTGGGTGGACTCAACCATCACGTACTAAACCGCCCTTCGGGTTGTTTACTGTTTTTATTATTTCAAATATACATGTAGTTTTACAAAATCTCAGGAAATTGTCAGTAAAATAATCACTTGTTTCTTTTGCTGTCACATTTTTCCTGTTTGGCGGTCACAGGTAATGAGAGTAGTGATTCTTCTTAATTTTCTACGAAAGGCAGCATTCTAAAGCGTCAAAATACCAGTCACATCTACTTAGTTCTCAGAGGACAATCAAGTTGTTACCCGGTAAAAGTAGAGCCAAAGTTAGGATAGAAAGGACGATATGTTGTTCCAAAAATAATAAATTTCCTGTAGGTATCCAAAACACTGAAAGGTAAAATGCGCTTTCTTTTTGCATGTCATTCTGCGTAACCCAATGTAAGCCATTAATGTATGTAAAATGATTTTTACAATAATTTTCCGATTGTGATAACTCGTCAGTCATGTTCAATCCTAAAATATAGCCTCGAATGAAGAAGATCAAGGCACTGAAGAGTTTATGTGTTCGTAAACTCTCTCTCCTTAAACCTTGTAAACAAGTTTTTTTTAATATTTTGGAAACGAAGAAATAAATAGTTAAAAGGTTGTGAGTAATTTTTTGGTCCAAACTCGGTCATTTGTCAAGTCGCATGCACGCTATACGGCTGAACTTGAATCGGGTAGTCAATATGTTAATGCAGGCAAGAAAAGAGCCATTTAATATGTTTTTCCGTTGCACCGCGCTGATTTTTCCAGAGTTTAACTACGTCACGCACTGTCGTGGGCAAATCCACCACTGATATACTCGGAAGCGGAGACAGCCACTGAGATAATGTCATGGTTGTCCAATCCTCATGGCGTGATTACTGTACTTTCAAGGAACTTTATCCTAATAGCTTCAAGTCCAATTTCAAAGATACCAGGCCATAAGGGATAATTCTCAGGCTTTCTGCACATTTAATTCAATTTATTTAATTATTTACACATAATTGAAAATGGTGGTGACTTAGCAATGTCGTCACATTTTTCTTTCCTTCCTTCCTTCGTTTGTATTGGTAATTTAATCGAAAAATAACTCAAGTTACATCTTTGGAACCGCCTAGCTGGGAGAGCGGGGCATCGCGCGAATTCGGAGAGTTCTCCTCACCCATCAGAAAGCCCAGTGATAGACTCAATTTTTAGCATCGAAATCCTACCGTTTATTGTTCACATATAATTGACAAAGTCCACCTGTAATGAAAACATTTAATGATGTCGCCATCGTCTTTCAAGCAACCCATTAAGTGAAGAACGCTAAGAGAAGTCGCGTTCTTTCTAGAAGTTTGAATAAATATCTCATTTTCGGGCTTCATACTGTTTGGAGGTGGGTTTTAAATCACTTCTGAAGAGCATTTGTAACCATTCAAATTAAGTATTTTTCCTGGCGAAATTTTTATTTTCTACCCAGAGTTTCACATATCTTAAGCCTCGTATCTATGTCATCTGTCGTAACCCTTGTTTGTAAGTACGCAATACGCGAAGGGAAATACAAGTTATCTAAGTACGGCAATACAGAAAGAATGCTTCTACAATGTTAAGCCGTGAGTCAATTCACTTGAAATTATTTAAAATTGACGATATCTTTCTTTTGGGAAAACACGTGTTTTTCATGCCGAAGTCATCAATTGAATTGTTGATTTAACAGATCAAATTGAACAGTTCATTTTTCATCGCAGGGAGCAATTCCCCTTTCTTAGCAATCCGCTGAAAAAAATATATAAAAATGAAAAATAAAGCCATTTCCGCGTAGGTGTCTCTCAGCGGGCCTTCCATTCCGTCTGTTTCTCCTTACCGATTGTGGCTAGGAGGCTGCCGCGGGGCTCCATTATCACGCTTCCACCCAAGAAAGCGACCGAATCGAACGACGCCAACTCACTCAGGTCCTCCGGACGGTATCCATGCCGCGTGCGGGCACTACTCCTCTCGCGGCGGCTATGAACGAAGGGTCTCCGCACTGGTGACGGATCGAGTGAAAGAGACACACACACACACTGCGTTCGGAGTCGAAACAAGCGGCCAACTGCCGGCAGCCCGACCGACTGACTGAGTTTAGATCGGAAGGCGCTGGGAAAAAAAGGGTTGGCCGCCACTGACGGCGATCAGCCCCCCGGAAGGACGACGGGAGCGAAGGGGGAGGGAGATCGGGCAGGCAAGAGGGGGGGAGCAAGCGAGAACGGGAGGAGCGGCAAAAACCCCTACTAACCTCCTCGCCCCCCGCCCGCCTGCCCATCCCGTCGCAGGGGAGCGATGTTTCCCCTCCCTCTCTCTCCAATCTTCACCCCTACCACCTCACACTAAACACTCCATTTTCCCCACCCCCTCTCTTGACTCAAGAGAGTTGGGAACCTCAAGGGAGACAACGTTACGATATCCAACGTCATCCCCCACAGAAGACGGACACACATCCCCCTCTGGCGCTTCACCAGAAAGTCTTGTTTCCCTTACACCCTCGCCCCACCCGGCGATTGGCCACGCGAAGTCGGAAAACGGGCTTTGAGGTCCTTGACCCACGAAGTAATGTAACCACGCCCGTTCAATTCTTTGACAGACCGTGGGGCATTAAGTTTTCCATCGGATATTTTCTCTTCCCTGGGAACCTTTTTTTAGGGAGGGGAAAGGGTTTGAGTGAGTGATGTGCCCGGGACATGCGACTCTGTTGTCGCTCAGATACGCTAACATTCAAAACCTTCGTTCATACCGGAAATTTGATTCCTGCGAAAGAATTTCACACCTGTCAAAGAGGTGTTTCCCACCATTAAGGGGGGAAGGGGTTTTGTAAAGGGAAGTTTATTTAGGGTAAAGCTGAAGAGCTGAAGGAAAGAACTCTAGCCAGTAAGAGACAAGTGGAGCAGCAAGAGAATTTTCATCTACCTCAATTATAATGACCCACAAGGCCCACCACAGCATATGGCAGGGCATATTAGGGCACCTGCCTTGAAAAATGAATGAGTGGAAGTCTGGAGAGGGGAGATATGTGTGACACACAATTAGGTTTCTTTGTACTGTGGTCATGAACAGTGTGAAGAAAAATAAGCCCTTGAAAATCAAACTTTTCAACAATCTACCTCTCAAATTTGTCACTGTCTTATACTGATGCAGTTCAGGTGTTGATTACTTGTGATATGGCATTTAACTCTAAATTAGTTAATATAGAATTGAACTTGGTCCCCTGGTTCAACCATCATAGATAATGCAGGTTTTGTATGCTGCTTTCATTCTTCCACAGCAATTTAAAAAAACAAAACCTCACAGCTTTCAATATATTTTGTTCTAGGTGTATTCTTGAATTAGTGATATTCAGTATGAGTCATAATGATTACTATTTACATGTTTGATATGGCATTTGAAGATATACTTGATATACGGTCTAATTACTGAATTATGATATTATTATTTCACTATTCCATCATTTTACTTTTCAACTAACTGTTTTGTCCACTGATAATACTTCATACTACTCCTTTCAGAGTACACCTGTCCAAAAGCCTGATTATATGTTATATCAGGAAATTTTTTCCTGTGTATTAATTCCATTCATATTTCTTTCACGTCTGTTGCTTTTGCACATTGTTCCCTGATTAATCTTTCATCCAGTGACTCCTATTCCTTGCCTCAAGTCTCTTTGACCTCATTAACTCATGACTTTCTCAGTCTACCCATTCCTCATCAGATCTCTCCATTTGTTATCAAAAGTACTCCTCAAGTCCCACATACTTAGTATATTTAGTTGAAATTTAAGTTTATTCAACAAACACTTGCTTCATTTCTGCATTAATGTGGTTAAGTGGGCACTTTTACACACTGCCATTCTGTTGAATCACAGCCATTTTTTATGTACATACTAGACATGCTATCTACTTCCAGCATTCACACATACTTATCAAAGTTTTCATTTACTCTGTCATATTTTACCAACATTCTGCCAACTTTTCTTGTTTTAAAAGAAATAGGATAAAGTTTGCTTCATAAATATGAAAATCACCTTCTAGAAGACACTGCAAATTGTGAGTGTTTGCATAATTTTAGGTTCCATAAGATGACAGCACATAAGAGGCTAGGTATTTTTTATATTAAGCAAAGTACATTTGAATAGCTCTTAAGCATATAATAGTTGTTCTGATCACCTGTTCTTATTTTTAAGATATTACTATCTATTATTTAGTGTTCAGCTCTAGACTTATTGGATCTCCAATACATGAATCCTCTATAAAATGCTTAGAAGTATTTTGGGATACTCATGGTACATTGTAAATTACAGTATTCTCAATGTGTTTTATGATATTCAATTGATGTAATTTATGTCCAAGAAGGAACCCATTTTGAAAACATCACTTACTTAGCATATGTTGCAAGGAGATAAAGTAAATTACTAGTAAATGCATTATTTAAAGCTTTAGCCAGATAACCTCGCATCAGGATACCCTGGTAATTTTCCTTCTTCTTCAGGGAAAGAAAATGGACAATATGGTATTTTCAAAATCTGGCAACACTATCTTTTACTACAAGGTTTCTCCCTAGAAGTTTTGTAAGCCATTCAGCAAGTGTAGTAAAAAAAAGCATTAATCAAGATGAAGATGGACAGGGAAATTTTTTAATGGCCTAGAATCATGATGATTGAAGCAAAATAATAAGCATATATAGTAGGCTTTTGAGATGTGAGTGTGGAGAAGGATGGCAAAGGTAGGATGGGCATAAAGGAAATCTCTACTAAGCATTGTGGGGGATTGGAGAGGGTTTTTGGGAGAAACCAAAGATGGCAGGAGGGGTGGATGCAGAACATTTTGATTAGTGATGGAATGTTAAAGACTGTAATAGAGGGTTAAAATATTAGGCAGGCAAATTAGGGGGAAGAAAAGGAAAGGCATGAACAGAATGAAGTTAGGATGAATGTGGAATTGAAGAAGGGTTTAATTAGTGTAGTGTGTCAAGTTGTATGCTACTATTAGAGACTAAGGAATGCATAGGTGTTAAGTTTGTATCCATACAAAACAAGCCTATAATGATAGGCAAAAATAGTAATTGGTGTACTTACTGATTCCGAAAAATTTTCCAGTTTACTTAAATAAAGAGTACATATCGATAAAATTATCAATGAAACTATGGAATCTACGAGTAAACTGTTTTGAATTGTGTGCTTTTCCTTTGCAATTTACAAAAATGCTTTTGTTGATAGCATTAATTGAGTGATAAAATTAGTAAATGCAGTTTTTTAATGATAGTATTAGAAAATAATATAGGTTTATTTGAAACGTCAGGAGGGGAGAGTGTTAGAAAACTAAGGATGGAAGAGGAAATAAATAGACTTGTTAAACAGAATAAAGGGAGGTAGAATGTATTAGGCATTGAAGAAGGGTTTATTGTAGTGTTTTGGTTGTCTTTTGGATGAGGTAAAGAAATGTAGGGTTGTCAAGTTTGTGTCTGTCTCAAACTCACCTTCAAGGTAAATTGCCAATTAATAATAATAATGCCATGCCAGATGAATTAAAATGCTAATATAATATATTGATATATAAGAACAAGTTTACACACTTACCAGAAATGGGAACAGTAATGTAGCAACCTGTGTTAGTCATAGCCAGCTGCCATTTATTTTCCAAAACCCAGCCAATCATGGCCATATTTTCCATGTTGGATCAGTTATCTCAGGGTATGATATTGAAATGGCTGGTGATTACTCTGTGCTTTAAAATACAATTAGTCTATAGATTGCAACGGCTGTCCTGTAGATTTGGGACCATTGATGAAGGAATAAATTATTTCCTTTTTTTAATGGAAGCATTTTAATTATTATCTTAAAACAGCGATTTTGTTATACTGACACCATTCTTTCTCCCATTTAATAGTTAATGCACATTAATCTGAAGCGATTCCGAGTAGATACCTATGAAAATCTGCGTAACCCTGGTTGATGACATTGTGCCAGTGGCATAAGGCGGTCATATCACTCTAATTAACCTGGCGCTCGACTTTAAATGTTTAAATTAATCAGTGTACACTGCATAAATTAGTTTTAGACTACTTTAATTTCCTTTATCACACCAAGTTTTAGGCGAACGTCTTCCATTTAGTTTTGAAATACCCGCTCAACCGTAGCTTTACGAACACGGGAGTTACGATAAAAAGATGCGAACTTGTTAATATTTACCATGGAAGTCGTGTATTAACTTGCTTTTGCTTACATTGACTTTTAATTGGAGACATGGGTGGTAGTGATGAAAATATTGAACAGGTATAAGTTCATACATTTTTGAATACATGTAAAACTATGTGAGTACCATATTTTTGAAAACGAAAATGTGGTATCTCATGTTTTTCTATCTCCCCGTAAGTGAGCAAACTTTTTGATCTTTCCCCCTCATTCTCTTAATCGCCCTGACAATTGTGTTTTTACAGGACATATCAGAAAAATAGTATGTCAATGAAGTGTTTGGAAGTTTTTCCATTAATTAGTTGAACAATTATTTTAATGCAATTGGAATTCAAGAGTGTAATGCTTTCTTAAGTTTTCCCGGTGTTGTTTCTCAATACGTCAAGAAAATGAGCTTGAAATGTAATTCACGTAATGGCAAACAATCAAATGGATTTAGAACAAATTCCTCAGGGAACCTTCTCAATTGTGAAAGTGAAAGTAACACTTGGGATTCTTCAATTCCTCTTCCAAGTGAGTTTATATTTTTCTTTAGATGATGAATAAGGTGTTGAATCAATTACCAAAAATATCCTTTATTGCAGGGGTATCCAGACCTTTTTCTATAGTAATAGTTGCACTGGCTGCATTTTTAACGTACTTCAATTCTTTGGATGGGAATTTCGTTTTCGATGACTCTGAAGCAATTGTGAAAAACAAGGATGTTCATCCGGAAGCCCCGTTATGGAACGTCTTCCAGAATGATTTTTGGGGCACCCCATTGAAATCAAACAACAGCCATAAGTCGTATCGTCCTCTGACAGTTTTAACTTTCCGGTAAAATCTCCAAATTATTATCTTCATGCATGCGTCGTGATGTTTGTCATATTAGCTAATAATTCATGTTTATAGTCGATAAGAAAATTTTGTGGAGTATGTTCGCATTTTTTATACCCGGCTGCGAATACCTACAGAGTAGGGACACAGGTTATGCTTCCCGCACATTCCCTTTATTCTTTGCCACTCTCTTTATTCTCAAGCGCAACGTGTATATGATTTTTTTCCCGAATGCATACTTATATCCCATTAGGGGGATAACTGAACCGTCGTTATGAATCCATAGAACACTTTTTACTTATTTATTCTTATTCTGAGCACCATGAGATCCACCCAAGCTATGTGATTTTTCGGGTACCAGATCTTTCTGGGAAACAATAACCGGCACACGGAAAGGAACTGACCCTCCTACCCTGATGGGTGAATTTACAGTGAAAATTTTAGACACCATCGGGCTGAAAACTGGGTTAACTCTCCCATCACCTACCAAACCGACCTTTGGGTTGATTATTGTGCTATGGTTTATTATATACATTACTTGACCGCACTTGCACAATTTTGAACATTTTGATTTGTGCATGTAAGGTTCAATGTACGTACATAGTTAGCATAATTGTTGTCGTGGTGTACGGGTTCTGCGCATGTTCATATTTGTGTCAATATACTGTAACTAGCATTTTTTGTTTGCTCTTTAATGAATGGTACAAGTGTTTGAAAAATTTGCTTTTAAACAAGTACATATCAACAACTGCAGTTGCATTATCCATCAATCGAAAATTTATCTCTATTTATTATTATTAGGTAATCTACTGGTTAATGCAGGTTTTTGGATGGACACAACTATCAAATAAATGATATGCGACTCCAAACAAAACACAATCCAGCAACCTACTCTACATCAGGTCCCTCTTCATCTCTGTGTACTTCCTTCCTCCCTTCATCCCGTCCAACATCCCTATCTTGTTCCTGCCCTTTCCTCGTTTACCTAATATTCTCCCCTCTATTACCGTCTTCAACATCCCACTACTGCTCAAAATGCCTTTCATCAATTTTTCCTGCCTCCATAGGATTTCTCCCAACAAACCCCTCTCCTTGCCCACCATCCCTAATACTTCCTCATTTGTTTTCCTTTCGGTCCATTTCACCTCCATTCTTCTCGACATCCACATTTCAAAAACCTCCAATCTACGTCTATCCTCCTGCTTCAGTGACCAAATTTCTGTGCCGTACATAGCTATGCTCCATATCAGAGTTTTTACGTGTCTTTTCTGAACCTCCCTACTCAACATCCCCGTCATCAACTCCCTCCTCCTTGAGAAAGCCTCCTTGCCTAGCACAACTCGTCCCTACTACTTTGGTCCAAAACACTTCCGAGATATGTAAACTTCTACCTGCTCTATTTTTTCCCCGCCTATTTTAATATTTAGCTTAGCCTTTTTCTTTCTGGAAAATCGCATAACCTTTGTTTTATTAATATTGATTCTCATCCCATATCTATCGCACTGAACCTCCAATTCACTCAGCATTGCTTTACCTTTATGTTAGCATAATTCTTCATCCTCTTCCAGCTATTATAACTGCTGTTTTGTTTATAGCATGTCATTTGAAAAGAATCGCAACTTATTAAATACCTCATGGTGGAGTGTATACACTGTACATTTTAAATTGGTTTTATGAAAGAATATTTCTTGATTAGCCCGAAGGCATCTGGGCTTTAAATTGTGAATATGGAACTAAAAGTCTGTTACCTGAAGACCCTGACTAACTTTTTAGCCTTAGATTTTCCAGTAGCTTTGGTTTATCAGAGTATGTACATCATTTAAAATATGCAGTGCTTTTCTAAATGTGATATTCGTGTTAAATAAGTCATAATAAGTGCTGTATTGTTCGCCAAAAATTGTTTGAGTTTGCGATAGTTATGCAATTTCTTTCCATCCTCCACTGTACATGTGTGCAACAAAAGACGTAAATTTTATGAGATAAATCATTGATTTTTGTTTTAATTTTTAACCTTAGTTTTGAATCTTAGGCTATAACATTGTAGAATTCTAAAAAAATGTGTTTGTTAGATGAACAAGCTGTCTGCTGCCTCATTTCAGGAAGAGACATTCAAAATCATACAGATGAAATTGTGCTATAGTGTCTGCGTGTAGCATTTTACAAACAATATTATTATTTGGTAGTTACCATTTAAGATAGGTTTTGGATAAACACAAACTTAGTGCCCTTGCATTTTAGCCTCACCTAACAAGAGGCACCCCAAATTACAACAAACTTTTCTTCAATTCCACATTCTACCTCCATTCCATTCACCGTGCCTATCCTTTTCCTCCCTCTTCCTTGTTTGCTTTAAATTCTCCCCTCTAATCAGTCTTCAACATTCATTCACTGTAGATTTCAACATTCATATCATCCCTTGTGGATTTTTAATTAAAACTGCCTTCTCATCACTACCTTTCAAAATGCTCTGCATTCATTTGTCCTCCTTACTTTAGATTCATCCCACCAATCCTCTTCTACTTCCCCACCAAATCTCTATGTTTGGAAAAATCAAAATAGGTACATCCCTTACAAATCTCCCCCGAGCATGAATACTTTATTAATAAATGACTCTTAAGTGAATTAAGTCTTAGTAACATATTAATTGACACTATTATTTAAAATATATTTTTTCCATTGAATTCTGTCAAATTGATTGAATTATAAATTTTCAATGGATGAATATGATCATCATTGAATTGATCTAGCCATTTCATTGCTTTCTTGTGTGTCTTTAGTTTGGACTCATAAAAATATGGAATTATTTTATACATGTCATTATTAATTAACTCTCTATGTACAGGATCCTAAAATTTAGTAGTTTATTTTTATTTTAATAGGCATTATATTATCACAAAAGTATATTATCATATGATATAGTTAATGCTCATGAGTGATTGAATGAAAATAGGTTAATGTGTGCGCAATTGTTTAATGTGGCTCAGGGTGATTGTAAACACTTATGCTGAGTAATATGTTACATCTTTTGAACGAATACATATTACATTACTGTTTATCTATTAATCTTGAGTTAACTAATGACTTGGAGCTAACTGACTACTAACAGTCATGATACTAATTTACCTAAGTGTGACTTTACCACCTGGGCATGGCATGTTTTTGAACCATCAGGTGGAACTGTTGGATGAGTGGTGGGCTTTGGCCTTTTGGTTTTCATCTCATCAATGTACTCCTGCATGCAATTGTGAGTGTCCTCATGCTGCCGTCTCTAGAGCGTCTCTTCCTCACCCCATGTCCACGTGCTTCACTTCTAGCCGCCCTACTCTTTGCCGTTCATCCCATCCATGCTGAAGCCGTGAGTACACATCCATTTGCACCAGCCTCTTAAAACTGCCCACAGTGGTATCACCATGGAATTGGACACCCAATGTTCCACTTTGGAACTTTTGTGGATTTTAAGCAATCCTAAAAGAAAGGGAGGACAATCATTCTAGTCACTGAGCAAAAGAAATGGTTCCTCCTTTCATGAAATAACTTGTGGTGTGATTCCCATATTTTACAAGCCTGGGCTCTGCATAATAAGTTATAAATTTCAGAAGCGGCATGAGTGGTTTCCTTAACTTAAATGTAAACTTTTGTAGGAAATATCTTATCTGTCATCTCATTTAACTTGCAGATAATTTACCTAATCAAGGTTGGCTGCAGTACGTAGGTCCCAATGTTCAAGGAAATATGGGTGCAATATATACCTGTTAAACTTTTCCCAAGTCATTATGATTTGAAGTCTCAACCTTATCTGTAGAAATATAATTTGGAGAATAAATAACTAATTTTTTAAGAAAAAAATAATATCTTGTAGGATCATGAAGAGTACTGGTGGGTGAATACTATTTTCCCCAATGATCATCACTAAGTATGAATACATTTCTTCTACAGGAATATCATGTATCCCTTTTTGTATTAATTCCTTTTAGCTATATTGTTCCCCAGAGGAGCACATGCTATAAAATATGCAAAAAAATTATTTACTCATATTCCTGCTGAAGGGAGCCTTGTTTCCCAAAGAGCCTAATGTGGTCACACTCATTGATAGGCATCATACATAAATGAGTAGCGGCATATCCATGGTGATGTATTCATGATCAGTCCAAGACAAACAGATCAAGGGTTGGTCATGACAAACATATCCATAGTGGGCTGGTGGACCCACTAATCTGCTCTGCATCAGAGGGTCAGTGTCTGCCTATTGTTATGTGAAATCATAATAAAAGACAACTCCTGGCTTAGGGTTTCAGAAATATGAATATAGTATAAAAGTAGGGAGGAGATGCCTTTAAAAAATTAATGCATTTCATTGACAAAATCTTAATTGGTGTACTTGTATTGCTCATTGCTCAAAAATATTTTTTTGGTAATTGATTGTGATGACTGAAAGTAATTACAGAAAAGCTATGTTGGAGTCCACCATTTCAATATGCTCCTTCACCCTAATTCATGGAATACATGTTCACATGATTGTTCAGTCAAGTGTGTTTTCGAATATTGGCAAGTTTTACGTAAGGCTCTGACATTGTGCCGATACCTATTTAAATATAAGATTCCATTTGAAAATGTTATGAATAATGGCACCCTAGTATCCAAGTGACCTGACTTTATCTCCAAAATCCATTTAGAAACACTATATATATTTTTGTAATGAAAGTTACTTTTTGCTGGCCTGGAGTTGCATTGAAGTATTTTATTTGGACTCATTTATCAATTTAAAATTGTTTTTATGTTTTAATTTGGGAAAAATTTTTAATATGATCCCCACAGCCATTTGATATTTCAAAGCCTATGGTCAACTATGCCTGGTTAGAATTGAGATTATACATCAATCCCAAATAACTTGTCAGCCCTGGGATTAGAATTGAAGCATCGGAGGGGATAATGACAGTCATGCTCTAATGGCATGCAACATGTTTCACTTATTATTTGTGCCTCTAAATCCTATTTCTTCCATTTTGTAGGTGGCTGGTATCGTTGGCAGAGCTGATCTTCTCTGTGCATTCTTCTTCCTTCTTTCTTTCCTGGCATACTGCCAAGCTGTTGATAAATCTTCCTGCCCTCCTGGCCAGTCGATACCAAATGGCTCCAGTTCAAATGTGTGGCTCTTTGTCAGCATGCTTCTTTGCTCTGTGTCCATGTTTTGCAAGGAACAAGGAATCACTGTGATTGTAAGTAAGGTATTTTTTTTCATCCTCCAAAGTCTTTGTGAAACCTAGCCATAATTTCCTTCATTCTTGTTTGCTCTAATTAATTTCTCATGTCATGCTTTGCTCATCCTTTCTCCTTTCCTTGAAGCAATATGAATTGTATTCTATCACCATATGAACTTCACATAAGACCTAAGGCATTGTCAACCTAGAATAATGTAGAAGAACCATAACAATGTAGAACACACATACATGTTAAAAGGGTCATATCTAGGGTCTTACATTGAGATTTGTATGTATATGTGACCTAGATGTGTTTTTCCTCAATGGTTTCCCCTCCAACCTTATAAGGAAAACACCTGTAGAGGAGTACCTTTAGTGCCTATAATTGATGTTGGCAAAGTGATTACTACCCTGTAAACAGTCACAGGATGCTCATGCCTGATTGTATGTTCAATACAAGCTTTGATCTCTAGTGAGTATTAATTCTTTGAAAATCATCATGTTGATATTGTGTCAAATTTTTTGTTTGAGTCTAGAGTATGCATGTTAGTTTTATTTTGAGTAAAACGCCATTTGCCCAGAATTTAATGAATGCTATATTTCCTATGTGTCTAATCCTTGGAGTAGAATGAAAGTACCTGTCAATCTTGACGTAAGGTCCTGGATATAACTCATTTCAGCACACTCTGGTGTTCCTAATTGTTATGATCATTGGAGTTTTTTATGATCATTTATTAGTTTATGCATAAGATGTCACCAGCTGAGAATCTCCCATGGCAATTGCTAGTATGCTATAATCATATCTTTGGTCTAAGCCAAAAACTAATCCTAAGAAAGCATTTTCATTTCAAGTACCATAATGGTACAGTGTCAGTAGAAAATTAAGCTACTTATTGCTCTTCTTAACAACAATAGAATTATAATGAAGTTTTTTATTGAAAGTTTGAGGTTCAAATTGTGACATTTTTCTTTAAATCAAGCTGCATGTTTAACGTTAGAGTGACTTCAGTGTGAATTGTCTTGTGATGGTATCTGATATGATTCAGCATTATTTATGCTTTTTTATGTACATGCCTCTTCAGGTTGTCTAAAAAATAAAATATATAGTATATCATATTTGGAAGACTCAGAAGAAGGCGAAAGTAGTTAGAATAGGAACCTGGAACGTCAGGACAATGTTGAGGAGAGGCAAATTAGAAAATATTAAGCGAGAGATGGAAAGAGGTAACATAGATGTTTTAGGCCTCTGCGAGGTGAGATGGAAGGATAGCGGGGATTACTGGAGTGACAATTATAGAGTAATATACAGCGGCGGGGATGAGAGCCAACAAGGGGTTGCCGTAATTTTAAATAAAGGGGTAGGAAGAAGCGTAGTCAACATAGAGCAAGCGACAGATAGAATTTTACTCGTAGAGATTAAAGCAGAGCCGACGAACTTGGTCATTATTCAGGTATACATGCCACCGAGCAACCACAAGGAGGAAGAAGTCGATAGGATGTATGATGAGTTAGAGGATATCATCGCGAGTGTTCCTGCAGGGAAACATTTGATAGTGATGGGGGATTGGAATGCGACGGTAGGCGAAGGAAGAGATGGTGGTGAGGTGGGGGACTATGGGTTAGGCACGAGGAATGAACGCGGGGAGAAAGCAATTGAATTCTGCAGGAGACAGGGGTTAGTCATCACTAACACATGGTTTAGACACCACAAAAGGCGTAGGTATACATGGAAAATGCCAGGTGACTCAGAAAGGTATCAGTTAGATTATATTATGGTTAGGCACAGGTTTAGGAACAGTGTGATAAATTCGCACAGTTTCCCAGGAGCGGATGCGGACTCTGACCATAATTTAGTTGTTATGAAATGTAATGTTCGTTTCAAGAAGATAAGGCAAGGGCGGCGGGTTAAAAAATGGAATTTAGAAGCAGTAAATGAATTAACGAGGAAGGAGTATCAGGAGGCTGTAGAGAAAATGATGGACGACGGTAAAGAACTGAGTGCTATCGAAGAAAAATGGGAATGTATCAAGAAAGGGATATTGGAAGCCGCTAAAGACACTATAGGAACCGTTAACGGGAAAAGAATAAGGAAACCATGGGTAACGGATGAGATGATTGCGAAGATGGATGAAAGAAGGAGATGGAAAAATGTAAACACAGAGTTAGGCAAAATGAAGTACAAAGAGTTAAACAATAAATTGAGAAGGGCCACAAATAAAGCCAAAGAAGAATGGTGGAAAACGCAATGCGAGGATATGGAAAGTTTACAGAAGAAGGGTGAAATTGGTGCTCTATACAGCAAGGTTAAGTTATTATCCGGAAGTAAGAAGGCAAGAGCTGTGCTAACAGTTAAAGATAAATGGGGTAAGATAATAGTTGAACCAGGAAAATCCAAGAGAGATGGAAGGAATATATAGAAACACTGTATGGTAAAGAACTTAGGCCGACAAGGTTAGACATAGAAAAGGAACATGACGTAGAAGAAGATAGCTTAGGTCCAGGCATACTCGACGATGAAATAGAAAGGGCATTAAAGGAGATGAAAGCAAATAAGGCTGTGGGGGTGGACAATATTCCTGTAGAAATGTTGAAATGGTTAGGGAAAGGTGGGAAAAAGGCCATATATGGACTGATTCGTAGTATCTATGAGGAAGGAATCTGGCCGGAAGATTTTGTGAGATCGGTGTTAGTTCCTATTCCAAAAAAGGCAAAGGCTTCGTCATGTGAGGATTACAGAACAATAAGTTTGATATCCCACGCAGCTAAAGTTATTCTCAGGATCATCAACAAAAGGATAGAGAGTAAGGCAAATGATTACTTAGGGGATGATCAGTTTGGGTTCAGGAAAGGAAGAGGTACGCGTGATGCCATTGCAGTAATGAGATCACTAATCGAGAGGAATATAGAATACAATCAGGACGTTTTTGCCTGTTTTGTAGATTTCGAAAAAGCGTTTGATAGAGTGAATTGGGAAAAATTAATGCGTGTATTGCAGAAAATAAGAATGGATTGGAGGGACAGGAGACTGATCCGCAACCTGTACATGTCTCAGACTGCTCAGGTGCGAGTGGGGAACGGAGAGTCTGGATGGGCAGTGTTAGGAAGAGGTGTAAGGCAGGGTTGCCCATTGTCACCGGTACTGTTCAACGTATATGTAGAGGAAAGGATTAAAGAGGCATGGGAAGAACTGGAGGTAGGAATGAAAGTCGGAGGGGAACTCGTAAAATCGGTTAGGTTTGCTGATGACCAAGCATTAGTTGCTCAGTCAGCCAAGGGGTTGCAAGCATTGTTGAGTGAATTGGAGGTTCAGTGCGATAAATATGGGATGAGAATCAATATTAATAAAACAAAGGTTATGCGATTTTCCAGAAAGAAAAAGGCTAAGCTAAATATTAAAATAGGCGGGGAAAAAATAGAGCAGGTAGAAGTTTACATATCTCGGAAGTGTTTTGGACCAAAGTAGTAGGGACGAGTTGTGCTAGGCAAGGAGGCTTTCTCAAGGAGGAGGGAGTTGATGACGGGGATGTTGAGTAGGGAGGTTCAGAAAAGACACGTAAAAACTCTGATATGGAGCATAGCTATGTACGGCACAGAAATTTGGTCACTGAAGCAGGAGGATAGACGTAGATTGGAGGTTTTTGAAATGTGGATGTCGAGAAGAATGGAGGTGAAATGGACCGAAAGGAAAACAAATGAGGAAGTATTAGGGATGGTGGGCAAGGAGAGGGGTTTGTTGGGAGAAATCCTATGGAGGCAGGAAAAATGGATGAAAGGCGTATTGAGCGGTAGTGGAATGTTGAAGAGGGTAATAGAGGGGAGAATGTTGGGCAAGCGAGGTAAGGGTAGGAACAGGATAGGGATGTTGGACGGGATGAAGGGAGGAAAGAAGTACACCGAGATGAAGAGGGACCTGATATAGATTAGTTTGCTAGGTGGGGAGTCACAAAATGTTTATTTGATAGTTGTGTCCATCCAAAAACCTACCTTAACCGGTAGATTACCTAATAAAATCATATTTGGTTACAGATAAGACCGGCTTATGAGATACCCTCATTTCAGGAGGGCACACACTAGAAAAAGAAGTTTTAACAGTTCATGCAAAAGCATGGGTAATTTATTGGAATCATTTTTTCATAACAAATAATGCCACTCAGTAAAATACTACATGCTGCTTTTTTCTGATTAGTTGTGAAAAAATACTATCAAGTTCATTGTTGTATTCATCTTGCTAGTGCCTCTTTTGGCATCGCAGAAGTGAGCAACACAATATTCACATCACATATTAGCAATGACCTCAGTAATAACAATCCCAACTACAGCATTCTTCAATTGATTTATAAATATTATAGATAAATTGAAATAATTGTCAAAATTGGTAGTACTTACCAACAGGAGTAAAAATGATATTCATTATTGTATGTCAACCTATAGAGTTCGGACCTTCACAAATAAAATGCATGTGATTTTTTTAACCTCAATTTTGGAGCAAACAGTGCATTCTCCATGCCATCAAATATGGTAATTATGGTCAGAGATAACAGATTTATCCCAGTCACCTTTTCCTGATACATATTTGCCAGATTAAATCCCAAATTATCTTGATTACTCATTTCACAGCAGGAGTTACACATGCATTTGACTTAGTTCTCCCAGCCTTTTTTTCATTTGCCTATTTACAACTGTGTATTTTGAATCCAATTTGCATCTATAAATCTAAACAGACATTTACACAAATGGGTAGTAGTAGTGGTGTGAGGTAAGATATCATGAATACACTTTGTCATAGTTATTTCAATTTTTTCAATTTTTAATTCCAAATACTTTTAACTTACTAGACACTGATTTATTGTTCCAGCATCATTTCATAAGTCTTATATTGCTTAGGTACATTACTTTAACCTATCTTACTAATGTGAACCAGAACAAACATTCAAAAAATGGTCTTCCAGTTGAAACTAAGGGGGAAATTGCTGTACTGCAATATAATTATTGGAGGGCTGTGAACCTGAGGTAATAGGAGGAGTGTTCAGTCATTATTTTTAGCAGTGATAGTGTAGGCAAAAGTAGTTAGGAGAGAGTTACCACCTCCTTGATTTACTCTGTCATTCCTCCCATGCATAATTTATGTTATGAATGTATGTATCACATGTGTATAACCCCAAGACCAATAAGAGGTAATGTTTTCTATTTTTGTTAATTATTGTGAGAATTTGTGAGTTAAATTATATTTCCACTTATGATGTTTCCTCCTGACCTTGTATGTTGTGAATTTAACTTTCAGGGCCTATGCAGTGTATATGATGTGATAGGTTCTAGTCAGCTTGATCTTGCCTCTATCATAGAAAAGAACCATAAAGGAAAAAATGGCTCTGCACATCTGAGAAGGAATCCTCCCAGAAAAATACAAAGGTGGCACCCAATTCTAGTCCGACATTTGTTACTTCTGCTCACTGGAATCGGATTGCTGACCTTTCGATGGAAAGTTATGGCATCTTCACCTCCTGTTTTCCATCCTGTGGATAACCCTGCTTCATTCTCTGACAGCATATTAACACAGGCAAGTTTTAAAATAAAGACAAAATATACATTAGAACTAAGTGACAACATCCAAAGCCCTTTTTTTCAACTGCAAAAAGCCTAAAATGTAGTTTTATTTGAGAGATAGGTGCAGCATACACATCCTGGAAAGTCTGCAAGTTTTTTTTGTTTTCTTTGAGTAGATTTTGCCTGAGTCTTTGAAAATTATAGGCTGAAGTCAGCTATATCTTCATTGAGTCATGTATCTAGTATGTAATTTAAATTATGCAATACATAATGGGTGCCTCAAGCATGAAACAACTCTTTGTTAATAAAAAGTTGGTAATGGATTTGCTCTGTAGAATTTCACCATTTCTGGAGTTTCTTTTGTCTCTGAATATTTACAAAACTCAAAGCATGTAAAATTTTTGCTTAATAGTGGATATTGAGTAGTATCATGAATACTTGGCATTTTTTTTCTGTTAGCAAATAGCATAAAGGAAAACTGATGCATACCCAGCACAAATGTATTCATAATGGGTAGACATCAGCTTTTCTTGATGGACTGCTCCTCATACGTACCTTATATCTCTCCCTAAGTAGTATGAAAGTGTCAGAAAGGCATATAAAATGATTGCTCTTGATAAAAAGTTCAATGATATCAAAATCATAAAGCAGAGAGAAACCATCACATAAAAAGTGGACCCTCATAGAGAAAAGTCCATGAACCCTCCCATGGACTACACCATGATTTGGTGGAAGGGCTTATGCATTCAGTGACCCCTAGAGCTATGCTAGCGGGAGCAATGATAATTGCTACTGGTACACTTCGACCTATCTGGCACACTCATGCCAGATAGGTTGAAGGTTGGGAGCCAGACAAAAGGTAGTCCATGCAGCATCTGTTGCTCAGTGAGGCGGCTGCAAAGGCAGACCCTTGCAGGCCATTGAGTGATGGTGTCTTGTTAAAAACACTATTGACGAAAATAATGGGAAATGACATTAATTATCATTCCCAAGAATATAATGATGGACAGTATAGAGAATATGATTTCTGGCAACTACAGGACTCGGCCCAATCGGCCGTGTGTTGTGTCCGGCAGCGGTAGAGGAAAGACTTCTGCAGTTGTCAACTCACAAAAACCTTGAAAAGTAGCAACAGCAGAGAAGATTGAATTAGTTAGAATGGGAACTCAAATGTTAGCACAATGTTGAGGACAGCAATGTTAGAGAATATTAAGCAAGAGATGGAGAGAGGAAATATGGATATTTTAGGTCTATGCAAGGTGAGATGGAGGGATAGTGAGGATTATTGGATTGAAAGTTATAGAGTAGTATTCAGTAGTGGGGATGAAAGCCAATGAGGGGTTGCCATAATATTAAATAAAAAGGTAGGAAGAAGCGTAGTAAATATATAACAAGCAACGAATAAAATTTTATTGGTGGAGATAAAAGCAGAACCGACGAACTTGGGTATACATGTCACTAGGTAATCATAAGAAGGAAGAAGTCGATAGGATATATGATCAGTTAGAGGACATACTGGCATGTGTTCCTGCAGGGAAACATTTGATAATGATGGGGGATTGGAATGCAATGGTAGGTGAAGGAAGGGATAGTATGGTTTAGGTACAAGGTGGAGGACTATGGTTTAGGTACGAGGAATGACTTTGAGGAGAAAGCAATTGAGTTCCTTAGGAGACAGACTTAATCCACTTGAAAACGGATGTTTTCTTTAGAGCCTTATCACCATTAACAGCTGTCAAGATTTCAGTAATTTCTTGAAAACTTTTACCGAACTTCACCAAAAAACTTGATGTTGATTTGTTGCTCCATGATTTCTTCAATTTCAATTTTTGAAAAAGAGTAAAACAAGGACGACAGAAACTAACATAACTGGCACCATACTCACAGCTCTAAGTTCCCTGAGCACAGGTGGCTCATTGGGTGTCAGACAACTAGCGCTGCTAGTGGGCGAGGCTATAGTCCAATTCATGGCTGCCAGATTGCACCAGCCATGTATTCTTTGGGTAAACCGCAAATGAGGATGGAATCTGGCTGGAAAACTTTGTGAGATCAGTGTTAGTTCCTATTCCAAAAAACATAAAGGCTACATCAAATGAGACCTACAGAACAATAAGTTTGATTTCCCACGCAGCTGAAGTGGTTCTCAGGATCATGAACAAAAGGATTGAGAGCAAGGCAAATGGTTACTTAAGGGATGATCAGCTTGGATTTTTTAAGGGTGGAGGCATGAGGGATGCCAGTGCAATAATGAGATCACTAATCGAGAGGAATATGAGATACAATCAGGACCTATTTGCATGTTTCATAGATTTCGAAAAGGTGTTTGATAGAGTGAATTGGGAAAAATTAATGAGTAAATTTCAGAAAATAGGAAAAGATTTGAAGGACAGGAGGCTAATCCGCAGCCTGTGCATGTCTCAGACTTCTCAGGTGCGAGTGGGAGACTGAGAGTCCAGATGGGCAGTGTTAGGAAGAGGTGTAGAGGGTTGTCCATTATCACCGGTGCTGTTCAACGTATATGTGGAGGAAATGATTAAAGAGGCATGGGAAGAACTGGAGGTAGGAATGAAAGTCATCAGGGAATTCATAAAATCGCTTAGGTTTGGTAATGACCAAGCTCTAGTTTGTCAGTCACTAGTCATTTTCAACGTATATGTGGAGAAATCTAAGAACTATAAGTATATGTGGTGGAAACGTTTAAAGAGGCATGGGAAGAACTGGAGGTAGGAATGAAAGTTGGTGGGAAATGCATAAAATCAGTTAGGTTTCTGATGACCAAGCCCTAATTTGTCAGTCAGGAAAGGGGTGCCGAGTGAATTGGAAATTCAGTGCGATAAACATGGGATGAGAATCAATATTAATAAAACAAAGGTTATGTGATTTCCCAGTAAGGAAAAGACTAAGCTAAACGTTAAATTAGGAGGCCAAAAACTAGAGCACATGGAACAGTTTATGTATTTCAGAAGTGTTTTGGACCAACATGGTCACACTAGTATGGACATAAGGAGAAGAATTTCACTAGGCAAAAAGGCTTTCACAAGGAGGAAGAAGTTGATGATGGGGTCATTGAGTGAAGATATTAAGAAAAAGCTAGTGAAAATTTTGATATGGAGCGTAGTTATATATGGCATGGAAACATTGTCACTGAAGCAGAATGATAGAGGAAGATGAGGCTTTTGAAATTTGTATGTAGAGAAGGTGAAATGGACCAAAAGGAAAACAAATGAGGAAGGGCTAGGTATGGTGAAGAATGAGCAGGGATTGTTGGGAGAAATCATAAGGAGGCAGGAAAAATGGATGAAGGGCATATTGATCAAAAGTGGGATTGATAGAGGGGAGGATGTTGAAGACTGTGATAGTGGGGAGAATGTTGGGCAAACGAGGAAAGAGTAGGAACAGGATAGGGGTATTGGATGAGATGAAGGGAGTAAGGAAGTACAGAGAGATGAAGAGGGATTTGATGTAGAGTAGGTTGCTGCAATGTGTTTTGTTAGTAGTCACAAAATATATATTTGGTAGTTCTGTTCATCCAAAACCTACCTTAACCGGTAGGTTACTTAATAATAAATTTAAATGAAATAAGTAACTTTCTGAATTCACACATGCAAGTGTATGTGGAATTACTAAGTTACTTGTTTCCAAGAAACTGTGGGAGATGCCGTGACAGTACTTTTGATGGACTCATCTGCTAAATGTGCATTACAATGCAAAAATTCATGAGTGTAAAAATCGTTTGCTTAGACCGGGATTCGAACTTTGATGCCTCATTGTCCAGCCAAGTGCTTTAGCCAGTTAAGATAACTTCTGTAGCTTAATTGGCTAAAGCATTCAGCCTTTTTTTTATTTCATTTCAATATATTGTGTAAATTACATGAAGTTACACCAGAGACAGCACGGAATTGTAATAATTCCATTTTCTTTGTATTAAGTGACAACATTAAAGTACTTTGATTCCTTTCTTTCTGATCCAAGTATTATTTTATCAATTTGTCCCAAAAATCACATTGTGTCTCATGGGCTGGTAAGTATGGTGTATACTCATATATCTTTGAAAGTATTAATCCGTTAAATATATCAATGTTGAATAATTTTTGTGCTTGATTAATAAATCAATGTACTTAGCAAGATTTCTTCATTCTGGTTTCTCTGTTTCTCTAGGTCCTTACCCACGGATATGTGTGGGCATTGAATGCATGGCTACTGCTCTGCCCTGAGTGGTTATGTTTTGATTGGTCAATGGGGTCTATCCCTTTGATCTCATCACCAACATCTGACCCCCGTGCACTCATTGCCCTTCCCATCTTCTCCTTCATAATGGTTGTCCTGGGAGCTCAAGCATTTCTTCATCCACAGCCTTCACATTCCAATAGGTAAACCCTTTTTGTTTTCATCCACATTATTAACTATTGACACTCTATATAGCATCAGTCAGTGGCATTAGTTACTTGTATATTTGTCTCTATCATTAATATATGATTGAAAAAATGTAATTACAATGGAATCTTTTTCTAACAAGTATTTTAAATAGCTAAAAAATTAGTGTATCAAGCAAGTTTATTACTAACTATAATTTTATGATAAGAGAATTGTTAAAAGCTTTTACTTTGAGTGTAGAAAAGCCATTGGTGTACACATTTTACTTGATAGGTATATACACTGAGAAACCATTCTAAAACACCAGAATATGCAACCCAAAGGTTAGTTTGATAGATGAGAGCTCACCTGGTACCCTGTATGGCATATGAAATTAACACTTCAGAACTGGGGGGCCAGATCCTTTCTATGTGCTACCTGTGGTTTCCCAGTAAGATCACTATCCAAAAATCACACAGCTTGAGTGAAGCTGAAGTTACCCAGAGTCATTCTGGGGAAACAAATTCAGGTTCTCCAGTCAATAGTCCAACACTCTACCCACAGGACTACTACGTCCAAGGAAACCATTTATAATAAATGTCTATGATTTTGCATAATGTTTGTAGGCCAGAATTATTAATGTTTAGAAGTTGATCCTGGTGACTGCCCTAGATGAATACAAAGAATATATTCTGGTATTGGCCAGAAGTGATTCATCATGTCTCTGTTGGTTGGTTGAGAATTCAAGAAAACCTCATTTCAAAATTCAAGAAATGGTAAAATTGTCAACTTGGAAACATCTTGGTTCAAAAACAAAAATGCATTTAAAATTGTTGAGGTTAAAACTACTTAGTGTTCCCTTCAGTGAAAAATTTCAATGCATTTTCCATAGTTCTCACATTAAGATTCTTTGACAATTTTTTAAACCACATTTTATGACATAATTTGTTAAAAAATAAAATTTTATGTTTCAGTTAAATTTTAAAACAAATCACATTGTCTAGTTCTATGATTGTCAAAATGTATGTCAAGTTTCCCTTATGTTATGATGTTAGAAAAATATTAGATGTTAATTGAAATTGATTAGGTAGCAAACTGGAGTCATCTACATTGATTACCTCCAAAAAGGGCAAACTATAAATGGAGAGTATTATGCATTGTTATTACACTGGTGAATGGAAAAATCAAGGAAAAACATCCCAAAAAATTTTTTGTTTTCTTATTTTCATTTTTTTCTAAGGACTTATTGAACCACCTCCTATGTATGATTTTAAGTCACGCCTAACACATTAAATAAATACTCTGTAAAGCATATATTACAATGAATAATTTTTCAAATCCATTCACTCTGTCTCTTATCATTTTATCCAACATTCCTATTTTTTCTTACCTCTACCTTATCTACCCAACATTTCTCCTTCAATCACTGTTTTCAATACTCCATTGCCATTTAAAATGCACTGCATTCATTTTCTCAACCTTCTTTGAATTGCTCTCAACAACCTTCTGTCTTGCCACTTCATGGCAAGAACTTCTCTGTTTGTTTCTCTTGCCATCCATTTCACTTTTTCTACCCTCGTCCAGGCCTACGTTTCAAAAGCCTTTATTATGTACCAAAAAATAAGATTTGCCAACTTACCGAAATGGTCAGTGAAACAAAATTCCTCTATGTGGATGCTTTGTCTTGTTGGTGATATTTGTTGGTAAAAGGAAAAATTATATCCGTCAACTGTATGTCTTTGTTTTTTAACTAACCAACTAGCAAAATTCTGTCCTCATATACCATAATCCTTTGTGTTTGAATCACCAATCTTCTAAAAATCTTACTGAGTATCCATCCTTCAGAATACAACTCACTACAAGCAAGTTGTGAGTGTTGATGTTTCTAGAACTGCATGGATTCTAATGGCATGATTAGAATATTAATTCTACCATCTGGTCACAGCGTAATTTGTATAGCATACAGTTTTATGATATTAACAGCTTTTATTATCTCTAATTAACATTTTTGTTCTCACGACCCAGGTTTCGTTATAGCATAACATCATCAGGTCTGATGATGAAGACCTGATGATGTTATGCTAAAACAAAACCTGGGACGTGAAAATTAAAAAGTTTATGTGGAAAAGTAAAGTGGTTTGATTTATAAAAACGTCAGTATGAAGATTTTCCACCAAGTTACGCCAGAAACTGTTTTATTTTTGTTCTATTTACCCATTGCAGAAGCCTGAAAGTTGTCATTAATGATCATGATCATTGCAAAATCTTAATGCCATATCTTAAAATTTAATGAAAAATCTGTTTCAGGGTTCTAGCCATGGGTTTGGCTCTTCTATCCGTTCCTTTCCTGCCTGCTTCCAACCTGTTCTTCCGAGTTGGGTTTGTTGTTGCTGAACGTGTTTTGTATATTCCCTCAGCTGGATATTGTATAATTGTGGTCCTAGGTCTCTGCCATCTGTCAAGCAATGTGTCTCCCTCCCAAAGAAATGTAAGTGTTAAGCTCAGTTTAAATCTTCTGAAACGTTATATGTTTCTCTTCTATATCTGCAGATGTCTAATATGTATTTGGTTGAAATCATTATGATTTGGATTTGAATAATCTACGGTATATTTCTGCTAAAATGACTCTGTGGATTGTCAATTGTAAATGTTTGAATTTTTAGTTAGTGAATAAATGATAATATTGACATGTTTTAATCATCTCTCCAAATATGAAGTGGTGTTGAAACAGCTATAAACATAATATGCTTACTATCTCAAAAATACATTTTTCTGTCCTTCCAATAGAAATTAGAGCAAATGTATTTATGACATATCCTCTTTCATTTAGCTCCTGCTGGTGATGTATGTATGTCTTTTGATGGTACTGGGCATCAGAAGTGTAGTCCGGAGTGCTCAGTGGCGCACAGAGGAATCACTGTTTATTTCTGGACTTAGTATTTGCCCTCTCAATGCAAAGGTGCATTACAATGTAGCAAGAAATGCTGCAGACAGAGGAGACCGTTCATTGGCACTCTATCACTACAGAGAAGCCATAAGGTAATCATTGCTGTGAAAAAAAAATTAAATTTTTATTCAAAATATATCTCTGCAATTAATTTTTTTTAAATAAGGTAAGCATAGCCAACTATGCCATTGCATGGTCTTTCAATTTTTCAGCAAAAAATGTAGCCTTTTAATTAGATTTATCTTTATTTTAAATTTTAAATAACTTTGTTATTAGTCTAATGAAAACTACAAAAAATATATCACCAAAGGCTTTAAGTAGATTGAGATGTACATGATAGCATTAAATTCTCTCTCGTCGGTAACATTTAGTGAACAGCTATGTGTAGTACTTATAAACTTGTCTTTAAATTCTCACTCGTTCAAAAATATTGCATAATTCAAAGCACTCGGCACAAGACTGACAAAGTCATGTAGTGGGAGTAGGAGCATTGTAAAGTGAGTACTGGGTGGCCTGTGTCCAAATAAAGCTGATTCTGAACACACTTCATTTTACCTATTGGTGAAACACTGTCATTTTCAAGGTTTAATTTTACTTTGGAAATGATGCTGTGACATTGAAATCAATCGTAAAAATAAAAACAAGGGAAAATTGCTTTGAAAGTTTCCCAAGCCCCCACATGATAACAGCTTTCTTTTACATTTATTATTAGTTTTTAATTAAACTAAATAATAATTCATAAAATAATTAAATGGTACATGCATGCCACATGAAATAATATAAACATTTTAATCTATCCCAATCAATCAGTGTAAGTGATGCGATTTGTTTGGTAGAAAACTTTTATTGATTTTATGCTGTAACTGTGTTTATTTTAACATTCTCTCACCATGCAGATTCAGATGTATGGTGTCAGGGGTTGATTCCTTAACTTCTTTGCCACTTCTAAAATGAAGATTTTTACCAAGATTTGCTGGAGAATGTGAAGTTATATGCATTACAAAAATAATCACAAAAAAATAAGTTTGTTCATGAATATTTTCCTTTGTTATTCATGTCCATTCATGAATGTGTTAATACTACCTTGAACAAAAAGTTCCCGGAATAACCACCGTGTGGCGCTCCCATCGTTCCGATTTGAGTTCTGTTTTTTTTGTTAAATTGGTACATCTGTTGTTGATATTCCCTTTAAATCTTAGTGTCATAACTTGACATTTGCAAAAGTTAGGTAGCCAAGAGTACATCTATCTCTGTGTGTGTTGGCGATTTTTTACAATTGCAGAAATGGATTTAATTTTGCAACAACGAACTTGTATTAAATTTTGCGTAAAAAACGGGTTTATTGGTGCACGGACGTTGGAAATGTTGGAAAAGTGTTTCGGCAACGATTCTCTAAAAAAAAACGGTCGTTTACCAGTGGCACGAGCGGTTCAGAAGTGGTCGTGAGTCAATCGAAGATGATGAACGCAGTGGCAGACCATCGACATCGAAAGTCGGTGAAAAAATTGATAAAGTAAAAGAAATGTTGGTCAATAACCGCAAATTAACCATAAGAGAAATAGCGGAGGACTTGAACATTGCCTATGGATCCGCCCAAGACATTGTGGTTAATGATTTGGGTTTCCGTCGTGTAGCAGCAAAGTTGGTGCCAAAAGACCTCAATTTCATGCAAAAAAGAGACCGTGTTGACGTCGCAAAAGACATGATTTGCGAGGCTGAATCCGATCCCACATTCATCAAAAGGATCATTACTGGAGACGAGACGTGGGTTTATGAGTACGACACGCAATCCAGACATCAGGCAAGTGAATGGCGTTCACCAAATGAGCCGAGACCAAAAAAACCACGTCGTTTTCAGTCAAAAAAGAAGGCAATGTTTCATGGATTACAACGGTGTAGTGCATCATGAATTATTGCCAGAAGGCCAGACAGTAAACAAAGAGTATTATTTGGGCGTTATGAGACGTTTGCGTGAAGCAATTCGCCGAAAGAGACCAGAAATCGTCGCACAGTGCGTCGAGACCGTCGCACAGTGCTATCATTATTCGTAATTTTTTGACGAAAAATGCAACAAATACCATCCAACAGCCACCAAATTCACCTGATTTGGCTCCCTGTGACTTCTTTCTGTTCAATCGAGTTAAAAAACCATTACGGGGAACGCGTTTTAGCAGCCGAGAGGAAGTAATGGAAAAATCGCAGGAAGCACTGATGGACATACCGAAAACCGAATATAAAAAATGTTTCGAGGATTGGATCAAGCGCTTGCATAACTGTGTTGCAGTCGATGGGGATTACTTTGAAGGGGACAATATAGATTTAGATGAATAAACTTGTATTTTTAATTTTCTGAATAAATTCCGGGAACTTTTTGATCAAGGTAGTAATTTTATTTCAGTGAACTCTGTTTATACATCAATCATAGTACTTCAATAATACTTTCCTTGTCAGTTGTCAGCTTAAATATTAGCTCTAATCAGATGATATATTTTTTTGTAGGCTTCACCCTGAGTATGATCAAGCCATGAACAATCTTGCAAATTTATTGAAGGACAATGGAGGCCTGATGGAAGCTGAAGTGTTGCTTAGAAAAGCTGTGTCATTAAGGTTAGCACCTATGTTAGCAGTGCATTTTATAAAACTTATTTTTATTAATGAAGTTTGAATTATTTTAATGTATACAAATATACTTCCTTCTTAAAAATCATGTGGTTCACATGTTGCTATTTTATTAAGTATTTACTGTTTAAAAGTTTTACTCAAGTTTACGGTCTTGGCTATCTTGTTTTCATTGATTCGCGACCGTATCTACGTTCATTGTACATTTACATTTATTGTTTTAATTCAGTATTGAATTTTGTTGTTTAACTCCTTGATCAATTTTCTAAATAACAGTTTTTCTCCACTTTCAGACATGACTTTGCTGCAGGATGGATGAATTTAGGAGTAGTCTTAGCTGCTCAAAAAAGATATGAAGAAGCAGAGCAAAGCTACCTCACTGCACTAAGACACAGGCGGAGCTATGCTGACTGCTTTTATAACTTAGGAAATCTTGTATGTTATCAAAAATATTTTTTCCAAATTTAATGTACATTATTTCACTTCATTTTCCAGCTTAGCAAATTGCAACTGCCTAATTATCATGCATCATGAAAGTGACTCAGTGATTCTATGCCATCAGATTTATAAAGTGACAGTAGAAGAATGCAACTCCCTCAACCATCAGAAAAATTAAAGAAAAATTCAAATGGGCAATGTATATGTCAGAACTACAAAGTCAATGCTACTCAAGCAAAAGAAGAAATAAAGTAGATTAAAACATCTGTGATTTGAAATTATATGACATGATGAAAGCTACTGAAATCCATAGTAGTTATACTACCGTCCTCCGAAGAAAATCTGAGTGATTTTGAGCCTAGATCTTTATTGAAATCATACATCTGTAATGTGAAATCAAACCAGGAATATTTAAAAATGGCAATTAAATGAACAACTTCTGCCATCGTTGTGTGAGCGAACCAGAGTTTCTGTTAGATCCATGGCGTTAATTTCAACATAAAGATAATTATCATAAATTTTGGATTCATGAACTACCCAATATTTTTCACATACCTTATTCTCATGCTCAATTTTTTCACTTTCATGTTTCTCTGATCATCAGTAATCTTGCCGGCCAGAACATTTTTTGGGTGTCCAAAATATCCATTTCATTGATTTACAACATTTATGCATGGTTCTTGCTAGACGTACCAGGGGAATTGAGTTCAAATCCATAAATTCTTAGCTCTGCATACACATGATGGCTGGCAGTTTACAATGAACCTTACGTGTACTAGGACAAAAAACTTTTGTCTTATATATTGCCAGTGTCATAAAGTAGATCGAAGGGTACTCAATTGAAATTTAAAAGTACAGAATTCAATTGGCAATAGTCAGCCACCTGGGGTGAGAAATCTTTGTGGGGCTCATTTGGCCATATTCATTGGGTACTTCTTATGTGGTCTGTCCAATTAATATGGCAACTGGTGCAATCTGGCAGCCATGACGCAGACCCACTAGTGGCACCATTTGCCTGAGACCCAATGAGCCAGCTGTGCTTGGCGGATTGTCGAGCTGTGTGTGTGGTGCAATTTATGTTAGTTTGTTTTCCTTGTTTTTACCCTTTGTTGAAAATGGAAATTGACGAAATCATGGAGCAACGAATCAACAAAGCTTTTTGATGAATTGTAGTAAAAGTTATCAAGAATTTACGGAAATGTTGTCAGCTGTTTACGGTAATAATGCTCTGAAGAAAACATCCACTTTCAAGTGGATTAAGCATTTTTAAGGTGGATGATGCAAGACCGGGGCGACCTTCAAACACCTGTGTTGATGACAACACTGATCGTGTGCAGTCCCTTGTCCTTACCGATCGTCGAAAAACTGTTTGAATGGTAGTTGTGAAGTGAACTGGCTGATGAACTGAATTTAGGAAAATCAACAGTGCACTCTATTTTAACCAAACATTTGGGTTTGGTTAAAAAATGTGTGCAAAAATCATCCCGCAAGCTGCTGATGCCAGATCAAAAGTTGAAAATAGTTGAATGTGTTTCTGATTGGAAAAATTCAATTGAAAACGATGCTCCATTTCTCAATAGGGTAATCACTGCTGACAAATCATGGTTTTACGAGTATGACATTGAACTAATAATCACTTGTTCTTTGGTAAGTGCTGCAAAGTACTTGTCTGCAGCTGCAATCACTTCTTTATGGGACAAAAAATGTTGACCAGCGAGGAAGCTTCTGAGTTTTTGGAAGGTGTGCTTTCTCAAATTATTTCATCCAGTATAGTTAGAAGAGTACTCCCTAGTTATTGTTCTACCTTTTTCAAGACTGTGGATCAACATGATGTCTTTCACATCCCAAAAATCTGATGCTGTGACCTTTTCTACCAATCCCACTCTTCCCCTTCTTCAGAGCTGAAGAACTGGCCTCTATCCACTGCGTTGATTGCTGTTTCAATTCTTGTGTGTAATGCTGAATCTATGTTTCATCCATTGTCATGTATCAATCTAGAAAACCACTCTTGTTTTTCGTAAAGTGGGCCAACAACTGTTAGGAAAGTGTCGTCCAAATGCACTTTTGATCCACACCTCGGGTGACTCTTATGCAAGGCTTTGTTGCATGAAATTCATGGTGCAAAATGTATTCAATGCTTCTCGTAATATCTCTTCAGTATTAGCAATTTCATGCACCTTCATACACTGATCTTCCAAAATCATATTGTGCACTTTTTCCATATTTCCCAGTATGGTTGCACTTTTCAGGCACCCTTCACCTGGATCATCTTGGAGGTTTTCATTGCCAATTTTAAACTCAGCCACCCATTTCTTCGAATTGTAGTAGCTTCAGGCGTGATGTGGTGAAAGTCGAACATAATGAATAATAGATGTTAGTGCTTGTCCACTTCAAGTGGTTTGGTTATGTCGAATATATTTTGGTAACAAGCTCTTCTGTATAATGTGTTTATGTAATCCCAATCTTTTATATTCAAGGATTAACTTCCAAAGTTTCATGAAGTTTTTCTTATTTTTTAAATGGACCTATTTCACTTAAAATCTTAGGAAGGGTCCAAGATTATGATAACAGTGTTATTTAATCATTGCATTAATGAAGCTAACAAATATTATACCACCAATATTTGGAATTTCCTAATTGAAACCCTTTATTATGCATTACAAATAGCTTACATCAATCATTATAGTGCATAAACAACCTATTATGATAAACTGGGCTACGGAATGGAGTTAAGTTATGGCCTATGGTCACATTGAATAGGTCATTACATTTTAAATAAAAAGTGTTCCGGCTAAATAAATAGTCTCAGTATTTATGTTTAATGAAATGATTTTGATTGTAATCTGATTTTAGAATCATTCTTTTAGTATGTAGATCAAAACCGATACAAGGAGGCCTTTTCTGCCTGGCAGAATGCTACATCTCTCAAACCAACACACGCTGGGGCATGGAGTAACATGGTTGGGATGCTGGATAGTATTGGTAACTACTATTTTTGTATTTTAATAAAATATGTATTCTGTTCATTACATAGTTGCAACAAAGAGTCTCACAGATCTGCAATGCTGACTGGCTTATGATTCGGTGTATTATGTAAACATGGCCTAATTCAATTAGAATAGATCTATATGGAAACTAATGGTTTTTTGTCCTTACTCTGCTGGAAAATGTTGAAAAAGTGGTTAGGATTGACCATTAAAGCCAGGATATTTCTTATAAGCCGTTAGTATGAATGCCAACTTTCTGTATTAAATATAATGCCTCATTTTCTTTTAGCTTTCTGACAATAATATCATAAAATCCAGGTGTCTATGGCGCGGGATGTTAGTCTACAACTGATTCTTAGATATGAGGCTTATCATTTGGGGTGGTCTTGTGTGCATAAGGAAATATAAAATATGAAAGAAGTTGTACTCAAATGTAAATTTTTCCTTAATATAGCTTTTTCACATGAAAAAATGAATGAATATCCCCAGGTGAAAATTAACAAACTATATGGTAACTTATGGCCAAATGTCATAGTTCATAAAATCCACTTAACTGTTTTTTTATTGTGATAGTTTGTGTTGTTTTTTTGGAGCTTTCTATTTTACCTGTGAGAGTCAAAATTAATAATGCATATTGATTAAAGTTGAATTTGATAATTCCATCAGTTTCAGTATCCTAAACTGAGAGTACCATAAAGACTATGGGATTTATGTAACTGGTGTTCCAGTATTTGTGCAGGAAACGCTAGATTTAAGGTGAATGTTTGCTGTTCAGATAATTCAGTTAATTTAAGTTTTTTTATTTCAGGTAAGGTGACGCAGGCAGAGGAATTGGCCAAGCAGGCACTAGGATATCTCCCTGAAGAGCCAGCTCTTCACTTTCATTTGGGGAATTCGTATGGGAAAAGAGGAAGGTATTCCCTAGCAGAGCAGCACTTCTTAAAGGCCATAAGCATAAGGCCAAGACATGCACCATATCACTCAAATCTTGGTAAGAAGTAGTAGTAATGAAGTTTTGCATTTTGTTTCAGAAGTTAGGTAGTGTACATTTATTAGGTGTCAGTGAAATGAGAACTTTTAATTCAATCCTAGAAATGGAGAAACTCTCATCTTTGGTTTTTTTAATAATGGAAATTTTCTTATAATTCAGACAATATCTGAAGGTTTTGCCTTTGCTTTGAATATTAATGTTGTGTAGTCATCTCCGTGTTATTTTGTAATGGTTCAGCTTTTCTCTCCTAAAGATTCAAATATGAAAAACTCCATCAAATACATCAACTGAACCACCCAAAATGGTTTGCAAATACTCTACCCTGACATTGAATAACCAGTAGGTGAGAAGGAATAAAGAATAACTGTACTACCAAGATTTCTTTAACCCCTTAAATTTTATGAATCTAGTGCTTTTTGCTTTGAGAAAAAATAATGTAATAGCTAAGTTCCTTGTTCAAATTATGTTCATGTGCATGTAAATACTAATTTTTAATTTCAATTTAGTGATAACTACTGCAGAAACATGTATCATTTAAAAAGGCTACCAGCACTAATCTATTATATGATGGTGATTCTTGTCACTTCAAGCATACCTATTTTAATTCTGCATTATATGTGATGACCCAAGTAGTATTTGGTTCAGCAAGAATATGCATAGGATGCTACTACTTCATGTGGAAGAAAATTCCAGTTGAAAGGTTTTTAATTCCACTTGTATTATTCACCTTCACGTGTTCTTTGCATTCTCCAGCTGTATATTGATTGATGGTGATCTTTCTACCTCCCTAGGTTGTGTTTGTTTGGCCATGAGCCTTTTCCTAATTTACAGTGGAAACTTTTTCATTCTTGGTTAATTTCCATACAGAATTTCCATATAGTCAATGCAGTCTTGATAGTTATATATTAATGATGACTACATTGTAATGTATTCAGTTAAATCCTTTATACTTGCATATGAGTAACATGCGTAATATAGGGTAATGATAAAATTCTAAAGTAAGTAGATATAATGAAAACTGTAGCACATAGGCATTAATGACAAACCTGAATTTTTCATTGAAAAATACAATTTCAAAAAGTGTTATGCAAATATCCTTATGTATGCATGTACCCTGACATTTCCCCTTCATCTTCTATTCATAGAATTCACCCTGTAGAGAATTTTCCCAGCCCAACCATGCTCAGTTGAAGTGAATCACTTTTCAACCTTATCATATAAACTTTCATATATATTTTAAGCAATGCCAGTCACCATTTCATTTCATTCTTAAAATACACCATTTTGTGACAGCCAAATATTTGTAATTCACGTGAGGTCAACATTTTTCAGTAAATACATTTTCAAAATTAATTCATGATATTTTAATAATGACAAACAATAAAATGATTGTCAAAAAGCACATTATGGTCACCTCATTATCATAATTCTCATTATTTTGCAATTCTTTGAAGGTGTACTTTATCACCATTGGAAGAAATATGGAAAGGCAGAAACAAACTACTTGAGAGCCATTGAACTGGATCCATCTCTACATAGTGCACATGAAAACCTCCGTTTACTTCATCGTAAAACAAAACAAAGGACTAGAGGGTGAAGTGTTGTGAAGTAATAGATATTTGTACTTTCATAGATTTTTATTATGAATATGACATTCTCTGCCTAGCTGGCTTGGTGTAGAGGAAAATGGGTTCTCATGATATGTATAGTAAGCTCTTGCTAATTGGGGCCTCTTGCTATATGGGGCCACAGATTGCCTGGATTAAGAAAAATTTCCAGGGAGTTTCAGGGATTTGACCCATGTAATTCCCACAGAGTAGTTTTCACCATTATTCTTGGGCTGGCTTAATGGCTAATGACTTTATATGGTGAACAGGAAGCCTCAAGTGAAAAAACATCTTATTTAAAGTTGATTAAATCCTATTTGAATAAAATGCATTGCATAATGTCCTCAGAAATTAGCTTAATAATTCATAGGTAACTTTAGTCGATAATAATAATGTGTTCTTAGCTACATTATCGATGATCTTATTCCATTCATTTGATCTAATTAAGTATGTTAAGTGAGTCAATCAGGTTTCTATCTAATAAATGCAGGTTTAACTTTATAAATTTGTGTTAGTTTCTTATGCAATTGACAAATGTCGATAGAGTACAAGGAGTTCATTTACAATTTTCCTGAAAGCTCTGGATTGTTGAAATTTTCCCACAACAACTGACTTCAACTTGTGGCTACCATTTGCATTATCGCACAGAAGTATAGACTTACTTATTCATTGTCCAGGATTAACTTCATAACATTTGACAGTTTTCTGGCTAGATTATCCAGTACATGCAATTTTATCATAATTGGTTTAATTGCATCACTATCAGCACTTATGACTTAACCAGATACTCTTTTGTTATTATTTGGTATTCTACCCATTATGGCAGATTTTGGATGACAAAGCCTACAAAGTTTTAGGCCTCTTTTAAAGCCTCTAAAGTTTTTATTATTATTATTATTATTATTATTATTATTACATTGGGGTAAACCAACACAATTCCCTTGTCTGTCCTATCAAAACACAAGGTGACTCACACAAAAATTATATCTCCTCCTAAACCATCATAACCAACCACTACTTGCAATGATTTTCTCTTTATCTTCCAACTGTTCAATAACATTCACCTCATCTATATTGTTCAAAGTTATGTTTTCTTTAAGCTCCATACTTTTTATTCTAATTCTGTTGCCAGAAGAATTCAAAATAATTTGGGATGTGCTTCATAAGTAACAGAAGCAAATTTAAAGAAATGGCCATCTGTCATAAATCATGAGTATGCATCCTGTGGCATTTAGATGAACAAACAAAGAAAATTGTTTGTGTGAAAAAATTCTGAGTTTATTTATTCAGTGGTATTTATTTATTCAGTTTTCATTGAGTAGAGCCTCAAACCATTAAAATCAAGGGAATTATTCAAGTATGATTATCATTCAACTCCAGAGAAAGGTGCTAGCAAAACATTTTTCTGTAAAGTATTATATCGTGCAGCCATCTTGTGGCCCCACAAGAAACCACCCACACTACAGGACAGGATTCTGTCTGGATTAACTGGGTCCAGATTAGTGGGGGTTTACTGTATTTTTCCAAACTATGGTTAATCACTTTGAATTGATACATTCCTATAATTTGGTTGATTAATAGTTTACAATTGAAGCATAATTGTACAAGTACTTAATGTTTACATTATTAGTTCAATGTACCTTGATAAATTGTCTGATAGTTGATAAATATATTTCTGTGATATTGTTTTTAAAGTCATGTCTGAATTCATTTTTGGCATTAGGAAATTTCTACCAGCCACCAAAATTACCTAAATTCTCTGCAACTGAAGAGTGAATACATTTCAGGTGCAATCTTATGTGGAAAGATTGCTGTCCAAAAATTCTTGAGAACATTCTACTTTGGAAATCAAATATTGTCTTCTGCAGCACCTCTCTGATTTCATTGGATATTGGAATTTTCTCAATGGTTTCACTTAAAACGATATACTTTTTTCCAGAAAGAGGTAAATTGAAAAAATGGGGAATAATAAGATAAAAAACTCCAAGATGACTTTGATAAGGGCTGCACTCAATTACCTTACTCAGATTTCTGGAAACAATTCCTGAGAGCAGGTGGCTCATATTTACCTTATTAATTCTTGGAGGATGGAAATCCTCTTCCCAAAGGGGAAACATTGGCACCTATTTGATGTTTTCAGGCATGGCTTCATTTTTGTAGAATAATTGTATAAAAACCTTATATAATTTTTAAGGTTTTTATAAAAGTCCTTGGAAGTTTTGATGTTAATTTTATGCATATGTTAAAAAAATTAAGACAGTTTAAGGAGGGGTAATTGTATTGAATCTCCATGCAGTTGAAAAGTTAATTCATTCTTTGAATTTGATCTCTTTATTAAAAATGTTGAGCCAGTAAATACTTCCCATGCATTTATGTGTGGTAGTTTTGGTAAGTGGGAAGGTGGTTTGAAAAAAAAATATGAGAAAACCTTTTAAACATTCAGGCATTCCTTGTATTATGTAGTTCTAGACTAATTCTAATTTGCCCAACATAACTTTGAGGGATATTCAAATATTAGTGTGTGTCCACAAAATTTTTATTTCCATAGTTAAATGTGCAAAAATTCACTTTTGTGTCATATTGTTAGGCTAATGTGTAATGTATATGTGGTACAATTTTCATTGATATGAGTCCAGTATTGCATCGGTGATGGCCATTTCAAGTTGAAACAAGTTTAGGTCACCAATGATGATGAAAATCTCCCACAGAGGTATTTCTTCACATAATGAATTAGAAAACCCACATGAGGTAAGGTCTTGACTATAGGCAATATAAGGAACACTATTTGCATTGATTGTTATGAGACATCGTGATTTTGGTGTGGTTTTCATGGAAATCCATATGTAGAAACATTGCCCAGTAATTTCCATCTCATGTGCAATTCTTCTGCTAAAAACATGTCGTGGGACCATATGAATTTACAATTTCTAATTATGCTTTTAATGTTATTCAACAATCTTTTCTCCCATTGCTAATGATAAGTTTAGGTGAAAACAAAATTTCAATGGGTTGTATACACCCAGCAATATAACATAAAATTAAGTTTTGCACAATAAATTATAGGAATAAAAATTATGGTCACTGTAGACTGAAACAAATCATGCTTGTAGAACATGGCTGGATATTGTTAGGTTTTGGTCCTGTGTCAACCTAAAAACCTGATCACCCATCCACAGTTACCTGCCAAGAAAGTATGTGTATCAATGCTCCTGTGTTGAAAATTCTACAATAGTCCCTGATACTGTGGAAATATTTGTTTTCTTTTCTGTCTCATCATAGAGAGAGAGATAGACAAATGAACTGAGACAAATAAAATTAGCCAGATTCTTTTTTCTTGATATCCATCAAGATGATACTATTTAGGCTACATATAGCATTGGGTGCTACCACTAGTACATCATGTTTAGGTATCTAGTAAAACTCACTCTATTAGGGAAGATTATCAGCATTCACTGTATGTGAGGATGGAACTTACTCAAGTTATTTACTGTTTTAGTACTGATGGCAATCTAAATAATTTTGTTAATAGCTCTGCATTCTGTTCTTTTTTCCTCTTCATTTTTCCAAGGTTCACCATTGACTCTATCAGTGCATGTCATTATGGAAGTATTTCAACAAATCTCACATCCCAATCACTTTGTATTGTTTATGGAGCAGATTGATTACATAAGATTAGGAATGCCTGTTTGCATAAAATAAGACAGATGTCTCAGTGATTAAATTAAGATGAAACTTAATAATGTCTTTACCATCATTTTTATAATATATGCCTGATTATCCATTATTTTCTTTTCTATTATTGACTAATGAGTTAAGTAAAACTTCATTATTTTGGGGTTAAAGGGACTGAAAACCATTACTTTTAAGAGTCATGTTTCCAAATAAACATGCAAGTGTTTATTAACAAATCAAAAGTTTTTATAATCCTTTAGTTTTGAGCATTAAAATGATGTTAATGTCTCATGAACCTGTTTGGCTAATAACTATGTTGACCCAGCATATTAGTAATCACAGTTATGCTAAGGTGGATTACAAGTGCATGGAGAATGTTGTGGCTCCATACTCTCATCGCAGCATTAGTTGTAAGGTGTAAATAGATTGATATTTCACTTTGTCATCTTATTTTTTCTTCCTAATATCATTTTATATTTTACCATCTTTTGGTCTTCTCTAAGTCTGAACATTGGCTCTATCAGTTTTTATTGTCATGTTTGCTTGTAAGCTATCATTATCTTTTAATTTTAACTTGCTGCCATTGGCCTGAGTATAGGTTTTAAATGCATCATTCATTTTCATTCCCACTTGCCAGACAGAGATAAATCAATTTGGAGGTAATTCTTTGGTTGTTTTGTTAGATTATTAACCATGTATTACGAACGGGAAATTGAATTCTTTAGATTCCAAAGAATCCATATTTTAAAATTATATTTTGTATATTATTTCAGCTATTGTGTCTTCCATGATGACTGATGGTCTCCATTGCCATTGTTTACATCCTCTTTGTGTTCTTGAATTCTAAGTGCCATTGCTCTGCCATCCTGGTCCACTTAGCTCCCACTACTGACGCATGGTGTCACTCCCTTCTTCTCAGTGAGCGTAGGATAATAGGTGACCTTTGAAGGAACAGAAATCACTTTGCATTTTGTGGGGTTAAATGATAGACTTACACAGTAGCCTAAAAAGATGTCTCTGGATGACAGATCCACCTGCTGATGCTACGCTAGTATAATTATCCTCCACCTTCTTGCAGTCAGCTTCTTATATTTCATCTCCTGGGTGTGAGGGTCACTTCACCATTTCCCACCCTTGTGGCCCCTTTTTGTATGGTTAAGAAGCACATAAATCTGCAGAAATGAATGCTCCCCCATGCTGAGCAGTCATATTATGAAACAAAAAGTTGGAAGGATCCAAGTGTCATGGTATGTAGCATCCACATATCCACAGTCCGCATGGAACAATTAAAAAACACTTCTACTCACAGCGATGGAGAACCTGTCTTTTGCTCAGGGAAATATAGCTTTCAACTCCGATATATTACCAAAGTATCTTGGTTCTCATCACTTCGGCTGTGGATTGCTTGTAGTTTCAAATGGCCTGTTGCAGCTAATCCTTGATTAACAATTTGTAATGGCATGGCATTAATTTCATTCAACACAGGCATTTCTCCCTAACAAAATGCAGCCAGTGATCAATTACTTTTTACAAGTTACGAAAGTTCATCCACTGAATTAATTGATTTTATTTTCATTTGGTTGTAATTTATTAAAGGAAACTGGGGAAGAAAGAAATTATTACAGTTTTTAATGCCCTTCATACTCTGTGGGAAAATTGAGTTTATGAATTCCTGGTATGGTGACTTAAATTAATGAAAGGGAGATAAGCATTTCAAATTATTTACTCGTAACCATGAAAAATAAATACTCTATGAATAATAATGTTTAAGATGTAGTATTCACAGTTTGTAATGATTGTTAGTAAAGTGCCCAGAGGTAATATTAAAATGAAACCTTGTGTAATCACAGATTGATTAATATGAGCTATCTGCGAACTATTTTGGGAAATGAATAAAGATAAGTAAAAGATACATGGTACAAAGATAATGAGATAACATACTTATAAAACCTTTCTTTAAAGACTACATTGAAGGTTGTTAAAAACAGTTATATACTTTTTCAGGCATTCATTTTATTTTTATATTAATTATTGCCTGTGTTGGTCTATTTAACTTGTTGGTTTTTGAATTTTTATGAAAATAAAAATTGACATAACTATTATTCAGTTACTATAACGGTCAATTAAGGGTCATCTTGGAACAGATTTAGCCTCCAACAGGTGTTTGACCCCTTTTTAACTATTATTTGTACTGTTTAATGATGGTCTTCAAAACTCTATTTAATAACAAGGACCACTCCGTATAAAATTCATGTGGCCGGAAATAATGAAGTTTTACTGTACCTGGTTGGTTTGTGATCTCTCTGATGCTGCTTGTGTGATATAATTTGTCACGTAGGTTCAAGGAGGAATCTAGGTTTTCTCTTATGGAGTACAGTCACGTTGTTGATGTCAAAGAAATAATTTGGAGAAGTTTTTTGTAATGACTTAGCAGTAATTCAATTAGCTGTCTTATATGTCTATATTTAGCATCGGAATTACTAAGGCAGCTTAGTAATGTTGATGCTAAAGATGACATTCCATTACTAAAAGTCTAATTTTCATTCCAAAATCTTAGATCCCTTGTAGTTCTCCTAATAGTTTGTTATAATGTTGTCAGTGTGTATGGAATTGAGAATGAAATTGAAATTAGTGTGTATGAAATTGAGAATGTTATTTAAACTTGTCAATTTTATAGATGAAATGGAATTTAAAAAGTATATGATTAGAATGATATCTTCAAACATTCATGGTCAACTTTAGTGCTATTTATTTTTTATTTTCCATCATTTGGTAATTTACATACCTAATTAATATTTTCCCCCTTTCAATTGTAAGTCTTGATGGTACCCTATTGATACTGAAATCTTTTTATGTACCAGTTCATCTCATACTTGGCCATGAAAGCCATATGTCTGATTTTCTTATAGGTTCAAAAATGGAAAAGACTACTTTTTGCCAGTCAATATTCATGTGGCCTTTTATTTCTTTATTTTTTTCCTTAAACATAATTTATTATTTTATTTCGATATTCTTGTGCATTGTATAACAGAGAGGTGTTGACTCACCTTTTTTTGTGCAAAATGGTGCATCTCTTCATTTTAGTTGTCCATTTTATGATACCACTGACCTCAGAACAATTCTATTAGGTTTTTGTGAGTATATGTACAAACAATATTTTACAATCATAGGTACTTACAGCTGCAGCAAATCTTCCATATATTTCCGTAACAAATTGGATAGAAATAGCCAAAAGGATCTACAGTGATGATGTAATGGAGATAATTGAGTGAATACAATAACCCTATCATCTTTTTACAAATTTTGCTTTGTTTCCATCTCATTACATCTTATACCAAGTTCCAACTTGCAGTACTTTCTTTTGCTCAGCCTCCTCCCAACCCTCTTTGTAAAGTAAAAAGAGCAAAGTTAGAAATGTATAAAAAAATTACACATTTCTAATTTTTGCATGCTCATTGGGTGTTTGATAGCTAGCTAATATGCATGAGGAACAACTAAGCATTGATTGCTAAGTCTTTCATCCTGATAATGGGTGTAATAGGAGTGAAAGTGGAGCAAAATTATAGTATGCAGTCAAAAGTAGCATGTTAACTATATTCCAGTGAAAAATGTGAAATTGAACCATATTTGAGTAACTGTTTTACAATAAAATGCTGTGTATTTAATTTACATCACCATTATAATACTCGGATGTTAGTGTTCCTGTGAGGTGTTAAACTTTTAGTGGCTAAGGTGTCAGCCTGTAGCAATACATACTTGTAAAAAATATTCAAAAAATATTGGAATATGGTTCAATATTGTGTAGTTGTCCAGCCTAAGGTGTATTTGTTTCCCAATGCAACATATTTGCATGAGTAATGCAAAGAGATCATTGCACTGGTTTGCATGAGCAAATTTAACATCACGACTGAAAGTTTCTTAAAAGGTGAAAGTGAGAAATTCTGATCTCATTCTGAAGTAAACTTAGAAAAACATTTTTTTTACTAGATAGGATGTCTTTTGACTTGTTTTACATAAGGTATCTACTTATTATTTGCGCGATCAATAAATGTGAATAATGTTTATGGTATAAGCATTGTATTTTTATGATCAGCAAATAGTGACTGCAAACTTTCTGTACAAATTTTGCGGTGATGCTTTTTGGGCTCAATTTATATATACATATATATTGCATTTTTTTATATTGTTGTTAGTGAATGTTCATATTCTGGCAAAATGATTTTTTATTGATTATTAAGTGTCTGAAACTAATTTTTTTAATATTTACATTTGAATTTCTAATTCACTGTCCAAGTTGTGTTTATGTTTGGTTGTGTGATGCCAAAGACTTTTTTGTGTTAATGAATTAAAGTCACTTTGATTATAAAGGTCTACTTACCATATGTTCTATTTGAGGGGAATATCTATTGAGTTTAATATCTCAGTAATTTTTGTGATCTGCAATTGAAATTTATAGGTTTAGCTATAAAAATTTTATGCAAGGGCCTTGTGATCACCAGTAATTTGCATGATAGGATGATATTGAGTAAAATAAGTTTCCAATTGACATCATCCCAGTTCATGTCCTGTTCAACATGACCCATTATGAAAAGTAGCATCAAGATTTTTCTAATAAATCTCAACTTAAAAAAATGATTTGGACAAAAATATAGTTAATGAATTGTGACTCAATAAGACGTAGACTGCTTTACTGCCAGAAAAATGATTAACATTTTTCTGAATCAGCATAGTTTCATGTGAAGATATAAGTACAGTTGCAGGTTATGGGCAGAGTGAGTGGTTTTTTTTTACCCAAATAACAACCAATGTATGCACACACTAACAAACCAGAGAAAAGAGTTCTATTGCAGTGAAAGAAATCCTATTCTACCATTTAAGTCTTCACTTCTCCACAAACATGCTGACATAAGGACTTAGTAACAGTGATGGATGCTAGGGAATGATAGGGAAAATTGAGGGTTTAGGGGTTTTACTCTTCCTTATCTAATATGAATACTGGAAAAATGAAAATTAATGTATGGAAAATATTAAGGTTAAAAATATAATTACATATGTACATTTTACAGCAATTTCTCACTCTGGTATAATTCATAACTGAATAGGGGGTAGTGAAAGGACAATGATTTGATGTAATGGTTCAACTGGTCCTTCCATTTAACCACAATGCCTGATTCAAATGAATCTTGCTCAGCATAGAATTTCCTTAGGGGGGTTCCAGTACCTTCACAAGGATCATTTCCTTTCCAGTTTAATCTCCAGAGGTCTTTTATATTGCATACTTCACCATGCTGTATTTCACTCATGCTTGAGGTAATTGGAGACCCACTTCTATGCTGGGCTGTTTCCTTCTTAAAAATCATTAGCTTTTTCAACACATAGAACATGTACCAACTGTTTTCAAGGGAATGTGGCTCAAAACTGGGGCCACAACCGCAACCATTACTCATACTTTTATCATTCTCAAGACCATTTTTTAAATCCTCCGATATCTTGAGAATAGTTTCAATGATATAAGAAATCATTTTATCACTTAAGTATCTTGTCTTACAGAGTTCTAGGATCAGCGTGCAGTCTCTCTCCCAGATAGAGGCCTACATTAAAGGGAATTAATAAATTATTTCACAATTGGAATTTCGGTCAAGGATTGCATGCATGGTGGGGTAAGTTTCAAGTACTGTCATTCATTGTCATTTTATTCACTAAATTGAAAAATGAGCATCACACGTAAATTTCCATGGATAGTTACAGTGACTAAATCATTAAATCAAACTCTGGCAAATAATCTCTTAATTTGTGAATTAACTAGATATGTGCTGAAAAACCAAAGCCATTTAAATTATAACAATATTTGGCAGAAATAGGTGGTGATGAGATAATATTTTCCGAGTTTTACAAATAGTTTGTACTTGGCCAATTTCTTGGTGGATTTATTTATTCAAATAGATGAAAAATTAAACCATGAGGATAGTGAATGTGAAAAATTTTATTGAAAAAATTATTTGCCTAGATGGGTAATTGAACCTGGATCCCTTGATTTCTAGTTGAGTATCTTAGCCAGTTCAGTTTCCAAGGCATCCTTTTGAAATGAATTTTAAGGGCTTTAAACCCATTTTAGAAGCGATATATACCCCTATGTTGTATTTTAAAACCTTAGGAATTCACAGTGTTATTGGGAACCTTGGTAAATTATTGAGTGAAGCACATGACCAGAAATCCAAGTTTTCACCTTTGAATCCCAGACTAGGATAATGAATTTCACACTGAAATTTCTTTTATTTGTGTAAGCATTAGGGTGTGACATGCATAAAGTTACTGTTGGAGCAATTCCCACAATTTATTTGAGCCTTATTTTGAAAATAGGTATTTGTAGAGAAAAATTATTTTACCCATTATGACTAATGGTGTGTATATTAGTGGGCTACTTCATGCCTCAGAGCTATCAGTATTCCTTTACAGCAATGAAGACCAAGTAATCATGCAGTTATTTCCTCAAGAGTATGTACCTATGGATAGCTTGGTGTATTTATACAGGTTTTTATTTTAGTTTTTTCAAAGGCCATAATGCCCATACTTTTGTATTCTTAATCCAAGTTACAACTGTATGTATAAATGATTAAACAAACAATTGCTTGCAGCAATTGTGTACTGCATTTGGGATAGAAAATAGGCAAAACATTTGCTCTTCCTCATCTTACAGACTTGTCAGAAGTGGCAATTATTAAACCAAAGGAAAAATCATATTCTATCACATGAGTCATTAAAAAAAATGCCAAATGGTTGGTTATTGCCATTTTTGAAAGTGAATTAAAAATCACTAATCGAGAGGAATATAGAATACAATCAGGACATACTATTTGCCTGTTTCATAGATTTTGAAAAAGCATTAGATTGAGTGAATTGGGAAAAACTAATGATTATATTGCAGCAAATAGGAATAGATTGGAGGGACAGGAGACTAATCTGCAACCTGTACATGTCTCAGACTGCTTAGGTGCGAGTGGGAAACATAGAGTCCAGATGGGCAGTGTTAGGAAGAGGTGTATGGCAGGGTTGTCCATTATCACCAGTGCTGTTCAATGTATACGTGGAGGAAATGATTAAGGAGGCATGGGAAGAGATGGAGGTGGTAGTGAAAGTCAGAGGAAGGTTCGTAAAATCATTTTGGTTTGCTGATAACCAGGATTTGGTTTGTCAGTCGGCCCAGGGGTTGCAAGCATTGCTAGGTGAACTGGAAATTCAGTGCAGTAGATATGGGATGAGAATCAATATTAATAAAACAAAGGTTATGTGTTTTTCCAGAAAGAAAAAGGTTAAGCTAAATATTAAAATAGGAGGGGAAAAAATAGAGCAGGTAGAACAGTTTACATATCACGGAAGTGTTTTGGACCAATGCGGTCAAAGTAGTAGGGACGTAAGGAGAAGAATTGTGCTAGGCAAAGAGGCTTTCACAAGAAGGGAGTTGATGATGGGGACTTTGTGTAGGGAGGTTAAGAAAAGACTCATAAAAACTTTGATGTGGAGTGTAGCTATGTATGGAACAGAAATGTGGTCACTGAAGCAGGAGGATATACGTAGATTGGAGGCTTTTGAAATGTGGATGTCGAGAATAATAATAATTGTCCATAAAATACTTGAACCTCGGAAAGACTACTGCAAAGGTAGTTGAACCCTGTGGGCTGATCATTTAAAGTCATGATGGCATGCTGACAATGTAATTGATTTAGGTAGCAAGGTACTGTATCAGGTTATATCCTTGGTTATAATGTGAGTAATATGTAAATCTAAGCTGAATGGATTAGGCAAATAAAATCAGTAAAATACTCATAAAACAGCTTAGAAAAACATAAATGGAAGTACATACTCAATGGGTTTTGTCATGATGGGTGTATTAAGGAAATAAAATTTTTTCAGCCAATTTAAACAGTATTTCTGAAAAGGTCATGAAATTCCCAATAAGTGTGGGAAAGTTTTCCCCTCTTGAAGCTTCCGAATATTACCCTGATTTGAAAAGCACTAGATCAATCAAGATTTGCTCACTATAGCCATGTGGTTGGATTATCCAATTAGTTTCATATCAATTAAACCCTACTTAAATTCATTGTGAAGGAAAATTACTTTGCATAAACAGCTGGGTACCTTCTTAACTGGTCAGTATATGTAGGTTTAAAATTCAATCAAATACCATATTAAGTCACCAATTTTCATTCATTTATGTATGTACTGCCTTGCACCCATGCAAATGAATGTATAGTCTGTGATGGAAAGTAATTTTATGTGGGTAAGTAATTTTATAATCGCAGCCATAATTATCACCTTTCATCAGAGACACAGTTTAGAGAATATATTATTTTCTCTAACAATATATAAGGTAAATATTAACCACACTCAAAAATAAATGAGGATTGCTCACCTGGTTTATATCTTTCCCATCCTTTAACTGATCCACCAAACTTGTAACAAACTTCAGACTGGCATTAAGGCAGTATATCAAACCATCACTTCCAGCAGAAGCCAAGTCTATCAGTTGTCTAATGGTCTTGATAGCATGGGCTATGAGTGAATTTTCATCATCTCCATCCCAGTCTAAAGAATTTACACTCTGGTTCAGATATTCCAAAACACGCTCAAATGAGAGGCAGAGTAACTTATTAGTTTCTGATGACCTCATGACATACCCAAGAGCACAACAAGATATGGATTCATTGCTCCAATTTTTCTTGTCTCTCACAATGATAGATTTATTCTGGCCCAATTCCTCAGGAGAAAGGAACAGTTCCAAAACATCTTTAAACTTGTTAGCAGAAATGGTGGAGCGTGAGTTTATGATGGACTTCAACTGAATGACTGCTTCAATAAACCTCACATTTGCATCAGCTTCTTCATCATCGTCTGACTCATTGACTTCAATACTTTTGCTGACAGATTCACTCAGAAACATATCTTGAGAAGCGGCTAAAAGTGAAATTAAGAGGACTATTAGATATAAGATTTTAAAGTCTTGTCTTTGTTATGGCATCTACAATACTAATCTTACTCATATCCATTTCCTTGCCACTCAGGGTGAATTCTTCTGTTGCATTTAAATTAGTATTATCTGGTACTACTGCCCATAGTTTATTAAAAAGCTCTTCTTGTTGCTGAGAAATGTCTTCAATTTGACAGTTACCTTCATCAGGGAGAACATTTTCATGCTAAAATAAAAGAGCTGATGGCATAAATATTTTAATAACATTTCACAGGCAATTCTTTTGGAATGGTTCACCATATTATATATTATGGCCTAACCAGCGAAAGAAGACATTTCTCTTCAAACCTTCATCATATTTACCACATACCCTTCTAATAAATCCTAATTTTTTGTTAGCTTGTTCACATATTTATTTCACCCAAGAAGGGTTCTGAGTGAGGTTTCCGCCAAAGTATTTAATTGAGTCTACACATTCCATTTCAGTGTTCCCAATGCAGTAGACGCTCAGAAGGGAATTGCTCTGTTTTGACATGTTCATCACTATGCACTTTTTTAAGTTTAATCATAATTAGCTAGTGTTGCACCAGTGCTGTATAGAATTTAGTAGGTGATCTGATAAAGCTGCTATGTCCTCAGGATTATGACTATCTCTGCAAACCATTGCATTGATGGCAAATAAATATTTTTCTCCACATCAAGTGTTTCATCAAACCCCTTCATATTAGTAAATGTTTTCACACTGAGAAATCAATTCTTCTTGAAATGTCTTCACTAATCTGCCTACCCTCATCTAAAACACTTCCCAGGTAGGTGAATTGTTTTACCTGTACTAGTTTTTGTTCCCATAACTTTATTTTTTATCGAAACCTTTCATTTCTTGAAAAATCCATCGTCAATTTCAAATAATTAATTTTCATCCTATAATACGAGGGTTGCATCAATGTTTTCCCATCGTTTTTTTGGAACAGGCAAAAATCGAAGGCAAGCCAAAACACGTCCAAGTAAAACAGCTGTTAACAATTAATTGAACATTCAAAATGGCTGAACTTTTTGGCATAAGTGAGAGACATAAGTACCAACATGATGCCATAAAAAAATCGAAAATCAAATGTATGTAAACCGTGGAAATTCATAAGTTGGCGATACTTTTTGAAGAGACCTCATATCTTGAAAATAATGGTGATGGTGGACACCCCTGTACTATTTCCCTGACTAGCATTGCCTGTCCTGACTCTCCATTTACTATCTGCACATGCTCAAGTGATGGATGTCATTTATTCCTCCAGACTACGCCTATCTTCTGCAAAATATTCATTAATAGTCCCCAGATTACCCTGTCGAGTGCCTTCTCAAAATTCACAAAGCATACAAATACATCCTGGTTATACTCTTAAATTCCTTTCTTCTAGTGACCTCATTATTCCTATGGCATGATGCATATCCATCCTCTTTCAAAATCTAATCTGATCTTTTCCTCATTACTCATTTGCCCTCTCCTCCATCCTTTTGTTGATTATCCTAAGTAAGACTTTTGCTACCTCTAATATCAGGCACATACATGCAAGTCCTAAAGTTGTAGCCCTATATTATTGCTGCTTTTCCTCTTATGGGATGCATAAACGTTGATCTAAGAGAGTCTTTGATCCAAATCCATCTCTCTTAAATAAACATGAGCTAATGAAAACTTCTCCTATTTCCAATTTCATTTTCTTTAATATTTTTTCTATCTCAAAGTTAAGTAGGTACATATGTATTCCTGGTTCATTCATCATTATTGACATTATAATGCATTGCTATTATTCAAACTACCTGACCTATTAATCTTCTTTCCCTGGCCACCAAAAATTTGGAATATGTGAGTTTCATTTATATGTGTTTCTCTACGTTTTTGTTGACTAGTGTTATCTTGCTTCTCCATTTAAATTATTATTCACATCTATGAGACTCTTTTGTGCTTGCACGCAGTGCTGTATAATACAAGTAGATCCCGAATCCACAACCTTTGTAAATTATTTCTTTTTTTAATTTCTGAAAACTACAAAGTATAAATGAAACTTTGGAATCATAATTTTGCATGGATAAGTGTAATAAGTGTAATATGAGCATGAGTTGAAGAAACTACTAACAATATTATATATACATAATACATATGGCAAAAGCAATTATTAAGTAAGCTATCCTTTTATTTTGAAATAGAGAATTCAAAGGCTTTCAAAGGTCCCTGGTTCAAATTTAGGTGACTCTGGGCCAGCTTAATCCAAGATTTTTGATGTCCAAATCTTCCTGGGTAACTGTAGTTGGCACAGGGAAAAGAACTATTGGAAGGATATGTGAATTTCACATTCTATAGGTCTTAGTACAATGTGAGCTCGTCAAACCAACATTTGAGATATTCACCGTAGTTTTTGCTTAAAAATAGTACCTGCAATTATAATTAAATAAATTGAAAATCCTCTTGGATATGAAGTGGGCAACCAAGAGATTTGTGGCAATTGTTCATCATTTAAGAAATCTAAAGAAGGTAGGGACGATGACTGCAGAGCACTTCGATTGGCTATGGAATGCTGAAGACTGTGATGAAGGGGAAAGATTAGGCAAGCAAAGTAGAGGTAGGAAAATGATAGCCATGTTGGATGGAATAAAAAAACGTGGAATTTATGCAGAATTTACGAAATAATTTTAACTAGTTGTGGTTTTAGGGTGTGCTTTGTTAGATGAAGTAAAGAAATTCATCATTTTTTAGGCTTCGCTCATCCAAAATCAATATTAGATGGTAGACGTGGGAAATATTGATTGATGTTAACTAAATGGCATTTGAATGCTTTGCATAGGCTGAGAAATGTTTGAATAAATATTTTGAGAATGCATCTCACATCATAATTTCTCGGAAAAAATTATGGTCAACCTCTAAAGCAATTGCCAGCAGAGAAATTCTCCCAAGGAAAGTCAAAATGGAGACACTTTCAATATGCATGTGTAGAAATATATATATTATATAGGGATGTAGAGTAGGTTGCTGGATTGTGTTTTTTTAAGAGCCACAAAATATTTATTTGGTATTTGTGTCCATCCATAAACCTACCTTAACCGGTAGATTACCTTACAATAATAATATATATAGGCTACAGAATGTAATCCATAGTATGTTGAACTAGAGGAAATGTGGACAACCAAGCAGTCATAAATAATGTAATAATACTTTTGGTGTATGTTAAAAAAACTGAATTTACCTCGAATGAAGTATGTTTCTCTGAGAGTAAAATTTTCAAAGAGCCCAAGTATTCTTCCGTGGAAATGTTTGCCGGGCGACTTCTAATAACGGCCACCGCAATCGCTACTTGAAGCTTCTGGTAGATTTGCTTCACTGAAATTTTCATTGAGGAAATTACGAGGCAATAATTCGTGGTAGTGTCATAATAAATCAATCACTTACGATAACGTTGACCGTCTTCCAAAGTAAGCGCCATAGTGATATGAAGAACGTTCAGCGTTCGCATGTTACTGCAGTCGTCAACTGTCTCCGTACATGTGTTTCGTCGGGCGACTGTTGGAAGATTAGCAGTCATTGTTAGAAAGCATTTAAGAAAATAATTTAAGATGGATTCTCTATCTGGAGGACTCAGTGGAGCGCAAAAAGATGAGTTGATGGATCAATTAAAACAGCAAATTGCAGTTGCAAATGCACAAGAACTACTAACGGTACGGCGGACTGTGAAACAGTCGGCACCGGTTACGGCCTCGACCATTATTTTCATTTTAGCGATTTGTTTTGGGAATTGTGTTATCAATTTAAAAATTTTTTTTACAGAAAATGACGGAAAAATGTTTTAATAAGTGTATATCTAAGCCGGGATCTTCCTTGGATAGCTCTGAACAGGTAGTATTATTAACAATATTGCATTTAGTGAAAAGTGTTCCTGTATGTTACCCTCGATTAATGTGTGCTATACTTTCCAGAAATGCGTCGCGATGTGTATGGATCGGTACATCGACTCATGGAACTTAGTTTCTAGAGTATATGGCAATAGAATACAGCGGGAAAGGCAGAGAATGTAGTAGTGATAGTGATAACGCCAGAGAATTTAGACATAGGATGTTATAGCGACGATTGGTCAGAGCCGTGGATTATCAGGTGATTTTCAATGAAATGCTACACCATTACTTGCGTTGTCTGTGTGGGTGAATACTGTTATTTTTTTAATGATTGCCCATTAATGTTTTGAATATTTATTGACTCGAGGAGATGGACATTTCATCGGAGGAATTAAATCAAAGACTTATGGAGCCTGGATTCCATACGACATAATATCAGTACACTTTAATTATTAAAGCATTGAAAATCACAACTCATACAGATTATTGAACGTTACATTTTCAAGATTCATTTCCATCTGCCTTCTTGCTATTTTGTAATTCTTCCATGTAATCAGCTACTCCAGTTGCATTAGATATTGTTGCATCAGCTGTTGTGTCTTCTCCCTAAAAGTTAAATAATGCATAGCATGTTAGAAGTATGAGAAAGTGATAGACAATAATGCACTTTATCATAAAATACTTAAGTTCGTACAAGTTTCACCCATGTAAAAACATTATATTATATTGTGTGTCACAGGTCACGGAAGGTCAAAACTTGGCATGGTACAAATGTGTAGTACCTGACGAGAATGTAAGTCCGCGATGACAATTTAATTACCTGCTGAAGTGCACGTTGATCATCACCTGCTTCAATTTTACGAGTTTTGCATTTTTTGTCATCTTAGTTATAAAAAACCAAACAAAGATTGTAAAATTGATTATCAAAAAATATCACATATATAACTGGAGTGTACAAAAAGGTGTTGAAAGTGTACCAAGTATGAATGACAATATATCCATAAGTAAAGATGTTGATATGTTGAAGTCTAATGTCGGTGTAACATAAATTAAACAGGTTAAAACCTCGATTACTTGATTATAGATTTCCTTTTATTGCTATGTAGATTATTAATTTTTTTAAATAATTACAAACACCCCCAGCATGTAAATAATGAGGTTATATTTGGACTGCTGGCATTTCATTCAGCGCATTAATATTCTTCCAATTTTATGTATAAAATGAGTACTAATTCAATTGATAACACGGTAAAGTTTCTGGAACCATAACTAATAACATTTCTAAATGCTATATCATCCTCTATATAACTAAATTCTTTATATGGAGTGAAAAGGTACTTATGTGTAAGATATAAGCCATAACATCAATCACCTGAGATTTTGACAAAGCTTGGTCTTCACCAAATTTTACTCCTATTTTATTTGACTTTATTTCTTATACTCAAAATGGTTATCGATTTCTTCCACTTATAAAGCCTGCCACAAAAGGCTAAAACCTGAAATATTGTATCTCACTCACTATTCAGTCCACTTATAAAACTTTACAACTAGATCAACCAGTATATCATCCTTTGAGACAAAACTTGCATAGCTCTTTATGCATAATATTTTTTTAATATCCAAAAATTCTTTCATATTGTCTTAGCAAGATTTCTGGAGAGAAAATATGGTTAAAAATGAACCATTTTCAATGCAAGTGAAGGATGTCATTAACACACTTTTTCAATGGTCTACATATCTTTCATATCAATGTTTGTCCATGAATATGATTGACAAAAATGTTGATTAATGGAAATTGGGAATGAAAATGTTATTTTTATTCTCAAGTATGAAAGAATATATTTTAAGTGTAATTGCAAAAGTAATATATTAGGACTTGTCTTTTCCTTGTTTAAAAAATCAATATAACCTTTCTCCTCAAAAAGGGTTGCTAAGAAATTATAAAAAAATTCTTTGGAAAACTGATATTTCAAGGACCACATATATTTTTTTTCTGGAAACCACTTACGTATTCAGATTGATTGATCTAGTAAAAGTAATGGAAGGCAGACTGAATAGATAGTAAGATTCATTTTTTTTAGTAAGAAAGTCCACTTTGTAGGACTGCCTTTGAAAATTGATGTTTAAAATGGCACTCTAGTTTGAGAGGCTATTGAATAAATTTCATGAGTGCTAGAAGGACAATATTTGGTGAGGTTAATTAATAGAGACATTAAACACTGACCCCAAGTTTCCTCAACATCTGAGATAAAAACAACTCTTTTTTGATGAAGTGACAAAGAAATACCCAAGAGACCAAATTGTTGCATCGTAATTCACACTTAGCGGATGACTCCATGAAAAGTTACTGCTGTGGCATCTCCCGCAGTTTCTTGAAATTTAACAATAGATTTCCATAATATCATGTGGGCAATTTTACTAAGCAGAGGATTGATTAGCCACGACTTTTACTGGGTTGCATATCAGAAGGGTAGCACTAATAAAATAGGTTAACCTATTTTGTTTCAAACTCGAGACTTCATTGTTAATTAACACTTTCTCAATAACTTATCTGATTTGTAAGCACCCTGATGATTTTCATTACAGTCTTCTACGTCAGATCAGAAACTAATAGTGAATAAAACATTGCAATTAACCATAAATTACTTTTTAATATGTTTTAGTTTTCTTCTACTTAGTTATGCAAAATGCCATTATTATAATTCTAATTTATTCTAAAAATTTTAAGCACTTTGGGAGATTTCCTTCCATAACCCCAGTTTAATATGTTTACATCTAAAATGATACATTTATGCAAGTAGTTAGATTTGTATTAATTTAATACCACACTTGCAAAGTGTTATTTCGCTATCTACCAAAAGAGATTTTCCATTCTAGGGCAGGCAACTTCAACCACATGATAGCCAAAGATAAATTTTACTAAGGGACACATTCCTAGGCTATAAAAATAGATAAAAATCAATATCTTCTTTCCCTGTATTGATTGGGAGAAAAAACAAGCATCATTTCAAGAGAATATTCTTTTGCAGCCCTTTATAGGTACCCAACCCAAAATTATCCAATGCCCAAAAATTTCCATACCCAATAATGTTGTTGTTTTCATTCATGATAATGTCTGCATATTTTTGTAACTTCATTTCTTCAAATATAATTTATAAAAAAAATAGGCTCTTTACTGATTTTTACTCTCAACGATGGAGGATAAAGTAAGGAGAGTCCAAGGAAAGAAATTTGACCAGGCTCCCAGGTGAATTCGGATAATTTAATTTTTGGGCTACCTCTATATTTATGTGTTTTGATGTTTTTGATACAGTTATAGCGTAACCATGAAACTACTAGTAGTCATGCATAATTGTGGATCTGACCATGATCCAGTAAAGAAACAGTTTACTGTAACAGAGGATAGTAATTTAGTGGAACAGGGTGGATTTAGATATGAAGGCAAGACAAGTAATTCTGATTCTAATCCTACCCCAATAACACCACTATTACTAAGTTTTCATTCCAAATGGACAAAATTTACACTAGGACATGGCAGTATGTAACACGAACAATGGATTCCAGAACTTATTTTTATGGCACAACATTTTCTCACTACTATGAATATTAATTATGTCCACAAATTTAGGTCCACATTATCTAATGTTAACAACTTATGGTTAATTTATTTAGCAACTGACCGCAGAAACATTGCTGCTCAGAAGCTCATCAACAGCAGAAGGTATCTCTTCTTCAATTTCTTCTGAAACACTGGCAGCTGGAGGACTAACTGGGCCTTTAGCTTCCACATTCTCTCCATTCCCTTCATTAACGCTCGTGTATGACTGAAACTCATCTTCATAAGCCCCTAATGAATCTAAAGAAAGGAATTAATCAAGTTGAGGATGAAAATTGGCAACTCTCACTTCATTTAAATCGACCAAATTCATGGATCATTTTAAAATTCATTCTAGGTTTGAACTCTTAGCTTTTCTTACACAGAATATCCTAAATATAGTTGTTCATATGATTCATTAATTAGAATACTTGACTGCTTACATTTAGGGACTTAAGGTATTCCCCAAAGAAGTTAATTTGCAATATACGTTGGCCAGTAATATTATCATTATTGGTATTCTACCTTTTAAGGTAGGCTTTGGATAGACACAGACCGAAAAAAGATACAGCAAAACCTTAACTGGCATCTCCAAACCCAACACAATGAGACATCTGTCACAAAAATAACTTGCCTATGCTATTCCTACCCCTTCCGCATTTGCCTAATGTTCTCCCCTCTATCAGTCTTCAACATCATATTGCCAATTAAAATGCTCCTCATTCATCTTTACTGCCTCCATTGAAATTCTCCCAACAACCTAACCCCAGCATGCCTAGCACTTCACTTTGTTTTCCTGTCCCTATAATCTTTTCTGTCCTCCACATTCAAATTTCCAAAGTCTACAATGTTACATAACATGGGCTTAGTTAATCATTTCTTAGCATGCTTATTCAACATCCCTGTCATCAGTTCCCTCCTCATAAAAACTTCTTTGCCTAAAGAGTCTTCTTTTGTTCCTACTACTTGGACCATTTTGATCCAAAACACCTGAGATAGGTAAACTGGTCTACCTGACTTATTTTAATGTTTAACTTAGCTCCCTCTTTCTTAAAAACCTCATAAGCTTTGTTTTTTCACATTGATCTTCATTCATCCCAAACCACATTGATCTTCATCCCAAAACAATATCATTATTGCACTGACTTTCTGATATACTCAACAATGCTTGGAACCTTGGCTGACTACCTAACTAAAGAGTTGATCATTCACAAAACTGATTTTATGAACTTCTCACCAGCTTTCATTCCTATCTCCATTTCTTCCTGTGCCTCTTCAACCATTTTCTCAAAATGTATGTTAGAAAATAGGGATAAAATGGACACCCCTGTATCTACTCAATCTTCTTAACACTGCCCATCCAGACTCTCCATTTACCACTCGCCCCTAAACGGCCTGAGACATGCACAGGTGAAAATTTTGAACTATAGAGTTATAGGAAAGTATTTAATTGATGGATTTCCACAGTAGTCATTAGGGTATTCCAACTAAGAATTGTGAGGGCTCTTCCTTGCAGAGCTAAGAGATTAAATACATCCTTTCTGCTCATAGTAACGTAGTAAGTAGTAGTAGTAGTCATCATGGTTTTCCCATTACCCCTTAGTATTTCAGCAATAGCTTTCCATTAATTTCTATTATTATTCAATACATTCAGTTTTTCAGTAAAATAGATCTTTTTTAACTTTCTCCTTAAATAGTTGACTGCATTGCAATGGCTAGCATATTGGTACTGCTTTGTTAGGTAAAATTTATGACAAAGACTTAATTTAACTTTTGCAGATAAATCCTGTTTCTTCTTAATTAAATCCAAATTCACTACTGACCCAAGGAAGGATAGATACGGATTTCCCTTTATCTTTGATATCCTAGTCGTAGCAGATTGGAGAATAGATTTGATTTAATTTTCAATATCCTTATATACTTTGTCAATATTCGAAAAAAATATAACTTTAATTTAATAAATTAAACCAAAGGTTTCATAGGTGCTTTTCACAGGCACAAGTCACTGGACTAGACAAACAGAATATCTTATATCTAAAATTATGATCACTTAAATAATTTAATATTGGAAATATTATACTTATTACTAAGTTCACAAATAAAAATGTGATCAGTTAAGATGACAAAGTTATTCAGAAACCTAATGGGAAGATTATGATAGTAGGTTATAGCTTTTGAGTATTTGAAGTTTATTCTTGAATGAATTTTGTGAATTATGAAGTTTCTTTCTTAAAGTTTAAATTAGTTAACAATTCCACATTAAAGTAAAATCATTTCTTTTTATTATTAAAATTAAAGCAAGTCAAAGAATTCTCAAAGCCACAAGAAAGGACAAAATATTTTCAGGCACTATTCACATCAGGAAAATGACAATGCATACATTTATTAAAATAAAAGTTTTTCCTTTCTCTAATTAAATTGTTATCTCTGGGTATCAACATAAAGGAAGACGCAGAGAGAGTGGGAACAGGTGGGTAAAAAGAATGGGTCATCTTGGTAACAGCCAATTTGGTGCATGCGAATTGGCATGACAAGCAAAGCTTTCACACTTAATTTACAGCGTAGAGGCGCCTTGACTTGAGCCTTCTTTACACAAGCAATCATGATATAAGACCAGTTTTGTTTGAAAGGTTGTGAATCATGGTGAATTTACTTAGTCTATATTTGGTGCTTTTCGGGTGAATACTATGGATGAAGATGCATTGGGTTCTCCACCAGTTCAGGAACAAAAGTTCTCACCAAGTGGAAAACCCAAATAACCTGCACCATTGTAAGTTAATTATTCAATATATTCATTTTCATACAAACAACAAGAAATTTTCAGACGTAAAGCATTTTTGAGAATATATAAGGGTCAACAACAATGCATTGATGGAACTGAATTTATTCTCACAACAAAAAGCTTCATCTGGCAGAGCTTCCAAATTACATACTTAGATTGCCATTACATAGTTATGCAACATCGGGATAAACTCATAAAAAAACCAATTATATGTGGCAATGCTGGAAAATGGCTGTCTATTTGTGGTTTTCCAATGTTTATTACTACAAGAAATTAAATATTATCTTTGCTTTCTACGGGAATAAAACTTTATTTGTCGACTAGTTTCGTTTACACTGTAACATCCTCAGGACTAGTGATACAATGTACATTTTGTTTGAGTTATATACTCGGTCGGGTATGGGTAGCGGATGGGAGGTTGTAAAAAAGGGGGGGGAAGAGGTGTAAGAGGGAGGGAAGAGTGTGGGTCTGTGTCATGGGGTTTTCGGGTGTAGAATAGGAATGTCCAGGAGGGGTGAGTGGAAAGGGAAAAGGTGGTCATTAGTTATCCTTTCCTTCTTCTTAACCATTTTTAGAATTTCTAACTGCTCACGGATGTCCAGCTGCGTTCCTTTCTTCACTAGTCCTGAGGATGTTACAGTGTAAACGAAACTAGTCGACAAATAAAGTTTTATTCCCGTAGAAAGCAAAGATAATATTTAATTTCTTAAGTTAAACATGGATTTCTACAAAGTTAAGGCCTCAACCATTCAGTGCATTTATTACTACACATATCTACCATGTCACATGATGATGCATTGAAATTTACATTGTCATCAACAAAATAGACCATTTGGATGAAAAGGACCTTGGTTTATGGCCAAATGGGAATGAGATTAGGTAGACAGTCTTTGGCCAATCATTCGAATTTACTGGGCAAAGACAATTGTTCCATGTACTCTTAAATTGTCAAAGGTGTGTATTTCAGAGATGGGTAGACTACAGGTTGGCTGTAGAACTATATTCAACCCTCAGTGGTGATAAATGGTCAACCTGATTGACAATTGAAATTAGAACCCATTCAATATGCATACATCCCAAGTTATACCAAGCCATTTCACTGCTCTTGGTAGTTTTTACATAAGATACTGAATAATAGTGTTTAGCCTGGCCAGTTCAAATACAACTTTGAATATTCTGCTCACAATAATGATTGGACTTTGAAATGACTTGTACATCTACGTGTCAAAGTCTTCAAAATATATTGCCTGAATTGAACAAAATTCCAAATTTTTAACACCAGACCAGTGCCTGGCATGGAATTTTACCGTATGTTGGCCATCTTAGCCCTTAGAATGTCTCCTGCTCACCACAAAGGATGAAATAAATCACATTTTGAGTGAGTTACATATCAATAAGAGTAATATAACAAATAAAAAACTCACCTGCATCAAATGCAGTTTTTAATTCTCCTTCATTACGAATGGGTGATGATATGGGTGGGCAATTAGGTTCATTCTTCTGAGAATCATTTTCAAACTCTTGGCTGGAGCGAGTTGAGCCATTGGTCTGTCTTTTTTCTTTCAACTTGTGTCCTTCATTCGAGGAATTTGATGATGGGCCTGATTCATCACTTTTATCTTCCCGCTGTTTAGTTTTTGGCTGAAGGGTAACTTTAATTGTTTCTACACCAGTAACTAAACTTTTCTCATGTCTTTTATCACTTTTGTGATCTAATCGCACGTTTTCTGAAAGTGAATTTGGTATATACTCTAACGAAATGCTGTCATCGTCAACATAACTTCTGTTTTCTGCACGGAAATCCTAAAATAAGAACCATAAAAAAACAAATCAGCAATGAAGAATATCTTGTGACAACACTGCTGTTAAAAAATGGTGTTTTGCACTAACACAGGCTTAATGAATGGAATCCATATTTTTGTGAACAAAAACAATTTTGTAAATTGATTACTAAGAAATCGCGTAGACTCAAATGCTGATAACATTTAATAAATAGCAAAGTCATTAAAAGCCTTCAGCATTTTAAGTACATAAATCTACTTTGCTTATTAGTTCAAGTATTAGTGAAATATAATTGCCATATATGCAGTTTAACTTGTCGAAATTGTGATACGGCACAAAATAGTTTAAATGACCATGCATAAGGCAAGGGACTTCATGCTTCGGATAAATGGGGAATGTGTTGCAGACTGAAAGGAATTGAATAGGTACTGGGATATATTAGGATTAAGAATTTTGAGATAGAGAAATATATTTTTTCCTAACATAAATGGCTAAGAGAAGCACATTGAAAACTGGCCACTGCCATTACAGAGTATTGGATGATGAAGAAGGAGTTATTTAACATTTTCACCTCCTGAGATGCTAACTGAAGAACATCAGCTAGAACAGGCCCGTTTACATCAGTTCTTCTTATTTTAAGATCTTGGCATAATTTCTCCCTCCCCATGTAATGATATTCCTTGTCATGATACGTTTCTTGATCAAATACAGATAACGTATAATCAAGGTGAAAATATTCCAAAAATTCTCGTACTAAACAGCTTATGAGTTCTCCTTCAGAAGTGCTCAGAAAATCTTTCAAAGGCTGATTCAGAAATGGTGTTTTGTTCTGAAAAATAAATAAGTATTGTACATTATTTAAATATACAGCATATGCATATACTTCACCCACAGAACATATAAGTAACTTCTTCCCGGTTTTGACGAATCAAATAGACTAATATGCTGTAAAATGTCAAAATATTAATAATTATTAAACACAATATATTATACATATTATAATTCAGATCGAGAGGTTGGTATAACATGACAATTACCTCGATTGACTCCTGTTCTTCCAATGCCAGGAAAACACTAGCGCGTAGTTCCGCCTGAGGAAAAATCTTCGTATTCAGTGCTTTACATGAATGAGTGAAATCCAAAGGGAACAATATCACTTACCTTTATCTTCGCGAGAGCGCCGTTTTTCTCCAATGTTTGAGCTACCAAATCTCGTAACTCTGTAAGACCTTCTTCTGATCTAATCTCCGACATTTTAATAAATAGTTTATTACCAAAAACTGTTTTGATAATTAACTAGAAACACACCGGCGATTAAATTGGAAGGAGGCCTTTGCATTGATACTTCATAATGTAATCATTCTTTTAATTCAAAAATACAACTATATGTTTCAAAATTCTAACATAATCCTCTTAAACCACCTAGAAACTGAGAGACTAATCCAACAAAGTAGGTACGAAAATCAGCATAACCAATGAAACTACAAACAACACAAGATTTTACGAACAGCTGACAGATATCGGCGGGAGAGAACGACTCCAGCGGTAATGAATGTAGTCAAGCGTGTGGTATCCAATTAAAAAGTGGATTAATTTATCTAGGATGGAGTATTGTGCGAGTAATGGATATTGTTGTTGTCCTTCAGCTATAATTATCTGCGAGAGATTTTATTAAGTAGAAATTAGTCAGAAAAGCAGGATGTCTGCCTTTGCAAGTAAGCTGTAAATTTTCAGTTAATTACATTAACCAGTTAACAGTCATTTAACTTAAGGAAACATTTAGCTAAGATTTTTTAAAGACCTATCAAAAGTTACATAAATCGTTTGAGCTATTACTATGTCAGTCTTCTGGGTAATAACAAGTGGAGGGATTTTTTTTATTAAGCCATTCCCACTTGCCTAATGTTCCTTCATTAGCATGTTTGGACCAATGGTTCAGACAATTTAAACAATTTTTAAGAAAGTGTGCCAAGGATATTCTAATTGCTCTCAATTTTTTACCTTATCGAAAGGAACTTTCAGCGGTTTAAAAAAGTCTGAGTTCTATAAAGAACCGGAAATTAATGTTGTGGAAGATCAAAACAAGAGTCATCCTTCAACGTCCTCCGCTTCAGAAAATAAAGGCCATTCATCCTCAGTAAACAATGTTCTGGTTAATCCGAGACAAGTACGTACGTGTTTGGTACCTTATTTTTTATGGGCTCCAATTTTGTTGTAATTTTTGTCTGTGGTGTACGCCAATCAAATGTTATGCTCTATTAGTATGAATTCAGAACTTGGGACAAATAGGTTTCTGAATAAAAACCTGCTTTCTTAACACCCCACTGTTTTGTGGATATGTTTAGGTGGGCATGAATTAGCATTATCATTCAGATTTATACATTAATATTTATTATCATTTTTTTTCCAGAGGGGAAATCCATTGCTGAAGTCTATCAGGAATGTCCCGTGGGAATATGAGGAAAGTTTGGTTCCAGATTACGTAATGGGCCAAACCAGTTGTGCATTATTCTTGAGTCTCCGTTATCATATTCTAAACCCTGACTACATTCATGAAAGACTCAAACATTTAGGAAAATTATATGAGCTTAGGGTCCTTCTTGTTCAGGTAATGCTTTTCTTTTCTAATTTCGAATTTACCAATCTGTTGAAATCCATGGACCATTTCTTCACTTTGCAAGCCCTTGAAGAGTCCTATATTTTTGGAACCAAAAATTACACACAGCAAAATATATGAAATTATTGATTGCGATAACATATTTATTGAAATTATTTTATAACGAGCTCTCCAGGGTTTTATCTACTGCACCTGGTGAATTCATTTGTAGCTTTCAGGGACAGGGCCTCAGTATATAAAAACTGAAATGGAATGTTATGTCGCCTACCTACTCATTTTTTGTATTATTTGATTGTTTTGTAATTTTGAGAAGGTGTTCAATGGAGTAAATTGGTAGAATGAATTTATTGCAGAGAATATGAATAGATTGGAGAGATGGGAGGCTTATCCTTAACCTGTACATGTCTCAGACTACTTAGGAATGGAGGGTTTAGATGGTTTGTTTAGGAAAGAAAAGTAAAACAGTGATGTCCTATAATGGACCATGCCGTACACCTTGAAAGGCATGGACCCATTCCTTTCAAGGTGTATGGGGAGGGATTTGCAAAAGTGACAAGGAAAAACTGAATATAAGTAAGAGGGGAATTCATAAAATCAAGCTAGCAGATGAACAAGCTTCAACCACTCAGCCAAGGGGTTACAATTGTTGCTGAGTATGTTGGAAAGTCACTGTGACAGGTATGGAATAAGAATCAGTGTAAACAGAACTAAGGTATTGAGATTTTCTAGAAAGAGGAATGTTAAGTTCAGTTTAACTTATGATGGTAACAACTAGAGCAGTGGAACAGTTACCTATGTGTTTCTTGGAAGTGTTTTGGATCAAGGTAATTCAAATACTAGAGATGAAGAATTGCATTTGGTGAAGCAGCTTTAAAATGGAGGAGGGAATCAATAACAGAGACATTGAGTAACGAGGGTAAATAAAGAATAGTGAAAATTTAAGTATGGATCATGGTTTCTGTACTGTGGGTAAACCTGGTCATTGAAGCAAGATAATAGGCATAGACTAGTGCATTTTGAGATACGAGTATGGAGAAGAGTGGGAAAGGCTAAATGGGCTGAGAGGAAATGACAAATACAAAGACTGTAGACTGCCATGTAATAATTTAATCTGAAGCTTTCCAAATTTGTGAAAGATATCACATGTTTTTCATCAGTACAACATTTAAGCATATTCTTATTTTAATCAAAGTTGATAATTGAATTGAAAAATCGATATGACAAAAAACATCTTGCAAGGTATTCCCTGAATGAGGGCCCGAACAATCTATCTGTACCAGTAATATTCTATCCATTTCATGCTCTGTTTTGACTATGCTTCTTCCTACCTTTTTATTCAATATCATGGCAACCTCTCATTGGCTCTCATCCCCTCCTCTGTATATTACTCTATAACTGCTATTCTAGTAGTAGTAGTTTTTATGGGAAGGGACCAACAGCTAAGGTCATTTGCACCATTGGGAATGGATGGGAAAGGAAGGGTGCAGAGAAACCCAGCATCAGCATTAGCCTACTCTTGTCGAAAGGCACCAAGGGGTCTGCAGTTTAATGTCCCATTGGGTGAATGTCACGCTCACTCAAAGTGCTCTCCACAAATCACCTCATGTAGGGATCGGGATACCATTGAAAAATATTTGTTGTCTCCAGGATTTGAACTGGGGCCCTCTTGGTAGGAAGCCTGTACGTTAGCCACCACACCATCTTAACTCTCCAATTATTTCAGCGATCCCCGCTATACTTCCATCTCAGCTCACATAGACTTAAAATGTCTATATTTCCTGTTTCTATCTCTCATTTTATATTCACTGATTTACCTGTCCTCAATATGGTCCCAACATTCCAAGTTCCCATTCTAACTAATCCAATCTTCTCTGTTGTTGTTGCTTTGCAAGGTTTTCGTGACTTGACGACCACAGAAGACTTGCCTCTCTCACTGCCGGGCACAACACATGGCCAGATGGGCCGAGTCACATAGTTTTCAGGACTGATTTTCTCTATACACTCTATCATAGAAATCATGGGATTAATAATTGATGTGGTCTCCCATTGCCTTACTCAATAGTGTTTTTAATGTGACACCATGACTCAATGGCTGTCCCACTGTGGTCAGATACCTTTTCAGCTTCCTCACTGAGGAACAGATGCTGTGTGGACTACCTTTCATCTGGCTCCTAACCTTTGACCTCTCTGGCATGGGTGACCGTACCAGGAGCAATTATCACTGCTCCCACCAGCACAGCTCTATGGGTTATCGGAACATACAAACCCTTCCACCACATCAAGGTTGTAGTCTGTGGGAGGGAACATGCTATATATGATGTTGAAAATTCAATTTCCACATTACTTTTTGATTTCCTGCATCATTGGTAAATTTCCTACTAAATGCAAAACCAGTAATTAGGATGAAAATTTGTATGCTTAGCAAATTACTCTGTTCTTACCTTTTTTATATTCTGAGTTTGTATTTTATTGTAAAGAAATGTAAAGTAGCATAGGAATAGGGCATGAATTCTGGCACTGATTTTGAAATAACATCTAATTATAATATGTAGCAAAAACCTCCCGAGTTACAGACTAAATTTGAATACCTTGTGGAGGAGCCCGAATTAATTCTGCACAGCTAAATGAAATGAGATATCTCTTTATTGAATTCACTATTGAGCATATTCCTATTTTAAAAATAAAGTTTACTCTTCCTTGCCATTTTTGCTTGATTCAACCATGAATTCCTTACAGAACATTAGCAAAATTGAAATCTAATAATTTTTACATGATAAAATTTCATTAAAAAAGTGCAATCATTTTTATTATTAAAATATAAGCAGCTCAGAGAACTATATGTAACATACTACGTGTTTCAGTTCATCAAAACATCTTCAGGTACAAGACAAGACTCAAATTGTAATGAACTGAGAAACACGCTGTACGTTACAAATAAATCTGTGGAAAAGTGCAAATTTGTTTGTCTCATAATAATGAACTTCCACTGCATCTCGCCTGAATCTGTTGAATATAGCTCAGAGAAGAGTAAGATGTGTTGGAAACCTTTTAAAACAACAACAGGAATTAGAAGCATTGACTGGAAGTTAGAACTAGAATGGAATTTAGAAGTATTGAAAGGAAAGATAAGGGAGGAATATCAGCAGGCTGTAGAGAATGTCATGAGTAAGTGAAAATGACCGAGTACTATTAAGGAAATTTGGAAATATATCAAAACAAAGGTATCGAAAGCCACAACAAAATTTAGGAACTGTTAATAGTAAAAGGAGAAGGAAACAAGGATAATGGATGACATTATTCAAAACGTCAATGTGAGAAGGAAATGGAAGAATGTAATCACAAAAGAAGCATGGAGGAAGATGCAGTGCGAGGATATGGAAAGTTTGTAGAAAAAGGATGAAAATGGTGTGCTATACAGCAAGATTAAATCACTATCGGGAAGTAAGAAAGGAAGATCTATGCTAACAGTTAGAGAAAAGTCAAGTTTGATAATTCATGAAACAGATAGGATCCAAGAGAGATGGAAGGAATATATAAAAGAACTGTATGGTAAAGAACTTAGGCCAACAAGGTTAGACATAGAAAAGGAACATGACGTAGAGGAAGATAGCTTATGACCAGGTATATTTGACAATGAGATAGAAAGGGGATTAAGGGAAGTGAAACCGAATAAGCCCATAGGAGTAGACAACATTCCTACAGAACTATGAATAGGTTTAAGAAAATGTGGGAAGAAGAGTCTATATGAACTGATTCTTAGCATTTAAGTTTGGTTTCCCATGCAGCTAAAGTTGTTCTCAGGATCATCAGCAAAATGATGGAGAGCGGGGAAAATGATTACTTACGGGATGATCAGTTTGGGTTTAGGAATGGGACAGGCACACATGATGCAATTAATTGCAGTAATTAGGTCACTAGTCAAGAGGAATATAGAATACAATCAGGACTTGTTTGCTTGTTTCATAGATTTCAAAAAAGTTTTTGGTTGAGTGAATTGAGAAAAAGAAAATGAGTATATTGCAGAAAATAGGTATAAATTGTAGGGACAGGAGGAAGTTAAGTTAAGCTTAGCCTTTCTCTTTCCAGAAAGAGAAAGGCTAAGCTTAACATTAAAATTATAGGGCAAAAACTAGAGAAGGTAGAACAGTTTACGTATCTCGGAAGTGGTTTGGACCAAAATGGTCAAAGTAAGAAGGACGTAAGGAGAAGCATTGCACTAGGCAAAGAGACTTTCACAAAAAGAAGGGAATTGAAGACAGGGACCATTGTGTAAGTATGTTAAGAAAAGGTTCATTAACTTAGTCCTCAGATAGGATACCAAATGAGGAAGTGCTAGGTATGATGGGGTAGGAAAGAGGATTTTTAGGAGAAATCATTAGGAGACAGGAAAAATAGATGAAAAGCATATTTATTGGCAGTGGGATGCTGAAAACATAAAGGTATAAGGCTTGCTGAATATAAGGTCGAATATTAGGCAAATGAATGGGCAGGAATAGTATGGGAATGTTGGACAGGATGAAGGAAAGAAGAAAGTATGCAGAGATAAAGAAGGGTTTGTTGTAGAGTAGAATGTTGGGTTGTGTTTTATTTGGAGAAGCAAAATATTTATTTGGTAGTTGCATCCATCCAAAACCTACCTTGCCCGGTAGATGACATAATAATTATACAGCATGTATGAACTCTGTTTTGAAAGGTAACTGGTGATAAACTACTATTCTTTGGCGATATTAGTCTTCTGAAGAGAATCATCCCCAGCCATCAATAAACTTCTCCAGTATGCACCCCTACACAAAAACCCATAATTTTAGCTTCATATTTTTTATTGGTGGGAAGTAGCACATCAAAACAATTCTTGAAATATCCAAATTATAAATTATATTATGAATAATGCTTCTAAGCTTGTATTCTGTCTGTAATTTAATATTTTAAAAAATGGTGATCATATTGAAATGCATGCAGTTCTTTAGCAAGCATATGTTATCCTGTGAAATCACCATCTAACTGGAATAATTTTTACCTTTTATAGGTGGATGCTCAAGACCCACATCATGCCCTTAAGTACCTTACTCGAGTGTGCTTGTTGGCAAATCTCACTTTAATGCTAGCTTGGAGTGCAGAGGAAGCTGGGAGAATAATTGAGACTTATAAGATATTCGAAAATAAACCACCAGACTTAATTATGGAGAAAAAGGAAGATGACCCTTTCCAAAAAGTTAGTTCCTCTACTTTGAAATTCCTGGAAAGTCTTTACAAGTGTTTTCACGTTTAAATGATTTAGCTTTGACTTTTATATTACAATGGAAGATTAATTGGTATTTAACAGAAAAATATTTCTGTTTCACACATCTAAGGAAAAGATTGTGTACGTCATACTGTGGTTTTACTGTATACTTTGCAAAGTTTTAATAACAATAATAGATCCACTGACCTTTTCATGCGGGTCGCGGTAGTCCAGGGGGTAGACCTCCATCCAAGCTATGGGTTTTTTCGGGCACAGGGAAAGGAACTGGCCCCCCTACCCTGATGTGTGAATTTCACATGCCATCAGGCTTAGTACTGGGTGAACTCTAACATCATCTACCTAACCGACCTTCGGGTTGAATTCTTGTGTTTTTTCACCTTTTCATACAAGTATAAAATTTTAAACTGATTAATGATTCAATATGACACCTATTTTCCACTCCCTAAAGATAATTCTTGTTCCATTTTTTGGAATTGGCTTTATATTTATCCCTTGAGTGAAATACAGAATTGTTATGCAGCTGACCCCTGATCAGTGACAGGTCTTAGTATTTTAAATTAATTTGTATAGTATTCTCATAATTCTAGGCCATATACGGCATTGCACTGCCCCCATATTGAACTTTTTTCTTACAAGTAACAATTCTACTGGCTAGTTTAGATCTGGTTTTATGTTATAAATTTTTACTACATTTAGTAAGAAGATAAGATGGGGGTGATCTGAAAAGTTCTCAGCCTGATGATAAAAATATTTATTTGTACAAAAAAGTTTTATTTTTCAACGTAATCTGATTGCATGGATTGGATGTGTCTTACTGTGGTTTTTCAGTATACTTGTCACAGTTTTTTATAACAATAATAGGTATATCATCCCATTCTTATGACTGTTTAGTTTTAAATAGATTAATGATTCAATATGGCACCTATTTCAACTGTCTTAAGATAGTTCTTGTTCCACTATTTGGAATTGGTTTTATATTCATCCATTGAGTGAAACATAGAATTGCTATGCAGCTTTTGTTTTGCAATCCTTGAATGAATTTCAGGCATTAAACCTATTATGAAGAATTTTTTCTCTACACTATGCTTCTTCTCTCATGCTGCAATTAATTTCACTAGGATTTCATTTGTTGATGACCATGGAAGCCTTGCCACTCCCACTGCATGGAACAACACAGCCCAGTTGGTCAAGCATCTTAGCTGTCAGAGCTCATTCTAATAATTTTATCCATCTTAAATTTATGTGTGGGATAAATAATTGAGGTGGTTTCCTGTTGCCTTCCTCGTCAGTGATGGTGACTATTATAAATGTTTTCAAAGAAGGCTTCTGGAAAACATGGAACTCAGTTCACATAATCATGCATTGTGCTCAGTAGGGGGAGATGCACGGCTTCCATGGTTGTCATTACAGAATCTTTGCGAAGCAGAATTGACAGCAGCAACAGAGAAGAAGACACATATGAGGGCCAAACCATTTAGAATACAAACTTGGAATGATAGGAAAATGTTAAGAACAGGGAAATTAGGAAATATTAAGTGGGAGATGGAGAGAGGAAATAGGTATATCTATGAGGCATATTCTTAAAGTAAGGGCCATTTGCTATATTTAAATATTGGCACTTCAGAACTCAGTTTTACTCCTGCAGCGCCATCTGCTGATTCAATGAGGAGCTATAGCAGCATTTGTTTTGTTTCAGAAGTCGTTTGCTTGTCCGTGCATGCAAACAACAATTTCTGCGACAATCGTTGATCCTGCCAGCTGTGTATTGCATTCTGTCATACGATTCTTGTATGAAAAAGGATTGTCGGCTGCTGAAATTCATTGGTAGTTATGCCTTGTTTATGGACCTACAGTTATGAGTGAAGGAAAGGTTAGACAATGGTGACTTGATTTTAAAAATGGACGAACAAATGTCCATGACGAAGAGCGAAGTGGCAGGCCCAGTATTCGGACCAATGAAATTGTTTTGCAAGTGGAACAAAAACTGCGATGTGATCGTCGATTGACGATTAATGGCCTGGTTGAACAATTTCCTCAACTTGGACGCACTAATGTCTACAATATTGTCCAGTTAATAAGTAAACCATTTTCAGTATATTTAAATGTATAATGTTTGTAAGATTTCGTAGGATGAATCCACTTTCTGCCAAAGTTGAACATAGGCTATTGTATGGATCTCCAAGTTCGATTGATATATAGAATACAACCCCCCAATAGAGTGGTATGTAGAATACAATCAGGATGTATTACTTTGTTTCATAGTTTTGTTGATAGAGTGAATTTGGAAGAATAAGTCAATGTTTTGCAGAAAATATGAATAGATTGGAGGGATAGGAAATTACATTACATTATTTGAGGTAGTGTTATTTCTTTGAATAGATTAACTTTGATCTTTTGATATGGGTGTAATTTATCCAGAATGAAGGTTATTCATTTGAACTGATATATAATTTAGTGTTGATGCTAATGGCATGAAATATATTAAAATGTTTGCATAAATATATATTCTATCCTCTGTATTTCTTCTATTGCAGCTGATTAGTGCTCTTACTTCTGTTCGTTCAATCAACAAAACTGATGCAAATACACTTCTATCTACTATGGGATCAATGGAACGAATTTTAAAGGCAACTAAGGATGAGCTAGCTCTTTGTCCTGGACTTGGACCACAGAAAGCAGTACGGCTGCACAAAGTGCTTCACATGCCTTTTATTTGTGAAGCATCGCCTAAAACTAAATTAGATCTTGTTAAGCAAGTGCCAAAGAAAACTGAGGAAGAAACTATGAAAGATGTGTGACATATTTGTGAAAACTGTCTACCCAGAGAAAGTAACTTTTACACTGTGGGAATACCAAATTGAACAAGTGTCTTGTTGTATGAATACTCAAACTGCAGTAAGGAAAGGTATTCAACTGAGTTACCTGAATCATGAAGTCTTTAGACGTAAATTTCTGTGCAGTAGACTAACATTATGAACCTATAATTTATTGACAGATTTTATGAGTGAATGTGAGTTTGAAATGCATTTAAAAGGAATTAATGTCTTGTTCATTTAATGACACAGTTTTTCTTTTGGGAGCATTGGAGTCAATTAAAATTGGGCACCAGATGAGGTTACTAGTTATGTTTTAATATTTCAGTATTTTCGGTGAACAATGTAAGTTTCGATAATCAGAATTCACATAATTTTATGAGGTTACCTGTGATTTATTGTCTCATCGTTTCCTCTGCTGAACAGTGAGGTGAGTAATGTTGAATGATAAATTAGAGTGTGTGCTGACAGATGCTAATCAGGAGTTCTAGTCCAGTTTGTGACTCCTATTGAGTAATCAGGCCCTCTAAATAATGCATGAATCTCAAGAAAGCTGTTCAGTTTATTTGTGAACATGTCTATGAAGAGAATTCAACAAAAGAAGTCATAAAAATAATTTTTTGGCACAGTAACCACTGGATCTTTTGAGAGTAAAATAAAATGGTCTGGCATTTAAGTTATAAAAATTTTCTCTGTATTAATTTACCATGGTAGTTTGGTACCATCTTCCACATAAATAATTAGTAGTTGTTGATTGAGGGAAATATTTATCTCCCAGAAATATTAAATGATTTTAGCATTCAAATCAGATAAAGGTTTGGATATCAAATCTACCAAATGTTCTGTAGATAGCTTACATATTTAAGGTGTAATATTCTTATTGATTAATTAGCATTCAAGCCAGTATTATATTTCCTCTCAGAATAATACTTCTCTCTCATAAAAGCTTCGTATGAAAGTCCTTATCTCTCTCTGAAGTCGCACTCAATTGCAAGTTCACATTTCCATAATCTGTAAAATCATGTGATGTACGAATTTTCATTTCCTACCTCCAGTTCTTCCCATGCCTCCTTAATTATTTCCTCCACATATATGTTGAACAGCACTGGCAATAATGGGTAACCCTGCCTTACACCTCTTCCTAACACTGCCCATCCGGACTCTCCGTTCCCCCCTCGCACCCGAGCATTCTGAGGCATGTACAGGTTGCGGATTAGCCTCCTGTCCCACCAATCTATTCCTATTTTCTGCAATATACTCATTAGTTTTTCCCAAGTCACTCTTTGAAATACTTTTTGAAATCTACAAAACAGGCAAATATGTCCTGATTGTATTCTATATTCCTCTCGATTAGTGATTTCATTACTGCAATGACATCATGTGTACCTCTCCCCTTCCTAAACCCAAACTGATCAACCCCTGAGTAATCATTTGCCTTACTCTCACTCCTTTTGTTGATGATCCTGAGAACAACCTTAGCTGCATGGGATATAAAACTTATTGTTCTGTAGTCCTCACATGATGTAGCCTTTGCCTTTTTTGGAATAGGAACTAACACTGATCTCAAAAAATCTTCCGACACATTCCTTCCTCATAGATACTACGAATCAGTCCATATAGTCTTTTTCCCACATTTTCCTAAACATTTCAACAGTTCTACAGGAATGTCGTCCAGTCCCACGGCCTTATTTGCTCTCATCTCCTTTAATGCCCTTTCTATTTCATGGTCGAGTATGCCTGGACCTAAGCTATCTTCTTCTACGTCATGTTCCTTTTCTATGTCTAACCTTGTCAGCCTATGTTCTTTACCATACAGTGTTTCTATTTATTCCTTCCATCTCTCTTGGATTTTTCCTGGTTCAACTATTATCTTACCCCAATTATCTTTAACTGTTAGCACAGATCTTGCCTTCTTACTTCCCGATATTGATTTAACCTTGCTGTAGAGTGCACCATACTCACCCTTCCTCTGTAAACTTTCCATATCCTCGCACTGCATTTTCCAACATCCTTCTTTTCCTCCATTTGTGGCCCGTCTCTATTTATTGTTTAACTCTTAATGCTTCATTTTACCTAACTCTGTCTTAACATTCTTCCATTTTCTTCTCTCATTCATCTCGGTAATCATCTCATTGGTGATCCTTGGTTTCATTATTATTTTCCTGTTTATGATTCCTATAGTGTCTTTTGCAGTTTTTGATATCCCTTTCTTGATATATTCCCATTTTTCTTCGATAGTTCTCAGCTCTTTACAATTTTCCCTACATCCTGATGATACTCCTGCTGACTGACACCTCTGCATTATCTTTTCCAAATGGTCACTACATTTCATAACAACGAAATCATTGTCAAAGTCCACATCCGCTCCTGGGAAGCTATGCGAATTAATCACACTGTTCCTATTCCTATGTCTAACCAGAATATAATCCATCTGATACCCTTCTGAGTCACCTGGCATTTTCCATGTATACCTACGCCTTTTGTGGTGTCAAAACCATGTGTTGGTGATGACTAACCCCTGTCTTCTGCAGAATTCAATCGCTTTCTCCCCCGCGTTCGTTCCTCATGCTTAACCCATAGTTCCCCACCTCACCACCATCTCTTCCTTCGCCTACCGTCGCATTCCAATCCCCCATCACTATCAAATGTTTCCCTGCAGGAACACTCGCGATGATATCCTCTAACTCATCATACATCTATCGACTTCTTCCTCC